>BMAU01007466.1:1200000-1549298 GCA_019973935.1 Trichonephila clavipes | reverse complement strand
TTATTGTTCTTTTCTATCATCTGGTAGAGAACACGCTTCGTGACATAGCCGCCTGGAAAATACAGTTGCTCAACAGAGCGAAAACACTCTTATATCTTCAAAATAGAAATTACAAATACCCTTGATTTAGAAAATATTGGCCTCCCGGTTCTGCGAAAAGGGGCGATAGCGGTGATCACAGAAATGGCAACTGCTCCCCTTCCCTGATTTTCTCTATTGATTAGTATTTTAAAGCATATAGTACGCAAAATTTCATTTCCTGTTACCTGATTAATTACCTTTATTTATTTATTCACACTGTTTTACTGTGTTTTGTTCCTGAAAATCGATCAACAAAAAGGAAGCATGACAACGGTGAACTTTCATTCCATCTTCCTTGAAAAATCTGAAGGCTGAAATATTTGATCGATACGAGAGAATAATTTTTATACATCAGCCGAATGTTCTTGTAACCGAATATCTATATAGTCTCAGCCAGAAGAACAGCAGCGATTTTAATTTGCTTTAAATAATATTTACCTGGCGATATATACGCAGGTATCACGGTAATATTTGTAACTTCGGGAACAGAAAAGAACTCCATTTACTTTACCGAGGCTTTGTTTTAGTAAAACAATGAATATCGAAGCAGAATTTTGATCATTAACACGTGCGTACGAAGTGGTGCTTGACTTTATCAGAACAGTGATACGAGTTTTTCCTGATCATTAGTTCGTAACATGTTTATCTAGGTCAATAGTGACACAAAGGGAATATTAATTGAAAGTGCCCGATATTTGCAGCACGAATTGCTTTAATTTAGCGGTGCGAAAGAATTCTTTGCTTTGATTGCACTTAATCATATTTAGAAATATTTCATTGTTCGAAACGTTCAAAGTATTCGTTCAATCAGGATGCATTGCAGATGAATGAAGTCTCTATATCAATATTCTAGTTCGTTTTCAGACTTATAACAATCTCGCATCGTACTGTTTCGAATTGTGTGGTACAGTCCGATCTAACAAAATCGTTAGTCCCGGAGTTGTTATATGGCGTAGAGGATCGTTTTATTGCTATTTTATAAAATCATTGATAAAACGTAGGGCCTTTAAAAATTATAAACACGAGATTAAAAATACCAATTTTTTAAAAATTAATATATGTTTATTTTATATATCTATCCATCAAAAGAAAGAAAGAAGAAAAATCGCAAGAAAAAGAATGTCGTGGAATGCCACTGTGGTTTCACATACAGTGTCATCTATTCTGAAAATTAATGACTTTAAGGACATTTTATAATGCAAAGATGTTACAAACATACATTATTTTATAATTTGAGCACGGGAATCTACCGAAGGTGAAAGCAGGTATCGAAGATGCCGGGTTGTTGCTGCATTTGATGAAACGCTCAGAACTTCCCGCTGGCGAGTTGGTGAATTCCAAAATCAGTTCGGGACGCGATCACCTTAAAACGTGCGTTATAGCTGAATTTTTTTCAGAAATAATTGTGGAAGAACGTACTGAATCACAAAAGAAAAAGTCCATTGCGTAAACGCACTTCTCGTTATATATGTTATTTACGAAGAAAAGGCGAAGTTCAGTTCCAGAAAGTTCGCTTATACGAGGAGAGTGTCTGAAGACTGATCACTTATTTCACCCTCATTTTAGACTATTCTTTAATTGATTATTTAAATCATTTGTGTAACTATAGATATAGTTGAGCCTCTCCATATTACATCATGTGCTTTACCTCAATACCACGAAACTGGGTTTATTCGATATTTGCTGATATATGAATGTCTGTTGCTGTTATGTTGTTAATATCATTTTGTGATTGTCGGCCATGTGCGCCAGTCGAAACACATGGTCGCATCGGAAGTCAGTGGCGAATATTGCTGGGCTAGTCTGACCTCCTTGAGGCTGATTGATTTTAATTTATATATAATGCAAAATTCCACACCACTGTTACACGATTAATTTTATTAATTAATGCTAATTACTATTCAAAAAGTCACTTTTTTGCCGTGTTGAAAATCGACAAAATCAGATATAGTTATGGTGAACTTCGACCCCGACTCCCCCCCTGAAAAACCCTTACGTTTCGTTAATGCTAATATGTACTCATATTTATATATTTCAAATAGCCGCCATAAAATTTCCGATCACTAAGCATCATAAAAAGGGTAACCCTTGCCGATACAATACAAATTGAATAACCTTTCAAAAGCCCAGAAACTTGTAAAAGTTGAAAAAAATTCTTATTTTGAATATTTTTGAAAACACTGAAGTACAGTGTTTGACATATCATGAAAATGTACTTTATGTCTATAAATATTTATTCTCGTTACACATTATTTGTAGTCATTTTCATGATCGTGTTATATGTTTGGTTTATGACGAAGTAATACACACGAAGCTGAAGGCCTATTATGTTCAGTTTTGCTAATATTTACTTAAAATTCGAGATAGTCACTGGGTTAAAAAATTAATTAAATCTTTTTTATTGAAAGATGCATTTTATCAGATAGAAATTAATCTTCTCAGGTTTTACTTTCACACATTTGGCCGTAAATCCGGCGTATAACGCGTACTAAACCAAAAATAAGATCGAGATATGCAGTTATAATGCCGCTTTAAACACAAATGAAATTTACGGGCGCACGTTATACGGTAATGAGAGTTGTTAAAATAGCATTATAACATATAGGTGTCATTAGACTTCTGTTATTGATCTAGCTGTTCATTTAAAGAAATGACTTTTCTTATGATTTGAGCAGCCAACAATGCCTCAATCACAATTGTCAGCGCTTACACATTAATAATGTATCAATATATCAGAGCCAAAAGTTACTATATGGGCGACAGCAACCATGGGCCAGCATTACACAGCTTGTATTGTTGCAAAATAAATAAATTAATTAGTAAGATTCAAACTATTCCATATACCAATAATATTGAATGCACATTGCACTTTTATATTAAATTTGTATACGTTACTTTATATAATATATATATTTTTAAATTACTTTTAAGTATTATTTATTATAGTTTTCCTTTCATCTTTTTAAATTGGGATAGAGCTGTAAAATGACATTTAATTCGTGTGGTTTATTTCAGTTCATCATGCATTTAAAGTAGAATGTCAGTAATATAAAAATAAATTTTGTCAATTTTTACTTATATAGGCCAACGTTGCGTCCAGTTGGCTTATTAAATGGTTTCAATTACAACATGTAATACAATAGTTTATCGTGGAGAAGTTACGTTTTCGCATTTTCCTGTTAAGTATTGGAATATTCTTTTCGTTACCATTTGACCATTAATTAAATTTAATTATGTAAGAAAATAGCAAAGCATTATCAATACCCTTAATATCTGAATGTCCTTTCAGCGCTGACCACGCGAAAAATGTATAGGACAGCACGAAAGCTTCCTTTCTATGCTGGGACTGCATTTTTTTGCTTGTCACTTTTTCCATTCATTCTTTTACCCCACTGACGAATTGCGGCTCTGAGTTATCCGAACATATGTCACCACTGTTTTAAAATGAGTTGAATGAATGGTATTTTATCAACGTATTTACATTAACAAGATATATGAGAGAGTGAAATTATGGTGAAAATAGTAAATAGTTCATTTATGCCGCTTTCCTCTCATATCCATCACATCTATTTTTCGGCGATGGTCTGCGAGTCTGGCCAGTCGACGTTCAACATACCGTACTCCGTCGGTCTTAACCACTTTGATGCTTAGCGTCAACACGCAATGTACACTTTATAATTTGCGTTAGTTGTATCTCACACTATTGTTATTACCGCGGTAGCCGAACATGACACTTTGCGTCGTGTTTAACATTCTATCAATAATACATCATATGCAAAGATATCCGTAAAATAAATCATGAAAGAGCCCTCAAGAATGCTTGAATGATAACATTACCGAAGTAAATGGATTTCGTGTGTTATTTGCTCAAATACGCGCAGAAGACGAAACTAATAAACTAAAAGACATGAACGTTACGGTGAAAAAGATTGTCAGCCTTCTATAGTTTCTGAATCAAAAACATATGGAAAATAAAAACATTTTTTAAAAATTTCTTAAGTCAGTGAATGAAAAGTTTTTACTACTTCTTCTACAAAGTGATAAAAATGTCACACTACACGAAATATTTTTTTCAGCAATTGCACATACTAGTAGTTTGGTTCATGCCCTGATCAATGTCGAACATTGTCGCTGAAGATGGAGCAACAGCTGTTGCGTGATAAATTTTTCAATCTTCGATGAGGCAGATAAGGTGCTCATCTTCATTGCGTATGCTTGGATGGCGTCAAGTGTAGAAGAATCATTTTTTACTACAAATATAAATAGCATTATCTGATATTTTTTAAATATTCTTTTATAAACGAGCAAGGAAATAAAATGAAAATATGACGATGGTACTCAGACAATAACAGAAAGAGCACTTGTGAAACAAAAAATCTTCACGTCTGACATTGTGCGATCCGTTGCAGAGCCTCGGCTTCCAAAGAAAGTCCTTAGGTCATCATTGTGCTGCTATGACCGTAGTAAATCATGGTATCTCTTCTGTTCTTTTCTGGACTTCAAGTAGCATACGGTGCAAACATCGTTGCACACGCGGAAATTTTACAATGCGTTTATGAATTAAGAAGAAATAATATTTTCTAGAATATGATTACCGAAGGAGAAATTTCGATGGTTTTTTGCCGGCGATGAAGCCGAGTTACTTACATATATTTGAGAAATTAACAGCATTGAATTCAACTTAGGAGAATCAAATGTAATATATTTGATATAATTAATGCTTTTGTAGAAATTACCATGGAGCCATTTAGCAAAAACCTGGGTAATGTTTGTGCAAAACTGTTAAAAATGTGGTTGCTTCATAAACTACGAATATCATTTACTATAGCAGTAATTCTAAAATGAGTTTGCCGAGACGCCTGACAGCGCAAAGTCATGAATGGGTGGCAGAACTACCTTCGGTGCTCAGCCTTAGCGCACCACGGTTGTTGTTCATAGATTCAGCGGTTAAACAAAATATACCTGTAATGTGTTCCTTTCAAGCGCAGAACCGAAAATGGGAAAGATTTCGTTTACTTACCGTTTTCAACAATGTACTTGTATCCGGATTTCAGGTATTTTGTTATCAAAACAGATCTCAGCTAATATAGAAAGAACTCAGAGTGTCAATACCCTAATACTCGCTTCATTTGAAAATCTTGCTCTCGTAGCTGTGAAGTCACCAATACCAACTTGCCTAAATTAAGTATTAATAAAAATATTACGTACTTGTCATTTATAGTAGTATTGAAGGTTTAAAAATTTCAGATTATTTTTTAAAATAACATTATTTCCTGATATAATAGTTTAATTAAAGAATAGTGTTCAGTGCATAATATATCGCATACAAAAATATAAATGATTTTTTAACGAATGTTCTATTATAAATATTTAAAATCAATCCTAAGTTCAGAATTCACATTTGAATTGACATTAAATGGTAAATGACGAAATAATGAAGAATAATTGTAAAGATATTTCCTTGATATTTTTTAAAGCGAGAAACCTTTCAAAATGCTTATTCGGTGCTAGTACCTCAACACACTAACGGGCACTTCATCAGGTCACTAATTTTTTTTTAATATTTTTGATGTGCCGATAAAACACACCAGGTATGAATACTTATCCAAGAGAAAATATAGCTTACGAAGCGATCTTTTACTCTTTTGATGATTTTGAGAAAATTCATTAAAAATTGAAGAAATTAGCCTTAAATGCGTGACCTAATAAAAGAACATAACACAGACATTCACTATTGTCGATAAAAGAATAAGAGCTTGTATCAAATGTGTCAGATTTTTAATAATGTTATTGTAATTTTCTATCTGATGATCTACAAATAGCGTAAATTTTCGCTTGAGCGTTTAGCGTTACATTTATGGCTTCTAATTTTCGATAGAGTTTAGTGCATTTATACTGTTACTCACAAACGTAGTTTTTCATAACCATTTGTCATATTTATTTTCGCCATCACGATATCAGCGATAGCCATCACTTCTTTTCATTGCTGATTCACTTTCCTTCAATAGAGAACAATAGATCTATTTTTTTGTATTTCAGCCATTTGATATTTATAAATTATAATAAAGCACACAGTAATTAAAACCACAAAAAGTCAACAACGTAGGGGAAAGTGCATATATAATAGAAACAAAGTAATGCAGGGAACTCGATCAAAACAAGTACTTGAATAAAATCATTTGCCACTCCAAAGAGGCATACGTATTAGCCTCACTTCTTAGTTTCCAGATGCTCGTCAAGAAACACATAAACAGTTTACAGAATTTGATCATTCGATACAAAACATTTATTGTCAGTTATAAAAATAATTAGTGCAAAAACTTTTATAATGCAATTAGATCACCATAAATACATCTTGCCAATTAACCCTTCGCGCCATCATGCTTGATCCTCATTATCACGCGTCCGTTTACGTGGGGGGGAAAGCGATATCCTTCAAAGAAGGCACAGTTGCTATTGTCATGTTTCGGAAGGTCAAAAGAGATGATACCGTGTACAGGTTTCCAGAGTGTTGGCAAGAAATGCAATAAAAACTCAACGTGGAATATGAGCAAAGCAGCCCAAATACTTATCTAAGAGATAACGAGCGTTTGAAAGGGAAAAACCAGATATTTATATAAATATAATAGTTTAAGCCTTTATAGCTTCAAACAGTGCTTGCGCCTCTCTAGGTGTCATGCCTCGTAATGCTTGAGCAGCTAACGAGGCCTGGGTTGTACTCTTAGTGTAACATTTTAAAAGCCTGATACTGTCTCTATCAAATGAAAGCAAAATATATCAGCATTGCAAATGTGGAAGATTTCAGCTTTTAATGCACATAGCCTAAAATTAAAAACGAAGCTTCCGGAAAGCGATAAAGAGCTGCCGAGTTTACGGAAGCCAGCCCCATAAGAGAAAACAGATGTCAGCTTCAGCGTAAACACCGCGAACTCGTATCAGAATGGGGGCTTCTTTTCTCATTATTTGTATTATTCAGCTTGATACGCAAATTTCTACGGTCACAAATTAAAATTATTTCGTATTAAACTATCATTGGGTGAAGAAAATGGCTTAGGTAAGCGGTATTAGTATATAAAAGATTTCTTTCAAATAGCTTACTCGCTCGACAATCTAATGTATAGTAAATTAAAATATCATAGTCTTGACAGTTATCGACATATTTTTTTCTAAATTGCCTGAATAAAAATACCCTTTATTTACCGACTATTATTTGAGCCACACACACCCGTATCGTAAATAAGTGATCGATAGGTAATACTTTCATTATTAAATATTAAAAGCGATCATAATAAACATTGGAACGACACATGATTTTTATTTAGAGCGAAACAAATAGTATAAATAATACAATGCTAAATATAGCTTCTTCGAATATTAATTGTTATCAAATTCTTAGCTTACAGGTGAGGAAAAATAATCAAATTCGAGTTTTCAATGATGCCTTTTATTCAATTGAAATCATTTATTTAAATACAGTCCTAGTATTCGAAATAGGTCAGCCTCTGTGCAGATAGCTTCCCTTCTAGGTCACTTAAAATCTCTGCGTATAATGAATTTCAAAAGAATTAAGAAAATAGTCATCGTCGTATCAGAAGAATTGATCCAGACAAAGCATGTGTATATATAGGAAAATAATTTTGATGAACTACCTGATATTCGACATTGAGCAAAATATATAACAGCCAAAAATAGATGAGTATATATATATTTAGCCATAGCAATTTTCTCATTAAATACGAATATGTTATTAGTTTGTCTGTATTGAATTATATAAATGGTATTTGTTATATCTTGTAACAACTGCCATATTCTATTTATAGGAATAAAACAAACTAATAACATATTCGTGATTTGATAAGTTAATAGAAAATTATATGGTAAATATATATATATATAAATCTATTTTTTTGTGTTGTAATGACTTTTATGTGTGTGAGAGTGTTCAATGTCGAATATCAGTTAGTTCATCAAAATTATTCTAATATATATACACATAAAAACTTTTATTTATTCTCTGAATCAATTCCCTGTGTGTGTGTAATTCTTTCTTAATTCTTTGAAATTCATTATACGTAAATTTTAAAAATTATTCGAGAAGGGAAGCTATCTACTTAAATTTATTTCTTCGAATCTCGGTTCTTATTTAAATGCATGATTTTAATTGGAATAAAAAAGGCATCATTTGGAAAACTTCGAATTTTGATTATTTTTTTTTCCTCATACCTTAAGCTAGAACATTAACAATTATTTATTCGAAGAGAAACATAATTTAGTATTTATTATTATTTATACTATTTAGTACTTCTAAATAAAAATCATATTGTTACGTTTTTAATGTTCTAATATGATCACTTTTAATATTTTAATAATGAAAAAGTATTACCTTTCTCAGTCACTTATTTACTTTTTGATACAGATTGATATTGGTAAATGTAATGCTCGTCAGTTGGAAATAAAAATTATTTTAATAAGTGAATTTAGAAAAAAAAATATGTCCGATGAAACTGTCAAGACCTATGATTATTTTAATTTACTATACATTAAAAAGATTATCAGACGGGGCAAGCAATTTGGAAAAAAGAAATCTTTTTATATACTAAAAATACCGCTTATAAGCATTTTTCTTCGCAAAAGTAGTAGAATTTTAATACAGAAATAATTTTAATTTAATTTGACCATCAAGAACGCGTATCAAAATAGGTATACAAATAATGAGAAAAAGTTTATTCTAAGATACAAGTTCCTTGGTGATTTTGCATAGAGCTAATTATGCAATTATATACTATGGGGCTGAAAAGTACCGTAAAATCCGGTGTATAATGCGCACCTATACTTCAGAGCTTCATTTTTTAATTTTTAGGTATATTCGCCGTATAACGCGCATTTTCTTTTTTACGAGGAAACTTGAAATGTACATTTGCAATGCTGTTATGTTTTTAACTCATTTATTCGAGGTATTATCCCGGGCTTTTAAAAAAAATGTTATACTTCTAGAAGTACAACCCTTTAAATCAGTGCTTCTCAAACTGTGGGGCGCGCTCCCCTGGGGGGGCGCGATAACCCTTCGAGGGGGGCGCGAGCATCTTGAAAATATAAAAGGCTTAAATTATTTTTTGGAATGAAGTAAAACAAAATGCTTTCTGACAAAATAAAAAATACACATTTACACTGATATAATTTATATATAAATATCTGGTTTTCCACTTTCAAACGCTCATTAGCTATCTTTGATCCTAAAACCAAATAAAAAAGATATTTTGTTTGCTTTGCTGTAATCCCGCGATGAGAGATTTTTTATTACGTTTCTTGTAACCGTAATAGTACTTTGATTATCATCTCTTTGACCTTCAAACTTACTTATGCTTAACTTTACTTTTCTTTGGGAAAGTTGTAAATAATATTTTTCTGTTGCTTTTCCCCCATGTAAATGAGTTTTATGATGTATGATACATATTGAGCACTTTGAAGGATTAATTGGCCAAGATGTATTTTTATGAGTAATCTGAAATTGCATTATAAAAAAACGTTTTACACAATTATTTTTTTATAACTGACATCGATGTTTTTGTATCGAATACATTTTTTTCATGGGAGCGGTCGCATGAGGCGCTGAATCACTCCAAATTCTGGTAAAACTGTTTATGTGTTTCTTGACAGTATCCTCCGATATGACAGTCTTAATGGAAACTAAAATGAATTTGTCACATTTATGCCTCTTTTTTGAGAGTGGCAAACGGTTTTTTACAATCAAGGTACTTGTTTTGATCGAGTTCCCTTCACGACCACTTTTGTTCGGAAATATTTTCTATTAATATGCTGTACTTTCCCCTACGATTAACTTTGTGGTTTTAATTGCTGTGTTGTACAACTTATTATGGTTTATAAATGTAAATGAGCAGAATATAAAAAATGGGCATCTGTGATCTCTATTGAAGGAAGATGAAACTGATCAAGCAATTGAAGAACCTGATGAAATAATGCATATTAATCGGAAGATGTAAATATGACAAAAGTGATGGACATGAAACGTTTGAGCAATTGTAATTTTTGCTGCCTAAAAAGAACTCCTATCAAGAAAATTAAGAAGCAAAATGTAACACTGCACATAAAAGAAAAGGTTAACATGCGTATTTGTAGATCATCAAAAAGTACAATAACGAGCAAAATATGAAGTTTTGATTGCAAATAACGTTCTTGTATTGTTAGTGAAAGTGTCTGTGATTTATGTTCTTTATTAAGGTCACGCACATTTGGAACGGTTTCTCTTTAGTTTTATTGGATTTTTTTCTCAAATCATCAAAGAAAATTAAAAAAGTCCTTTAAATGCTGCCTTAGTTAAATTATTCACTGCAATTTTTATAAAAAAAAAAGAATTGGGGTGACTTTGGTTTAACGTTAGTGTGGAGTGCTTCCTGGGTTAAAACATTTTGAAGGTTTCTCGCTTTAAATATCAAAAATAACACAATTATTCTTCATTGAATTTTTCATTCGTTTTTTATTTAATATTAATTCTAAATGCTAATTCTGTGAGGCTTAAAATTACAGTTAGTTTTAAACTATTTATAATAGGAGCATTCATTTAAAAAAATCATTTTATATTTTTGTAGATTGTTGTGCAAACTTACAATTAAGCTATTATATCAAGAATAATGTATTATTTTTAAAAAAATAACGCAGAACGGGTACTTCAGCCAGTGTACTTATAAAATGTAACAGTACTGCACAATGTATTTTATAATAATTTATTAATACTAATTTAAGAGCAAGTTTAATTATTATTAGTGACTTCCATGGGCTTGTCTTGCAGAGCAAAGGTTTTCAAATGAAGGCTTAGTATTAGAAATTGACACTCTGAGTTCTTTTTCTATATTTAGCTGAGATCTATATTTTGTCTTCAAAGCAGCCATCCGGTTTCACAAAGGCGATGTTGAAAACGCGGTAAAAGTAAACGAAATGCTTTTGTTTTCAGTTCAGAAAATTCATCTACTTCTGCCCAAAATTGAAAGAGTTTTATTACAAAATTGTCTTTTGATTTAGCCACTAGATGTGAAATCTATGAAACTTTCTTCTTCGGTAGTGGAGAGCCCTTCTGGGGTATTTTGAAATGGATCTCTCTCACCCATTCGTAACTTTCAAGTTGTCCTCAGCAAAAAATATTTTTTAAAATTTTTGCTAACATAGCTAAATGATATTCAATAGTTTTATAAACAACTTCCACATGTTTTTCTTCAGTTTTGTAAGTTTTTACACATTTATCCGCATTTTCAAACATTTTTAGGTTTTTGCTTTAAATTTCGGCTCCATAATTCTAATTTTCTACAAAAAAATTAATTTTATCACTCGGTCAAACATATGTACATTTGATTCTCTAAGTTGAAGATTCAATATATTTAATTTCTCAAATATATCGACTAAGTAGCTCAACTTCATCATAAATAAACCATCTCGAAATTTCTCAGCTTCCGGTAGGCTTTCCTCTTCTAGAAAATGGTAAATTTCATTTCTTAATTCATAAACACGTTGTAAAAATTTCCCGCGTGATAACCATCTTGCTTTACAATAAAATAACGATGATTGCACTGCACCCATGTCTTTGCAAAGTCCAGAAAAGATTCTTGATTTTAGGGGTCTCATTTTTATGTAATTTACTACAGTCATAACTGTCATTAGCACAATATTCAGGCCAGGACTAATTTCTTTGAAGCCAGAGCTTCTCTGTGGATCATACAATGTGTCCAGATGCACAGTGGAGATTTTTGTTTCACAAGTGCTTGTATACTTTTAAATCTTCCTGACATTGGTACGAGCACCATCGGTGCATATTCCGACACAATTTTTCCACTCTATATTTGCCTCGTTTATAAAATTATTTAAAATATCAAATAATGCTATTGCTGTTGCTTTAAGTTTTATTGGTTTACAAAAAAGTAGTTCTTCTACCGCTGACATACCATCCCAAAATCAAACATACGCAATGAAATGAGCATCTTTATTGCTATCTGTTGCCTCGTCGAGCTGAATTGAAAACAATTTATCACGCAACTTACCGAAAAGCTGTTGCTCTACATCTTCAGCGATATCATCAATTCGACGGGAAACAGTATCATTTGATAGGGGTATGGACTGCAACTATTTGGCAAAATTGTCTCCAAACATAGTTTCACAATCTCAATAGGCAAAAAAATAGTGTGAGGCGTTTTACATCTGGCTATTTTATATGATACTTTGTAAGAAGTAAGTAAAGCTTTTTCATTCACTGACAAAGTTTTTTTAAAAATGTTTTTTTTTTTCCATATGATTTTAATTTTGATTCAAAGAACTCTCGAGGTTTGTTAATGTACTCACCATGAAGCGTTTCGAAATGTCTTTTAAGTTTATTAGGTTTCATTCTGTCTGCTGCCAATATTTTTGAGCAAATAACACACAGGGGCTTTTCTTCTCCATTTACTTCAGTAATGGTAAATCCAAAATTCAAGTATTCTTGAGAATATTTCCTTGATTTAATTTTCGAACTATGCTCGCCTGTGCACTTATTGATGCTTTATTATTGTCGAATGTTCGCTTACGACTTAAAAATTTATCCATGATTTTTTTTGTTCCAATTTTCTGCAGTAATACTTAATAGTGTGAATTTAACGCAAATTATAAAGTGTACATTCAAGATAGATTTGGTAGCTATAGAAGCATCGAATGGACCAAGACTGATTGAAATTGTACGAGGCAGCATTATTACATGTTTTGCGCAGACGTCCGATAGTTTGGCCAGACTCACGCAGACGCTCGCGAGAATGCCAGATGTGATGGATATGAGAGAGCGCAACATAAGTAGACTATTTTTCAATTTCTACTATAAGTTCACTCTTCATATATCTTGTTCAAATTTTCAATCGTTGATAAAATACTTTCTATTCATTCATTCAAGTTCAAATACATTTTTTAAAACTTGTAGTGGGTGACACTTCATGTTAATACAGTTCTTTCAAATTTTAATTCATTAATTAAATTAAAAAATGAATAAATAGTAACAAACAAAAATTATAGTCCAAAAGCATTTATAGAAAGGAAAACTTTTCGTGCTGTCCCCTGTAACGCAATGGATAGCGCGCTGGGCTTCTAATCTGAAGGACGGTAGTTCGAATTCCATCCGAGATGGCCTAATTTCTAAGAATGTGTGTGATTTCTTCTTTACTTTACTATTTTCTTACACTAATTAAATTTAATTAATGAATAAATAGTAACGAAAAAAGAATATTCCAATACCCCATATATAGGAAAAATTGCAAGGAAAATCGCTTTCTCTTTTGTCGCTTAACATTGTGATTCTGTTATATGTATTACATATTTGTATTAATTGAAACTATTTAATAGAAAGTAACTAAAATAAGTTTTTCTTTGTTGGCCTATATATAAGTAGGAGAATTGACTTAAAATTTATTTTTTTATATTACTTGTTCTAATGACATTTCTACTTTTAGAAATGCATGATGGACGAAATAAATTTTTAATTAAATGTCATTTTGCAATCTGTCCCAATTTAAAAAATGAGAAAGGAAAAATAACATAACATTATAATTATTACTTAAAAGTAATTTGCTTAAAATATATATATATTATATAAAAGTAACGTATACAAAATTTAATACTCAAAGTGCATTATTATTGCATTCAATACATTATTATTGAGGGGGGCGATGAAAATTATGATTGAAAATTGGGTCGCCAGTAGTGAAAGTTTGAGAAGCACTGTCTTACTTAATTAATTTATTTATTTTGCAACAAAGTAGTATACAAACTGTGTAATACTTATGCTATTAATTTGTATGGTTTATAATTAAGATCGCGTATAGTAGCTTTAGCGTCAAAGTGCATTATTATTACATTCAGTACATTATTAATGTATAAGGGGGGCGCGATAAAAATTGTGATTGAAAAGGGGGGCGCCAGTATTGAAAGTTTGAGAAGCACTGCTTTAAATTCATAAGAAAAATCATTTCTTTTAAATGAACAGCATTTGGATCAATGTAGAAGTCTAATATTTTCTATGTGTTCATCTTTTTTCATTTTTAATGCTCTCATTTTTATACCCGGCGTATAACGTGCACCCGTAAATTTCGATCTTATTTTTTGTGTTTAAAGTACGCGTTATCCCGGCGTATAACGCGCACCCGTAAATTTCGATCTTATTTTTTGTGTTTAAAGTACGCGTTATACGCCGGATTTTACGGTAAATAGTATTGAAATTAAACCTGAAAGAAAATTGGAAATTTATTTCTATCTGACATAAAAAAAATTACATCTTTCAATAAAAAAGATTTAATTGTTTTTTAACTGAGCATGATGTAGGCTTAAACTTTATCTCAGATTTTAGAAATTTAAATCCGCTATTAATGTCTAAAATTTGAACATAATTTAGATTTTCAGCTCGTGTGTGGTGTTATACGTCATAAACTAAATTTTAAACGCAAAAAAGTATCACGGTACGTAAAACACGTCATGAAATGAATACAAATGAACGCAATTATTTAAATCAACAACGAAAGTGAAAATGATTTACGTAGACATAAAATTTACATTTTTCATGATAATGTAAAACGCATGTTTTTTACTCATTTGCACTCTAACACTTCAAGGATTGTTTTAAAAATATTCAAAATGGAATTTTTTTTCAAACTTTCTAAGGTTTTTCTAGAACTTTAAGAAAAGGTTATTCAATTTGTGATTAATATCAACCAAAGTTTATTCCACGGACACCTTTTACTCCTATAATCACTTAAATGATCAAAAAAATTTTAAGAGGAATGGCAATATTTGGAAAATATATAAATATGAATTACATATTAGTTCAACCACAGGCAGTAGCGCACGCAGGAATTTTTCAAGGGGGAGTCCGGGGTCGAAAGTTCACCATTCTTGTATCATGCTTCTTTTGATTTTGTCGATTTTCGGGAACAAAACACAGCAAAAAAGTAACTTTTGAATAAATAATTAGCATTAATTAATAAAATTAATCATTAATAACAAGTAATTAATTAAATTTTACGTACTATATACTTAGAATTAAAATCAATCGGAAAAAAAATCAAGGGCTTTTTAGGGGAGGTCCAGACCCCCAGGAACCCCCCCTTGTGTGCCATGTTTTGACCACAGTTGATTACGCATTACAATTCTTTTCTTCGACTGAAAAAAACATATTTAGAATAATCACAAAAGATGAATATTTAAGCAACATAACTTTAACAACAGACGATTGTATATCAGCAAATAATCGAATAAATTACAGTTTCATTAATTATTGAATTAAAGCACATGATAATAATATGGAGGAGAATTTTCAACTATATCTATAGTTACTAAATGATTTAAATAATCAATTAAAAATTAGTCTAAAATAAAGAAAAGAAATTTAAATAGAAATACAGTCGAATCTTCATATAACGAACCTCTATATTGCGAATTTTTCTATAAAGCGAACTTTTTCCTGGAACCTTGAACATTTCACTATTTTCTTCGTAAAATAACCTCTCTATAACGAAGTGCATTTTCTATATAATGGACTTTTTCTTTTGTGATTCAATTTTTGTTCTCCCTTTTTTTAAAGTATTTCTGAAAAAAAATTCAAGTTGTTCTCTCTTTAACACATTTTATGGTGGTCATAAATTTTGAACTGGTTTTATAAGATTCTAACTCGCCGAGAGCAATAAAGTTCTGAACGTTTCATCCAAGAAGTGCAACCTTTAACCCCCATTGGCCAGTTCACTAGAAACATCTTCGATACCCTCTTTCACCTTCAGTGGAGTTCCCCCGTGCTCTAATTATAAAATAATGTATGTTTAATATTACTTGTATGCTTTAAATTATAAAATGTCCTTAAAATTCATTAATTTTAGAATAAAATTATTTTCTTAATAATGAAGATACAGTGAATTCCACGACATTCTTTTTCTTGTTTTCCTTGCAGTTTTTCTTTCTTTCTTTCTTTTTTGATGGATAAGATATATAAAATAAACATATATTAATTTTTAAAAAAGGGTGAATAATTACTTTTTTTAATCTATAGTGTTTATGAATTTTTAAAATTTGTTTTATGTGGTTTATAAAATATATTAAAACACGATCCTCTACATAACGAATTTTCCATATAACGAACTTTTTTCCGGGATTTAGCGATTTTGTTAAATAGAGATCGGACTGTATTTTACAATTCGAAACAATTTTTGATGCAAGTTTGTTATAGGAGTCCTGAAAACAATTTAGAATAATTGATTATAGGACTTCATTTTCATCTGCAATGCATCATCCTATTCATGATTGAACGAATACTTTTTGAACGTTTCGAATAATAGAAATATATTTCTACTTTAGAAAAAATATAATCAGCTATTAAAGCATTAATTAAGTGCAATCAAAGCAAAAGTGTATTATTGCTCGCACAATATAAATTAAAAACAATTCATTGCTGCAAAAATCGATTTTTCAATTAGTATTTTTGCACTTGTGTGCAAAAATCTATTATTCTTGATATTCGAGTACGCACATTCGACTTTTCTAGATAAACATCATTGCTGAGCTAATCTGGTTTAAACGATGATCAGGAGAAAAACTCGTGTCTTCCGTTCTGATAAAGAATCAAAACATACTTCGTACACTGCGTGTTATTGATCCAAAATTCTGCTTCGATGTTCATGATTTTACTAAAACAAAAACCTCGGTAAAATTAAATAGGTTCTTTTCTGTTCCCCGAAGTTTATAAATATTACCGTGGTACCTTACTTATATGTTTTTCTGTATAAAATATCGCGAATTAGAAATATTATTTAAAATAAATTAAATCACTGATACCTTGTTCTTCACAATTTGTATTAAGTTCATATAAGATATTCAGTTCCACAAAGACATTCAGTATTGTATAAAAATTATTCTCATCGTATAATTAAATAATATTGCCCCTTCAGTAGCGCACACAGGAATTTTTCAAGGGGGGTCCGAGGTCGAAAGTTCACCATTCTTGTATCATGCTCCTTTTGATTTGGTCGATTTTCGGGAACAAAACACAGTAAAAAACTAATTATTGAATAAATAAATAAAATTAATTAATAAAATTAATAATTAATAACAAGTAATTAATTAAATTTTACGTACTATATGCTTAAAATATAATCAATTGGAAAAAAAATCAAGGGATTTGGAAGGGGGGGGCGGACCCTAGGACCACCCCTCCTTGTGTGCGCCACTGTGCCCCTTTCATAAGAATCGGAATTGTAGTTTCTAAATCAAAGGGTATTTCTTAATTTCTATTTTGAAGATATAAAATTGTTTTCATGCATGATTGGGCAATAGCGTGAATCAAAAACATTTTCAGAATTTTAAAACCTACCAATGCAGAAAAGATGTTCTCTACTACATAGATGATAGAAAGAATAATTTTTTCATGTCAAGTTCTACCACAAGGAAAATGAACTTTAGGTATTTGAACTTTTTTATGGTAAAAAGACTAAGTAATTTTTTAAAAAGAAAAACAGATATATTTTAGTTTTTTTTAACATTTATTACGATAAGAGTACACCTACTAAATAGTTACAAGAAAAAGCATTAGGTGCCTTTAACAGCTTTTAGAGTATTAAATTTTAAAAAAATGAGGAAATGAGCTGGGTTTGGAAATATTGCAATGTGTATGTTATACTTCTTCTCTATTCACACACAGTACTCACTCATCAGTAATCATTACTTTTGGTTATTGATATTGTAGAAATATGATTTTGAGTCAAAAATCATCTAACCAAAATTAAATATTTTCTCCATTTTTGTTCGAAAATTCAACCCCTTTGTGGCAATATTAAATTTCGAAATTATTTTTTTAATTTAATTTTCTCCTAATTTCCATACCATAAAACATCTCTTCCGCAAAGATAGGTTCTGATTAACATAATTGTATTTCTCCATATAGTCACCATACCCTTTTGAGCAGCTTAAAAAAGAATATATAGTTGATTATTTTTTATTATTAAGAGCAAACTAACATCTGTATGTACCTACAAAAAATACTTAATAATGATATTTGAATTTTATCTAATGATATCAACATGTACATTTTCATTCATTTTTTTGTAATTTTTTTAGACAATTCTGCTGAATTTATTCTTATAAGGCAAAATATATATTTCCTATTAAATTAACTCAATAAAGATGTTGATATAAAAAAATTATTTGTACTCCCTGATGCAAGCTTATTTTTTTATTATTTTATTCGATAAATGCTTTCCAAGATGACGATTTTTAAAATCGAGATATTTTAGATATATAGCAAAATGAATCCTGTAATTTCTCCTCAAAAAGTTAGGAGAACTGCTCTTAGTGCACGACTGAAAAAGAATTCCATTTTTTCCCTCACTCAAACTCTAAAAAGAATTCATTTCAGAGTAATTAAATGATGTTGTGTTATAATTAATAATATATTGATCATAATTTGATGTGAATAATAGTATAGTTATATTTGGTCTTGGATAAATCGAAGAGAAATACATGCTCACACTTGTTCCTTTTTTGATTGAATGATTTATAAATGGATTAAGTTTTGGCACTTTTGATAAGGCAGTTACATCCCCTGGATGATTCGCTCGATAAATAAAATTTTTTAAGAAAATAAATAACATAAATTTTTTTTTATTTCTAATTAGCTTTTAGATCCCCCTTTCTGTTGTATAACTAGACATCTTTTAATTCCATTCAATTAAAAATATATTACTCTAAATTCAAATAGTTATATTCATAATTTAAGAGTTGAAAAAATATGAGCTAGTTCCCACTGAAAAATCCTCTTAATAGAACGTTGCCTCTTAGCAATACAGAATTTTAAAATCAACTCTAGACAGTATTCATTAGCTTTTAAAAGTAATTCTATGTGTGTAAAAGGAGAGATGAAAACGATGGATTCTATTGATTAAAACAGCGTTATATAAAACAGGAGCGACAATATTTAGCAATATTTGCAGCAAATCCTTATTAATAAATCCAGGTATTTTGAAAGAAATTAAAATTTTAAAAAAACTCATATATAACTGAGATGTTTTCAAAATATCTGTGTCTCTCAAAATATATATACTATACCTCTTTTTAAAAAATTATGAAGTACCTTTCTGTAGAAATTATCACAAATTTATTAGCTTTGTTGAAATTTTGCACAAAAAAAGGGAGGGGGGTGATGTTATTTGGTTTAAGATCAAAATTTATAAAGAAAACGTCATGAAAACTTTTGCCCACTTGTGAGTTTTATTTTGTTATTATGTTCGTGTTTGCTTTTCATATTATTACAGAAGTGGAAACAGATAAGTGAAACATGAAAATGGTGGATTGTGTTTAGAATGATATGTTATAGTTTTATTGCGTAGTAACTTCACAATTTTCATTATAAATAAATAAAATAATAATTTCAGGCAGAGAAAAAAATCTCATAAAAATTTTCGTACTTGATATTAACTCTCAGAAAAATTGACGATTATTAAATAAGTTTAAACAAATGTATGTATTCTTCCCAGATTAAAATTTATAGTGTTATATATATATATATATATATATATATATATATATATATATATATATATAGTATTTTCTCTTCTTTTTTTCCTTATTTTAAATTATTATCAGAAGCGTAGTAAATGCACAAGGTTGAAAAAATACAGAAAAATAACAAGGTCCGTAACCAAATTATCTTAAAAAATTATAATTTATCAAACCTTAGTGACATTTCAGGAGTTTAATAAATTTAGAAAGGATTATAAGATTTTTTTTTCTTTCAGATCGCAGCTCTATAACAATTATGCTTAAATAAAATAACTTAAAAATTCTAGATCAATCGGAAATAACATTAACATTTGACCGTTGAAATTATCCTAACCATTTTTTTATTAAGGTTGAGTCGAGAATGAGAGGAGGACCCCACTGTGGCGAGGCCCTGAACCCGAGCCCAGTGGGCATATGCCTTTTTCATCTCTGGAGGTAAGTTCAGAGTGTTGTAAAAAGGACAACACAACGCAGCACAGAATATATCGGCATATTCTTGCGATGTTTCAGATGGCAATTAAAGGCAGTCAGAAATTTAACGAAACAGCATTAAGATCACAAGTCTTGATTTTCAAGCTGTGCAGCGGACGACATTTAGACTGGTATCGCAATACTGTTCTGGACATCTCCAGTTATGTCTTCGCCGGTTATCGGGTCTCACTTCGATACGAAACTTTTTTTCATAAAAAAAAATTACGCAATGAGATTCTAAGATGAAAATATTAACCATCGCTGTAGGTATAGTCGATACCTTGAAGTTAAATACTGGTCTTCTGGTCACCAGCAACGGTATTTCAGAATACTGGTGTTTTGATAACATGTGTGGTTGTTAACAATGTCGAATCAAGTGCTTGTCTGTCAAACGCCACGTTCTCACATTTTGTCATCACTGCAAGGCTCTCCCTGCTTCTTAATGCTGAGTTTTGCCATGATTCTGACTCTTTTATCGTCGAATAGCATTATCATACCTATACTAAATGGGAAGCTATTCATCTATTTATGTATGATACTTCTTTTGACCCAATTGCTCCTCTTCTGGAAAATTCTATGTACGCATTTTTAGATGAATCCTTATACAGGACATAGGCACAATTTAAGTAGGGAGAATGAATCAAATTCGAATGGAAGTTACATCTGGTATTGTTACAACAATGAGTGTTAAATGGAGATAAATTAATTTTCACCCTTTAACACACTATTCAAATACTCAGATGCAATGTTTGGAGTTCCAGCTATATTCATTCATTCTCTGAAATTTAATTATTTTTATGTTGTATAGAACATTTGCATACGAAATTTTATTATATGATGACTCATTCTTCGTGCGTCACTTTTTTTTAAATCTTAGAGTACATATGTAAATATCGCTGAACAGAACAAAAATGCTGTTTTTGTTAAATTCTATAAAAACTGCACAAATAGAGTCAAGATTTGAAGCATACTTTCTTTAAAGTAATTATACCACTTGAAGGAATTTTCCTATTTTGTAGAGACGCATTTAATATTTGTCATGTTTCTGTAACAAAATGCCCATTTTTCTGTCAGTTAAATTATTTTTTGAACTATTATACAATACATAATCATAATGAAATTGCGATAAATGCCTTATTTTATTGGTTTTATATCAATAAACCAACAGAAGTAGAAGGATTTTACATATATTATCGTAAATACGTTAAACACAATTATGAAAAAGTTACAACGAAGAACAAAATGACTCAAAACTTTATGTTAGAAAAATCCAATTTTGTTATAAGTACTGTAATCAATCAAATAGTTTTCAATACATTTTTAAATGTGCTTCTAAAACGAATTCTACATTTTATTCATCATCATTTTAACATTTACCATCAGTGGAGATTGATTTTTTTAAAAAAGATAAAAATATTCAAGATTTTGTATTAAAATTTTCATTAATGCCCACTCTCTCCGATTCAGTTTAAAACATTTTAATTTTTCAAATGCTGATTTGAGTGATATTTGCTCTGACGAGCTCTCTCTCTCTCTCTGTCTAACAAAGCATCAACTTGTCATTGGAAGTTGAATTTTATTATGCGCGATAAGAATTTTGAAACGCTAAATAATTGTGCTCCATCGAGATGAATTAAATCGTTTGCTTTTAAAATAGATATCGATGATCGTATAAAGTTTAGCTTTAATGTAAATACAGTGGGCCACAAAAGTGTTCATACACTTGCAATTTCTTATAAAATTTAATGCTTTCGACTAATAAAAATTAATATATTGTAATTGTAAATTTTTTTCATGATATCTGCAACTTGTTCTTAATAAAATGACATCATTATTTTTTTAAAAATAGTATAACCATTTTTTTAAAAAAATTAATTATCAAAAAGCTACTAAAAAATTACGCCACAAAAGTCTTCGTACACTTAACAAAAATCTCAACCTAGCTTTAAATATTGCATTTCTTTCTTAATTTAGTACTTAGTAGGATATCTTTTAGCGTCCACAACAACTTTTAAGGGTTTTCGTATAGATTTAATCAATTTTTCGTAATTTCTGCATCGATTTTCCTCCATGCTTCTGTGATTATAGTTTTTACTTCATATTATGTGTTTATATGTCATATTTTCTTCTTTTGTTTAAAATCAAATTCTCCCCAAATATGTTCTACTTGGCTAAATAAAGTGATTGAGAGGTGTTTTCAGAATTTGGGGACAGTTATAGAGACACCAGTGGCGTACAATGAGAGCAGTGCACTTGGCGTCATTACCCTGTTAAAAAATTAAGTAGTCTCCAATATCCAAATTTCGGGCGGATAATTTAAAATTTCTCTTTAAAATAATTAAATAGAGCTCATGATTCATAATACCATGAAAAAATACCAAATTACCTAATTCTGAGGCCCATTTACACCCCCACGCCAGAACACTTCTACCTCCATGTTTTATTGATCCAACTAGATTCTTGGAATTTAGTTTCAGAAAATTCAAAATTGACACCAAATTGATTGGGATGGCAGACAATTCAACAATTTTAGTTCCGATTAACCTATAATAGCTTGTAAATGAAAAAATAAGGAGTTTAATCCCATGAATTTATGTGGAACAAGAACTCCTTCACTTCCATGCTGAAGTATGAAAGTGAAGGAGTTCTGGCGTGAGGGTGTAAATGGACCTCAGAATTAGGTAATTTGGTATTTTTTCATGGTATTATGAATCATGAGCTCTATTTAATTATTTTAAAGAGAAACTTTAAATTATCCGCCCGAAATTTGGATATTGGAGACTACTTAATTTTTTAACAGGGTAATGACGCCAAGTGCACTGCTCTCATTGTACGCCACTGGTGTCTCTATAACTGTTCCCAAATTCTGAAAACACCTCTCAATCATTTTATTTAGCCCAGTAGAACATATTTGGGGAGAATTTGATTTTAAAAAAGAAGAAAATATGACATATGAACACATAATATGAAGTAAAAACTAATCACAGAAGCATGGAGGAAAATCGATGCAGAAATTACGAAAAATTGACTAAATCTATACCAAGACCCTTAAAAGTTGTGGACACTAAAAGATATCCTACTAAGTACTAAATTAAGAAAGAAATACAATATTTAAAACTAAGTGTTGAGATTTTTGTTAAGTGTACGAAGACTTTTGTGGCGTAATTTTTTAGTAGCTTTTTGATAATTATTTTTTAAAAAAAATAGTTACACTCTTTTTAAAAAAATAATGATGTCATTTTATTAAGAATAAGTTGCAGATATCATTAAAAAAATTACAGTTACAATATATTAATTTCTATTAGTCTAAAACATTAAATTTTACAGGAAATTGAAAGGGTATGAACACTTTTGTGGCCCACTGTATATTCGTATGAAGACTGTCAATCGAGCCAACTCGGTAAAAGATACATAATTTGCAATAATGTTATTCTTTTCTCTGCAAAGTTGTATAAAAAGTTTTATTTTTAGAAAAAAGCATTAAAACATTTCTAAAAATTAATAGATTGTATTGGAACAATTCACGTAAAATGAAATATTTTCAAATCTATCATCTAACTATAAATTGTGTAGTGAAGGAGAACTGTGCTTTCGAAAACATTTCATATTATTTAAAAATATGATTTAGAAATTTAAGCTTTCCAGAATAAACGAGTTTTAAACTACTATACAATTGTTAGAATTGTATTAATCTGATTTAAAGTCGCTGTAAATTGTCTAAAGGTTAACAGTGACAAAATATTAAAATATCTAGGCACTTTTTTTTTACCTATGATGTTTAGAATCTACTCTCGGCATCAATTTTTATGAGAAATTTAATTTACATAATACATTTATTTTCAAGTTCGAAGAGAAATTGATAAAGTAGTCCCACATTTAAAAAACATAACTTTTTCTAAACTGAAACATCATAGACTTTGTAATTAATAAAAAGAAATATTTAATTTCTGTTTCTCACTTTGTAGAAATGTATGAGCTGTTTTCTTTGAAAGTGGTGTAAATCCATTTTGTATTGTATGGAGATGTTTACCACTTTCAAAGTAATTATATTTGTAATTTCATTCACTACGTAAATTTATTTTGACAAAATGATGAAAATGTTAAATGATTTTGGGGGGAACTGTTCATAGATAAAAAGCTCATAGAAAATTGTATTCAGTGTAATAATTAATTAACTTTTTGTCAAAAATGGACTTACACCACTTACAAAAAAAAAAAACGGCTCATATATTTCTCGTCATTTATTTGTCATTTCTCACTTAACTCGATTTTTTATATTTTGAGTTTTAATGTTCACTTATTCTGAAACTTTTTCGAGATTTTTTAAATTTCGAACGATGTTTTTAAAACTTAATGCGTATTTCGCATCAACATTCGAAGAATTTAACTATTTTTAAAAAAACCTGTTATATGATGAATTTAATTTTGTTAGTAATTTATACCTGTTAATTTTTTGTTAATTTTAAAGAATAAATTTTTTTAGGTTAAAAATATTTTTAAAAATTTTTTTAGCGACTTTAATGGAAATTTTTTTAATTAACATTTGAATTAAATAGGTAATATTTTAATTTGTCATTATACATATTCATATTTCGTTTATGTTCATTCAAATGTTCAATATCATGCAAAGACAACAGTAAAATTTCCAATTTCGACAGAGTTAATATTGGCAGAAGCAAACATGATTATGATGGAGATTGAAGTTTGTAGCATAAAAAACAAAGAGAATTACTCGTAAAGAAAATTATTGCTATTTTAAGAGGAAAAAAAAATGTTGCATCATGTGTGCTGTCCATATCTTCTGGACAATACTTTTTTATACGTTGTGTTAATAAGGCTATATTTATGAAAGACTCCTTATAAGACAATCAAAACTTTCAGATGTACTAGCTATTATCACCAAAAGAATTATAAAATTATAAGGATATTAATTCATATTTATGCAACAGTTTGAATAATATTTGTTGCTATAATTACAAATCAATAGTTACAAAATAAGTTTACACTCACAAACTTATTTGATGCATTTTAAATGGACATTTTTGTCTCTTATAGTGTATGTATAAAATTGTTCTTTATTTTTTCAAGAAATTCCCTTATTCTTTTTTTTATGGAGCTTTATTAAATACTCATAAGTTAGATGAAAAGCAATAGTTATCAATTTTTCAGATCAGCATAATATGAATATAAAAAACCTTAACATCACTTAAAAAAAAATACAATTCAAAATCATTTACTTCTAGAATTTTCTCTAAACATTTGAAAAATATGTCGTACCTTTCCTTGGATTTCAAAAATCAATTAGACAGTTAAAAACTTAAGTTCGGCTACTTGTTGCATAAAAATCTGAGCAATACCTGAATAAAACTGCGAATATCACTTGCCCAAATAGGGTAAAGGAAATAACCTCCAAAATAAAACGGCACTTTTCTAGAATAGCTTTTCATTTTAACATCTGGCGCCATCTATTGGTGAATTATAACAATTCAAATGGAACAGTGAGATTTTAAGGTAATCCGAAACTAATGCTTATCTTCTTAAGAAACAAAAGCCTTCAGCATAATCCTTGACAAATTCAATAGCTCAAAAGTTTTCTTTATTTAAATGATCAGCGGATGCATATGGTTTATTTATAGTGACTGCTTAGAATGGGAATGCGATAACGTCGTAATATTAGCTTGATATCTTATCTATAAATATAAGGTCACACACATTAGCCATGCTTCAGTCTTTCTGTACGAATATCGAAATATACACAGTATTAGAAGTTTTACAAGAAAATATGAGTTATTAAATGGCATTCTATATGATTAAGTTATTTTAAGCTATACGGCCAAAGTTTATTCCACGGACACCTTTTATCATCACGACTGATGAAAAAGATCTCCAGATGACTGAAAATATCTCGAAAATATACAAAAATTACTCACGTATTAAATTCATCCAGCATTGATTCAGAATTGAAATTCTTTTCTTCAACTGAAAAAGACATCTTTAGAATAATTACAAAAGATACCAACTTAAGCAACTTAATTTTAACGACAAACGATTATGCGTAGTATATCAACAAAGAAATAAGGAATCAGATAAAATAGTTATATTAATTATTGAATTAAAGCAAACGATAATAATATGGAAGAGAATTTTTAATCTAAACAAAATATTGTGTAATTATTGTATAATTTAAATAGTCATTTAAAAATTAGTTCAAAATAAAGAAAAGAAATTTAAATAGAACTAAATATTTTACAATACGGAACATTCTATCCAAAATAACCCGATTCTTGTTCAAAATAAAGAAAAGAAATTTAAATAGAACGGCTAAAAATTTTTATTTTACAATCGGTGAATATTTCAATATAAAACAGTATAAACCTTATTCTAAACAGTTCCACGCAACATCAAATTAACAAATTTTAAAATGGAATAAACTACAAAAACAGAACCACTAATGTTTAGTATGAAAATTGTTAACCCGTACTCCCAGTTCAAATAGTGATTTCACTGTTAACAAAAAATAATCCGAACAGGGGTATTTTTCGGATTATCGGGACTACTGTAGTATTTAGCTTTTATAATAGTCGATGAATTAATTCAATTGAATAACCTTTCCTGTGGCCTTACCAAAGTGTCCAGATGACTTTATTTAAAGTATTTTCAAGTATATTAGTGTGGGAAGTGTGAGTAAAGTAGAAAGTAACCATTTTTATTTATTTATTTGTATTCCTTTACAAAATATTTTCAAGATTACTTTTGTCAATTTGGAAATAATTATGGCAATAAGACTGCTTTCACCTAATGATGAAGAACAGAGCGTAAAATAAAATATTTTTAAACAAAAAAAAAAAAATTCATTCGTGTGATTTAAACACTTATAGTCGTTTATTATATCATATTCTTAAAATTAAAAAATGCTCAAGAAAAATATACATCATAATTATATATAATTTATTATTAAAATATTTATAAAAACATCATTAAATGTTTATCATTTTAACAGATAAAGTATGGCTTTAAAAGTAAGAAATTGATTTGGGTTAAAATATACGTATATCGAAAAGAAACATTAAATATTTTATGCATGAGTTGATTCAAATTAAGTTGGAGTAGAACACTACACTGAACATTCAAAATAAAAAAGAATATGCATATTCAGTGGAATTTCTTGAAAAGTACTGAACGAAAAATAAAATAATGTTAATAAAAATTCTTAGCGTCGATTACAAATGCGTATACAAATTGCATAACTGAAGCTGTTTTTGATTCTATTTTGTAGCCTGGGTTTTAGACATTCCTGCTCGATGAGCCATACGTGAGGTCGTATGTGTGTATCATAACGGTTAAATGATACTTTTGTGTGCATTATACAGCAATACCCATAACTTATGCGAAAGGTGGAACTGAGTGATAACCGCGTAAGTCGGAGTATAATTTCGCATATACATACATACATGTGAATTATTTTTAGTTGGGGCCAGAGACGAAAGAAAATAATTACTTAGAAAAAAAATGTTTAATTAATTCTTATATATAACACAAATACAAAATATCAAACCAAAGTTATTTTAATGTAGAAGGTTTCTTGAAATCTAACAAGTAGTCTATCGACTCAAAGATTTTTCTTTTCTCCGCAAAATCTCCTCGTAGATAGGGACGTCTTAAGACTCTTTGAGGCCCTGGGCCCAGAGAAATCTTAAGATTTTTTAAGGCTCTGGGCCCTTATGCAAAAGTAGACCCTACCTGAGATCTCTAAACGTAAACAGTAGCATGCATTGTCAAATATTCGTTCAAACGGTAATTCGAAACAAATAAATGTGCACAACTATCTCAAAAACATAAGCATAAACCGGTTCGTTTGAATGCCGAATTTAGACTAAACGAGTTGAATGATTGTTTATGGTATCAGTATCAATTTTTTTACAATGAAAAGGAGGACGCGCGCGAAAAATTTAAGATTAAGTTGCAACGTAAATATTTGAAACATTTTTTCAATTCAAATAAAAATACGCTAATTACGCTTGCATTCCTTTTAATTATTTACTTAAGGTATCCGACTACGTTCGGAATCGTGATTTTACAAAAGCGTATAAATGGATAATTTTCATGATATTTAGTGTCACTTAGATTATAATATATGCATAAAATTAATTTAAGGACATTTTGAAAAAAAATTTATTTAAATACAATATTTTGGCAAAAAATTAACTTAGAATTATCTTTTTTCCAAACGTTCTCCTTTTGTGAAAAATGCTTCTATTATAATAATATTTTGCCTGTATATCTCAGACTTCTGTACAGAAGCTCAACTAGAATTTTTGAAATATATAACTTAGAAGTGGGTTATTCATATTTTACGACAACCGAGGGGAGCAATTTTCAGAAAAAAAACGCCAATAATTATTTCAATTGGTGGTAACTCTGAAAATTATGTGAATTTTTCAAAAGTTCTAGTTGAACCTCTGTAGAGAGGTCTGAGCTATATACAGGCAAAATATTATTATAATAGACCCATTTTTCACTAAAGGAGAACATTTTAAAAAAAAAAAAAAAAGATTATTCTAAGTTAATTTTTTGCCAAAATATTATATTTAAATAAATATTTTGTCAAAATTTCCTTAAAACAATTTTATACATGTATTCTAATCTTAGTGACAATAAATATCATGAAAATTTTCCATTTATGTGCTCTTTTAAAATCACGGTTCCGAACGTAGTCAGATACCTTAAACAAGTATTTTCCCATTGAATTTTTTTTTTGTCAATATATTATTTTCTAATACATCGAAAATTTCGGAGCAAAAAATATCCTTTATATTGAGCTTTACAATAAGTGCTACAGCTAAAGTATCAACATTCAATCTTGATTTCTCACTTGTCCAAAAATCATTACCAACTGAAAACAACTCTTTCAATTTCTGCATTAGTTCCAGGGCAGCACAACGTAAATTCAACAAGAATAACTAAATTATCATATGGAAAGTGTTCATTTTTGAAATGGTTAAGTATTTCCACCCATCTTTTATCAATTTCAGCATGCTGATTTACCAATTGTTTCAAATTATTAGATTTTAAATATACATTCTGTCTTGTAATTCATTCAAACAGGCAATTGTCATCAATTTTAATATCAGGCATTTCTTTTGAATAAAAACTCAACCCAATTTTCTATATCGGCCCAATTTGCTTGCGATGTAGTAAAAAAAAAAAAAAAAAAAAACACCACTGAAAACTGTTACTTCCTGTGATATTTGTTTCACACCATTCTTCGACATATTGGAAACATGTTTGGTTCATCTCTGAATAGAGATTAACAGATCAGTTTTAAAATATTGAAAAGGAGAACAAGTAGGAGGACACTTTTCGAGGAAGGACAGAGCCTATAAAAGGAGTACGGTTGGTGACCTTAGTATTAGACCTAGGCCTTGACATGGACAACGGTCCTCTCATAATGATACAATCTTACCACTTTTGCCAGTTAACATTCTCTGTTTTTCAGAGAATGTATGGGAATAATATTTGATCATTAAAATTATCTGGATCATGATTTTATTAAGACAGAGTCAGAACGAAGCGAGTTCCCCCTCCCCAAGGGTGCAACTGGGCCCAGTTGGTCCACGCCTTAAGACGTCCTTGCTCGTAGCATGCTAATATTTTTTATTCCTTGTTTTGTTAAGGAAATACGCTCTTTATTGGAAGTATGTATTTTCTAAAATGTGTAACTAAGTTTTTCCTAAGTTTTTCAATATCCTAAGTTTTTCGAACTTAGGTCTGTCAAATTAACAACCGTCACTCGATCTTCTGATTGAACTGGGTCTACAGATTCAAGTTCTTCAATGACTTGCTTTTACTCATGAATTCTACGATTTCATCGATTGCCAGCTCCTGATTGTGTGGGAATTCAGCAGTTCTTGAAAGTCATCACTATCCACTTATGAATTTATTTGCCTGGCAAGATCGACAACTTCTTCAATTAAATTACCAACTTCATCAGACTGGTTATGATTCCGCCTGAGTTTTAATGATGGGGGGAAAAAAAGGACGAATCGACGAGTTTTGAAAATTGCATAACTCCGAATTCGCGTAAGTCGATGTATTACTATATATCAATCTATTTATAAATACCTAGTATCATTAAAATTTGTCAAGTACTTCTGTGTGTGTGTGTGAAAATAATCAACAAAGTGAAGTTTTTTTTTAAAAAAAATGAACACTAAGGTGCAATATGATGCTTTCTACACGACAGTGATGTCAAAATATTTGTTAATATTGGAATATTTTTCTGTGTAAAAACATCTCCAGAATTTGCATCATATTTTAATACCAAGCACACAGTGATCATCTTACATTAAAAAAAATCTCATAGGTAACTCTGAAAATCAATGGAATCACCTTTCTCAACACTGTCGGTGGTAGTGTTCTAAGTTCTTTTTAGATAACACAGAATCCTCCTTTATACAATCTTTATAACGAACATTTTTGTATGTTCAGTTAGGATTGTTAACATAAAGGATAAGTGTAATTCTATATGAATTTTTTAAATTAAAAATAGAATATTATTATTCTGCACGCCCACAAAAAATCATCAGTGACTTCTGTGTCTCAGATACAAATCTTATCAAAAATCTTAAATCGGGGTGGCAAATAGGTTTTTTTTTTTATCAAAGAATCAAAATTAAAATTTTGCGTTTCTAGTACGTGTTTCAAGCAATTTTTCGTCCAATTCGTGCAATTTTTACTCAGTTGCTATAGCAATGGCTTTCGAACAACTTTTTGCTAGTGAGCTCAAAAAATTGTTCTAAATAAAAATTGCTTGAAATTCTAGCCAATGGGGTTCTTCGGCGCCCCACGTCATAAGCAATATGGCGGCTTCGGTTTCATCTAACACATCAGATATGCCGTATAATATTTTAATGGTGTATAATATTTTAACGGCATATAATATTTTAAACAGATGGTACTCAATTTCTGTTTACGTCCATCAACAAAAGCGCAAGCGAAATAAAAGAAATAATTTTGGATGTTCGTTTTCCGAAGCAGAAAAATTGGCGAGTAATTTTTTTAATGTGGAGATAGAGCGCGCCTGACATCAGAGCATGTCGTTTTGTTTACGGCAACCCTTCCCCCTCAGATTAGGCCAAAAATTGGACGAAAAAGTTGCATGGGAAAATGTACGTGTGATACGGCTTAAGGAGCCAGCAACCAACCGGTCCACAGCTATGCCATGCCCACGTTAGACGATTCGGGTGAAAAGGAATCCTCTTTCGAGGAAATCGTTGCTTTTATTCGTGTCCTTTGTTGGTTGATTTATGGGTGAAGGTGTCGTGCAGAATGAATTGATTTACAATTTTTTTAGTGCCATTACCTTATGTTTTTATCCGCACACAAAAATAACCCATGAAATTTTAATTTGTATTAAACCATTAATAAAATATAGAGATAGAATACAATATGTATTCAATATAAAAATGTCATAAAAATAATTAAACTTTAACTATACTTATAATTTTATGATTATATATAATTTTAACAATACTTTGAACTAAGCTATCCTTATGATTTGTTGCTTTATATTACTTGCAAGGTTTTTGATAGCAGGCTGGCATGTCGTCTAATGCAAGGTAATACAAAAAATGACTTTCGCAAGAGTTAGTGGACTGGAAAATGATTAACAAAGCGAATACTATTTTAACTAAAGCAAAAAGGCATTACTATTCCATACGTCTAGTATTGAATTTTTAAAACGTGACCCAAACTTTGCATATCTTAACATTCGATGATATATCTAACACGCTTTTATAAGTTTCACTTGAATGTAACGGAGTCTTTGAACTCGATTTTTACCCACTTTAAAAGGTCTGATTAATTCGAAATTTTTGCCCACTTGTCAATGACCGATGACAATACAATAATTTCATAGTTTTGTTTCATTGTCCTGATCAGGATAATTAGGAATATGATTTATAGATTTGGGGTGACTATATAAATCCGTATACCACTTCAGATTTGGCGACTTATTGCATATACCATTTTCGAACTAAAAAGTAAAAAAAAAATTCTTAATATAAGAATAAAATGATTAACGAGAAAATTAATGTCATTGGAGTAAAAGCGTGGAGTGCTCTATATTAATTGTTATAATTTCTTACTACTTCTATTCCGAAATGCTGAGCTAGTGTAAAAATATAGTACAAAGCACCCCACGCTTTTACCCCAATGACATTAATTTTCTCTTTAATCATTTTATTCTTAAATTAAGAATTATTTGTTTACTTTTTAGTTCGATTCACTATAAAAGCGTGTTCTTTAGTTTTTTTTAAAGATTTATAATTTATTTTTCGATATATTTGCATGTCTATATATTTTTGTGACCAAATAAGGTTCATTCGTAGATCATTTATCTGCATTTCTAGATTTTCTATTTCCAACTAATGAGGTAGTTATCAAAATCCTTTATATTGACTTAATCCGAATAATGAACAATTTTCTACAGTCTATCAATTCTTTAAATCTGTTGGTAAACTGTTCTTTAACAGAACAGAAAATTCTTGAAAATTCATAGATGAAGTTCCAGTTTGTTTTTCTGAAAAATGTTGTTCAAACTCTTTTATCGATCTAAAGGTTGCCTCACTTGTTTTTCCACGGCCTTGCAATTTTTTGCTAAGACTATTTAAGTGCAATGTTATGTCAGAGAAAAACATTAATTTTGCCGACCATCCTGCATTATACAGTTCTTTAAAACCATCCTTGTTCCAGCTATTTAAAACAATGCGTGACTCTTTCAAGAAATTCACAAACCCTTTTAAAGATGTAGATTGGTTTAGTCAACATAAGTTATTACGCATAAAAGAATATCATATATCATACTTGTGAAGGAAGGTAGATTTGATCTGTGTACCTTCCGTTCCGAACGCAAGTACTTTATCGACCACGCCAAAACGATTGTCATCGCGTGATGTTTGGTGCTATTTTATATAGATATCACACCGTCACACACTCCCATGCCTGTGATTCGGCGAATAGGTGAATGAACGATACTATATTCGTGGTGAGCTTGTAAGCAGTTGCGTCAGTTTGTGGATTGCGTCATCCGTGCGTGACGGCTTGAGAATTGCGTCATTTGTGGAGACGGCTTAATTGCGTCATTTGTGTCTGACGGCTTATGCTTTTGCGGTGGATAGATGGCCCCACGACTGCGGCGCGTGAAGGGGGCGGTTCTTTTGCACGGCCAGAGTCACTAATGAAGAAATGTAGGTTCGATCTGTGTACCTTCCGTTCCGAACGCAAGTTCTTTATCGACCATGCCAGAACTATCGTCATCGCGTGATGTTTGGTACTAGTTTATATAGATATCACACCACCACACTAGCAATCAACATAATTTAAAAGTTTTTATTAATTATCTGTTATGCATGTCAGATCTATACATATAAATAAAAATGAAGTGTCTGTTTGTAATTTGAAATTAAAAGCTTTTTACTAAATGCATTTAAAAGTATATACGGTACTTATATGAGAAAATCAATTTTTAAAATTTTTGTCTGTCAGTCTGTTTGTTCCAGCTAATTTCTGAAACGGCTGGACCAATTTTGACGAAACTTTCACTGGCAGATAGCTAATGTTATAAGGAATAACTTAAGCTACTTTAATTATGGAGAAAAAAAATTAGGGTTCCGCGAAAATAAAATTAAAACGAATGAAATGGCGGGCAATATCTGTTTCAAATAGGATTTATTTATTTCAATAGGGATTATTTTTATTCATTAAGGATTATTTTTAGTCAATAGGGATTGTTTTATTTCGCGAGCCTTCTGTCTCAACGTTTCTAGCAGTTGTATCAAACTTTTTTGTTTAATTAGGTTGCTGACACTCGCGGTTTTTCCCGTTCATGTCTGATACTAATGATTTGAACAGTCTTCACACCAACGACACTGTCAAAGGTCATGCATCTTTTTTACCCCTTGCTTGCGGCTTCGTTTGTGTTCGTTTCACCCTACCCAGTCCTCACCCCATCGACAGTGTCGAAGGTCACGCGACCCTCTCCCCTCCCCCTGCTTGCAGATTCATTTCCCCTTACTGCTACTTAGACCTGTTTTGAACTGTTGCATTCAATGCTTATAATCATTCCAAAAAATGATTTCATTCTCTCTCAAGAACACTGAGCAACATCTATTTTTCCATAACATAGACAGCATTTAAACTTAAATTAGGAAGTTTTTGGGTTTTAAGTCATTTGACTTCTCACAAGGCTTCGCTTTTAAATAGAGGCAAACCAATTTCATACCTCTATTGTTTATTTCATTTCCAAACACTGCACACAAACACTGCAATGATTTTACAGTCCTACCCCATCGACAGTATCAAAGGTCATGCGTTTCTCTCACACTTTGCTCAACAAAAAACAAAGAAATCAAAAAAGAAACATCGATTCACAAAGTGGAAGAATGACATTATACTTATAGCATAGGTATTTCTGTTACGTGGAATATAAAGGGTGTTTTTTTAGAGGTATAGAACTTTAAATTGCAATAAAACAACGATGTATTATTCGATTGACATGAATTTTTTTTTATTCGAAAGATAATCTTGTGGCATTACATTTTAAATATGATCAAGCAAGGCGTAGATTCGTCGAATGGGCCCAAAACAAGATTGCCATTGTTCCCGATTTTCATAAGCGAATTTTGTTTAGCGATGAAGCGCACTTCTGGTTGAATGGCTACATCAACAAACAAAACTGCCGCATTTGGAGTGAAGCTAATCCACAAGTGTATGTCAAAACACCGTTGCATCCAGAAAAACTGACTGTTTGGTGCGCTTTATGGGCTGGTGGAATCCTTCTTCAAAAACGATGAAGGCCACAACGGTACAGTCAATGGTGATCGGTATAGAGCCATGATTACTAACTTTTTCATTCCTGAATTGAACAATCATGATGTCCAGGAGCTGTGGTTCCAACAAGACGGCGCAACATGTCACACAGCTCGTGCCACAATCGATTTATTGAAAGACACGTTTGGTGACCGCCTAATTTCACGTTTTGGACCTGTGAATTGGCCTCCAAGATCTTGTGATTTAACACCGCTAGACTATTTTCTGTGGGGCTATGTAAAGTCATTGGTCTTTGCGGATAAGCCACAAACGCTTGACCATTTGGAAGACAACATTCGCCGTGTTATTGCCGATATACGGCCACAAATGTTGGAAAAAGTCATCGAAAATTGGACGTCCAGATTGGACTCCATCCGAGCCAGCCGTGGCAGTCCTATGCCAGAAATCATATTTAAAACGTAATGCCACAAGATTATCTTTCGAATAAAAAAAATTCATGTCAATCGAATAATACATCGTTGTTTTATTGCAATTTAAAGTTCTATACCTCTAAAAAAAACACCTTTTATAAATGAAATTATCAAAAACCATCAAGCTGTGGTATATCTATTGTGGTATATTTTTCATGGGTTTGGGGAACTTTTTTATGGAAATCGCTTAATATTCCTTGTTGAATCACTTTACATTCATTTTTTGGTGTTACTGTATTTTATTCTGAAGGCATGTTTAAATACTATTAAATTAAAATTATTAAATCAAAAGAATGTAAAGTTTGAGTAATCATCATCATCTCCCCCCCCCTCCTCCTCCTAGTGACGTTGTGGTAAAATTAATCAAACACTGACTAGTCCATGGCGAAAAAAGATTGGGGAAGTTGGTGTAAGGGATAAGCTCATTTATTTGCAATAAAATTAATCAAATGCTTTTCCTCACACCAGTCCAATGAAGATTTTTTTCGTAATGATGTTTTTGGATCAACGGCTTTCTAAAATATTTTGCTATTCTGACTTTTTTCAGAAAATCTTATTTTTATTTATTGCTCTTTGTGACATAGTCTATTGTCGTGAATTCCCATCTTTCGATAAATTTTATGGTTTCATCAGCTGGTCACGGACAAGTGCCTCACCCATCGATTGTCCCTGAATGTTTTACGATCAACCAGCTGTGGAATGACCGGTGCACGTGGCCATGGGGCCATTGTTTATTGTCTGAACTCAGGGAGTGGAGATTGCAGACGGGTCGGCATAATAGACTTAAGAGTTCGGCGCCCCATTGACAATAGGCGAAGCCTACCTTAAAAATAACAATATTGTCTTTTTCTAGTGTTGTTTGAAGGGGAGGCTAGAAACAGGTGGCGTGATGGGCCAGTGTGTCCAGCTGTGGACAAGGAACTATGGCGCCTTGGACCAGACGGCTCGGGTGTGTTTTGGCGTGTTATGCGCCAATAGGACGAGGGAGGTCAAGAGAGACTTTGTTGACCTGCGAATAAGAAGGAGCGAGGGGCGTGTTGTGAACACACCCCTGTTGTTTAAAAAGGGTTGTTTTTGAGGACACGAGAAGAGAAAAGACCGAAAAGAAACCCGGAGAGAGAAAGGGAAAAAGACCGGGAAAAAACCTGGAGAGAGAGAGTAAGAGAGAAGAGACCCGGAGAGAGAGAGAAAGAGAAAAAGACCGGAGAAAAGAAAAAATCCCCGAGAGAGAGTGAAAAAGACGATGAACGCCGGTGGCGTTGAGCATGAGTATATGAACTGACCACACCGGCTTGGCATTTAATCTGGATTTATATTACTTCATTTACAAATTGTTAGCAAATAAAGTTTGCTTTTATTTGTATATTAAGCTGTAAAGATTTGTTTATTGATGGATAGCTACTCACGACGTTACAGCTAATATAAATATATGAAATTGGTGGCAGCGGTGTTGATCCGGCATTTAAGTAAACAGATGCCCGAATCCTTTATTTTAATTGAAGAAAAAAAAAGAGCCAGCCGTGTGCGATTGTGATGAAGCGAGTTTAATGACCCCTAATTCCTGGATTTCCCAGCTGTGAGAAGTGCTGGATGCAAGTGTCTCCCGTTCCTGCTTGTGAAGAGTGCCCGCGAAGTGCCTGCCTTCCGTTTTTTCCCGGAGAAGGATAAGGAAGAGGTTTCCAGTGTTTTCACCTGCAATGTTAAGGTCAGTCTTTTTCTTTGAGTATCGTATCGGGGCAGCAAAACATTATTTTAGTTAATGTAAAATTTTGTAAGGAAAATAATACTAGATAAAGTTAAAAGTATAGACTGAGAGACTACAGAAATTATTAAGTTTGTTTGCAGTGTATTGATTTGCTATGTTTGTATGTATGTTTGTTTATTGAGTTAGGTCGTAGTATACAGTAGTATATTTGCTTCGTTAGCACAGTTTTTGCGTAGTGTATTGTCACGTTACTCTGAGTATTTTTATTATTTTGTGAAGTATAATTAAAGTCTAGGTTTAGTGTACGGTTAGTTACGTTTGGTAGTTGTATAAGTTTGTGGAGTACAACTGAGTATAGTGTATAGTGTAGTGTTGATTTATGTTGGATATTTGATTTGTTTTAGAGACAATTGAGATTGGATTTAGTGTTGTATTTATTAAAGCACGATGGCGTTTCTTTTAAAGCAAACAAAAGAGGTATTGTTAGAGGTTGCGATAGATTTGGGAGTCGAAGTCAATAGTACTCTAACCAAATCAGAAATTAAGAATAGAATTTGTCAGAGTGAAGACTATAACGAAGAATCGGTTAAAAGTTTGTTGGAGGGTATCTTGGCGGAAAAACGGGAGGCTAGGGAATTGAAGGAAAGGCAGGAGGCTAGGGAATTGAAGGAAAGGCAGGAGACTAGAAAGGAAAGGCAGGAGACTATGAGTTGGAGCGTGTTAAGATTGTCTAACGCCACTGAGACGGTTAGTGTATCGTCTGCCGATTTAGAAGGGCAAGGGGTAAATAGACGTGTTAATTTAAAAGACTTGGTGCCTAAATTTGATGCAAAAAATGCAGACATTAATTTATTTTTTGAAATATTTGAAAGGCAGGCGATAAAAGAAAAAGTGGCTGAGGATAGATGGGTCTCCCAACTCATTCCTTTACTTCCCATAGAAATTGCGGAGATAGTAGCGAAAGAACCTTTAGAGAAAAGCGACGATTACCCCCACATAAAAAATCTACTCTTGGCCCGGTTCCAACTCACGCCGATAGCCCTTAGAGATAGATTTGAGTCGCATCAACGCAGACCTGGGGCCATGTGGGCGGATTTAGTATTCGAACTAAGGTCCTACCTGGACAACTGGCTAGCGGGGATGAAAGTGGGTGATTTCGCCGCATTAAAAGAGCTACTAGTGACAGAACAAATAAAAAAAAGAGCACCAAGTGAATTAGTAGACCATTTTCTAGATTCGTGGGATGGTTTCAAGGAGGCTAAAAGTTTAGCTGAGAAATTGGACCATTTTGAGGCGATTAGAAGAGTGCATAAAAAACAGGTCCGACGAAAACCTGGGAGCGTAGAACCTTTGATAAACAGCCTTTCGAAAGTAAAAATAAATCTGCGCATTTTAGTGGTAAGGGTAAAAATATCGGGCCCTTGAACAGGGATCCTTATAAGCATGAGGTAAGCCAGGGGAGTTCTCAAATTGGGAGGGAGTGCCCCAGGGCGGGGGATAATCAATTTGAGAAGAGGAAGCCCATAATATGCTACTACTGCAATGAGACAGGGCACATAAAGCCAGTGTGCCCTAGATTAAGGAAAAATAATTTCGAAACGGTAGCTAATTTAACTTTAAATACCGGGAATTACGACCCATTTAAAAATTCAAAATGAACATGGAAATAAATGGCATTGATCGCGTATGTCTAAGAGATTCGGGGTCATCCATAGACGTCTGTTCGCGGAGCTGGATTAATGAAGATGACCTCCTAGGTGAATACGTTTGGTTGAAAAGCCCGTTAGATGAGATTTGCCACTGTTTGCCTCTGGCTAAAATTAAAATCAAAACGAAGAAAGGAGAGTTTTATACCAAGACTGCAATAAAACAGGATAGTAGTGACAATGATCTATATTTATTGGGAAACCGAACAGCTGAACTGCTGGAGTCAGACGAACAGGGGGTGTATTTGGTTAACGCAGTGGTGACTAGAAGTAAACAAAAAGATTTTCCCCGAGAAAAAAAAAGAGGCGAACGAAGCGGAGTTTGAACTTACGGATTTTCCCCCTCCGAGGGAGGGGAAGACGATAGCTTTATCATTCCCGCTTTTGAAGGAGAAGGGGGAAAGAGTTTGGCGAAAGTGAATGGTGTTGAATTTAAAGAGGAACAAAGAAAATGCCCCGATCTAAAACCATTATGGGATAAGGCCCAAACAGGAATAGACAAAGAATTTAGGGTCATCAGGGGGAAATTAGTTAGAGTCGCGAAAACTAAGCGAGGGGAGGAGGTCAGACAGCTATGCGTACCCATAAAGTTTAGACTCGACATTAACAAACTTAGCCATGACGAAATAGGGGGCATCTGGGGGTGACGAAAACCAAAGATAGAATTCTAAGGCATTTTTTTGGCCGAACGTGTACAGAGACGTGGAGGAGTTCGTCAAAACTTGCGATTCGTGTCAACGAGTAGGGAAACCGAGAGATAAGGCGAAAGCACCCCTGAAATTAGTGCCGATTATTTCGGAGGTATTCTCTAAAATCAATATAGATGCTGTGGGACCTCTCCCTGTCTCAACAAAGCAAAACAGATATCTGATTACGTCAATTTGTGTAGCCTCTAAGTACCCGGAAGCTATACCGGTGGAGAGTATTACTTCCCCGAACGTAATAGACGCCCTCTTGAGTATCTTTTTCTAGGATAGGATTCCCACGCGAAATACAATCCGACCTGGGGACTTCTTTCACTAGTGAATTGACCACCACCTTTTTTCAATAAGTTCGGCATCAAAGTGACGAGGTCATCAGTCAGCCACCCCCAAAGCAATGCAGTGGAGCGAGTGCATAGAACCATCAAGCGCGTAATTAAGGCTTTGTGCGTGGAATCGGGAGAAGATTGGGAGGGGGTTCTTCCTTTGGCATTATTCTCTCTCAGAACGGTTGCGCACGAGAGTACAGGTTTCAGTCCCACCGAGTTGGTCATGGGAAAGAATTTGAGAACACCCCAAACGTTAGTTTACGAGGAATGGATGGAGGAGGGAAACACGAGTCAATCGGTAGTGGAATATATATTGCAGTTAAATAATAGACTCAAACGTTGCCAAGATATTGCGATCACTAGGATGAAAGAATGCCAACTTAAAAGGAAAACGTGGTACGATCGCGATGTCGTGGAACGGAAATTTGTGGAAGGGGATCTGGTAATGGTGTTAGTTACCTCTAAACAAAATAAACTTGAGGTAAATTGGATAGGGCCGGGAAAGGTACTTAGTAGAATTTCGGATACAAATTATGTGATAGATCTACCAGGAAGAAGGGACCGTAGTACTATCTATCACGTAAACTTACTAAAACCGTATCATCGGAGACCCGAGCTGGTAAGCCTGGTTGTAGAAGAGGTCTCGGATGACATAGAGGGAGATGCGGAAATTCCTTATCCAGATAAACAATGCATGAAGTTTGACTATCATGAAATATTGAGGGAAAGTCAACTGCAACTTAAACTATCCCCCTCTCAGATCGACGAATTAAAACAAGTCATTACTAAAAATAAGGACGTGTTTTCCCCAGACCCTGGGACGACTCACTTGATGCGAATGGATATTGAATTGATCTCGGACAAGCCCATTAAAACAAAACCTTATCGGATGTTTCCGAGACAAATTAACATATTGCGAGAAGAAATTAAACGTTTGTTGGAACTGGGTGTAATAGAGATAGGACAGTCCGATTACACTTCGCCCCTTATTTTAGTAGAAAGCCCAAATAAAGACCCTCGTCCTTGTGTTGATTATCGTCGATTGAACGAGATAACTCGAGCTGAATTTTTCCCTTTGCCAAATATGGAAGAGATAGTAGAAAAAGTGAGTGCGGCTCCCTATGTAACGGTGATGGATTTGTCGAAAGGTTACTTTCAGATTCCGCTCACGCCGAGAGCTCAGAGATACGCAGCTTTCGTTACTCCATTTGGCACCTATATCCCCAAGAAAATGATGTTCGGGTTAGTATGTGCGCCCTATTATTTTTGCAAATTGATGGCCCAAGTTTTAGAGGGGTTGGAGCAGTTTGCATTGCCGTACATAGACGATATAGCCATTTTTTCCCAAGGGTGGAAAGATCACGTAAAGCATATCGACATAGTTTTAGGAAGATTGAGAAAGGCGGGGCTTAAAGTGAAACCCTCTAAATGTAAGTTTGCTCAAGAGGAAGTCTTATTTCTAGGGCATCGAATTGGTTCAGGGAGTAGGTCTCCGAGTGATTTGAAGATAAAAGCTATAGCAGATTTCCCGCGGCCCACCATTAAAACACACGTACGATCCTTTCTCGGTCTAGTGGCGTACTACTCTCATTATATCCCAAATTACAGCACAATAGCTTCACCCTTGACCGACGCTCTGAAAGGGAAAATTAAGAAAGAGAAGATCACTTGGGATGAGAAATGTGGGAAAGCGTTCGAGAAGCTAAAAGCCAAGCTCGTCACCCAACCCATATTGTTTGCCCCAGATTTTGCCACGGAATTCATCCTGCAAACGGACGCGAGTGAGGTGGGTGCTGGGGTTGTTTTATCGCAAAGAATAGAAGGGGAAGAACACCCCATCGTTTTCCTAAGCAAAATATTTTCTAAGGCGGAGCGAAACTACAGCACGGTGGAAAGGGAATTAGCTGCGATAATTTTTGGTCTAAAGCGATTAAAGCATTATTTAGACGGGCAAAAATTTATTATAGAAACCGACCACAACCCCTTAAGGTACCTAAACAAGATGGGGAGTACTAATCCTAGGTTACAAAGATGGGCGTTGAGTTTACAGCCGTTTAATTTTGAAATCAAACACAAACCTGGGAGGCTCCATGGAAACGCGGACGGCCTAAGTAGATTGGAATAAGTAGTTTGTAGATTTTTCTATTAATTATTATGTATATTTAAATTACTGTTTTATTTATATGTGTGTATGTGTATCTGTGTACATTGTGGAAGAAAATAGATGTTAGTGAAAATCTCTGATGTCTCTTAGTCAACCGTAGGCCAACAGATGTTTACTTCTGTAGTCAGGCGCGATTAAGTGTAGATGGTTATTAAGAGATTGGCATTTGACGCATTTTGTTAGAAAATTATAATTTAAAGGTGAAATGTAACTTGGAGAAAAAGAATCCCAGATTCGGATTTTAAGATCTAATTGTGTGAAGTGTACATATTTTTTTGAAATTTGATTCATGTATTATGTTATTTTTTGATTGTGTTTAATACCGGGATTGCTGCCCTGATCAATCTCATTGATGAGACGATCTTTATGTGTGTAACTTCTAAGAACTGAATCCAACTAGGACCAGAGCAGTCCCTTGAAATGGACTTTTTTTAGGGGGAAGGAGTTGTGACATAGTCTATTGTCGTGAATTCCCATCTTTCGATAAATTTTATGGTTTCATCAGCTGGTCACGGACAAGTGCCTCACCCATCGATTGTCCCTGAATGTTTTACGATCAACCAGCTGTGGAATGACCGGTGCACGTGGCCATGGGGCCATTGTTTACTGTCTGAACTCAGGGAGTGGAGATTGCAGACGGGTCGGCATAATAGACTTAAGAGTTCGGCGCCCCATTGACAATAGGCGAAGCCTATCTTAAAAATAACCATATTGTCTTTTTCTAGTGTTGTTTGAAGGGGAGGCTAGAAACAGGTGGCGTGATGGGCCAGTGTGTCCAGCTGTGGACAAGGAACTATGGCGCCTTGGACCAGACGGCTCGGGTGTGTTTTGGCGTGTTATGCGCCAATAGGACGAGGGAGGTCAAGAGAGACTTTGTTGACCTGCGAATAAGAAGGAGCGAGGGGCGTTGTGAACACACCCCTGTTGTTTAAAAAGGGTTGTTTTTGAGGACACGAGAAGAGAAAAGACCGAAAAGAAACCCGGAGAGAGAAAGGGAAAAAGACCGGGAAAAAAACCTGGAGAGAGAGAGTAAGAGAGAAGAGACCCGGAGAGAGAGAGAAAGAGAAAAAGACCGGAGAAAAGAAAAAATCCCCGAGAGAGAGTGAAAAAGACGATGAATGCCGGTGGCGTTGAGCATGAGTATATGAACTGACCACACCGGCTTGGCATTTAATCTGGATTTATATTACTTCATTTACAAATTGTTAGCAAATAAAGTTTGCTTTTATTTGTATATTAAGCTGTAAAGATTTGTTTATTGATGGATAGCTACTCACGACGTTACATCTTTTTTATTAAAAAAATCCATGAATTATCAAAATTTGAATTTTTTAACCCGTTCAAGTATAGCAATTTTTCCTGACTCCATTTAAAACTTAATATAAAATTTTTACTGTAATAAAATATGCCGAAATTTATTGTTTATAGTAATTCAAAATTCCGTACGTTCAAAATTCAGTTCTAACCGGTGTGATCAGGGGTCTCAGAACGGGGAAAAGGCAATACACATATGAAACCATGAGGCCTGAAGTGATCATACGTATATGATCGTGGTCCTGAATGTGTGGGTTAAATCAGTGTTTCTCAAAGTGTGGGGCGCGCCCCCTGGTGGGGCGCGATGACCCTACAAGAGGGGCGCGAGCATATCGAAAATGTCAAGATTTTTTAAAAAAATAACCGGAAAGAGAAGTAGAACAAAATACTTTCTTCCATAATAGAAAAAATACACAACAACACTGATATAATTTATGTTTGCCATCTGGCGTCTTTCCGTCATCAAATAGCTATCTTAGATCCCAAAACCAAATTAAAGAAAAAAAACATTTTGTTTAATTTGCTGTATTTCCTCAATGAGAGATTTTTTTATTACGTTTTAACATAAAATATTACTCCTTAAAAGAAAAACGAAACCCAGAAAATTCTAAGAAGATAAACAATTAATCACTGTAATTATTATTGAAATACTGCACATTAGTTGTAAAAAAAGAAAAGGAAGACATTATTCACTTTTCAGCCAGGCTGCATAATACATTTGTTAATCATTTAATTGACCTTCAAACTTACTGGTATGGTTATTTAGATCATTCGTATTTTTTCCTGAATATACTTTTAAACCGGGAGCGGTGGCGCAGGACATCTGTGATCTCTATTGAGGGAGGTTGGAACTGATCAAACAAAAGAAAACCTGCTGAAAAAATACATATTATTCATGATTGAGAAACGCCATGAACATGAAACGAAAGGAAAATTTTCAAATGCTTACTAAAGAACTCCATCAACCTAAAATATGAAGCCATAAGTGTACACAAGGTTCAGTTCGCCTTGTCAAAAAGACACAAGAAAGAAAAAGTTCCACTTGCTATTGTTGATTACCAAAGGAGTCACGAGTTCGAGCCCAGTACTACTAAAGACCCGCCGTGTAGGGGAGAGATGCACGTTAAATCTATCAAGAGCTCAAACGTCCTCTTGTTGGAGTGGTGTGGTAGTTAAAAGAGGCCAGCTCAAGTATCGTCCTCGTCAACCATTGTTCAAAATTACGAGGTCGTCGCCAAAAGCCCTCGTGTAGCTGAACAGTGCGACGTTAATATTCACTCACTCGATCATGAAAGCTCATTAAAACTACAATAACTTGGAACAAAATATGACAGCTTTGCCAGAAAATGACATTTCTGTAGTATTAATGAAAGTGTCTCTGATTTGCGTCCTTTATTAAGGTCTTGAACTTTTGAATCATTTTAGTTCAGTGTTTTATTGGATTTTTTCTCAAATCATCAAAGAAAAATTGAATAGTCCTTGACAGCCGATAAGTATACTTTCTCTTAATTAAATTATTCACTGGAATTCCGATTTTTATCGTGTACAGTAAAAATAATTATAAACAAATGATTGGGGTGACTGAGTCCCCCCGCAGTACCATTATCGTTAATATCGAGTGCACGCCTGCTCCTGGGTTAAAACATTTTGAAATCTTTTCGCTTTAAATATTGAAAAGTAACGCAATTATTCTTCATCGTAATTTTATATTCTTTTTCATTATTTAACATTAATTCTAAATGCTAATTCTGTGAGGCTTAAAATTACAGTTCTTTTAAACAGTTATTTACAATTATAGCATTTATCTAAAAAAAAATCATTTTACATTTTTGTATACAATGTCGTGCACGCAGTTTTACTCTCCTTATAGTTCAGCTATTATATCAATAATAATGTTTTATTTTTTAAAAAAATGAAGTCGGATGAAGAGCTGGTGTATCAGCCAGTATACGTTTAATATATCAGTACTGAAGAAGGTATTTTATAATAATTTCTTAATACTAAATTAAGAACAAGTTTGATAATTATTATGGACTTTCATGGGCTTGTCTTGTAAAGCAAAGTTTTTCAAAGGAAGGTTTAATATCAGAAATTGACACTCTGAGTCTATTTTTCTATATTTAGCTGAGATCTATATTTTGTCTTCAAAGCAGCCACCGCAGAAAATTTCGGTTTAACAAAGGTAGGATGTTGAAAATGGTAATAGTATACGAAGTGCTTTTGTTTTCAGTACAGAGAATTTCATCATCCACCTTTACCCAAAATTCAAAGACCGATTTATTACAAAATTGCCTTTTTTAAGTTTTCATTGGATGTGAAATGTATGAAGATTTCTTCTTCGGAAGTTGAGAGTCCTTCTGGAGTATCTTGAAATAGATCCCTAATCCACTCGTAACTTGCTACCAAGTTGTCCTCATCCAGAAAATACTTTTTGAAATTCTTTGCCAACATAGTTAAACGATTTTACATGGTTTTAGAAACAACTTTCTCATGTTGTTCTTCAGATTTGTAAGTTTTGACACATAACCAGCTGGGGCTTTTTTTCCCATCATTTACTTCATTGGTGGTAAATCCAAAATTTAAGTATTTTTGAGAATATTTATTGCCTTGATTTAATTTTCCGAACCATGCTCGTCTGTGTACTTGTTGATCCTTCATTATCGTGGAATGTTTGCTTACGACTTAAAAATGTATGTATGATTTTGTTTTAATCTACTGCCGTAAATACTTAATTACCGTGAATTATAATTAACGTGTAAATTTAAAAAAACGTACATTCACAAGCTAGATTCGGTAGCTATAGAAGTATCGAGTCGACCAAAGCTGACTGGAATTGTACGAGGTTTTACATGTTTTGCGCAGACGTCCGATAGGTTGCCCAGACTAACGCAAACGTACCCTATAATGCCAAATGTGATGGATATGATAGCGAGCAACATAGACTAGACTATTTTTCTAATGACATTTGTACTTTGAGAAACGAATGCTGAAGGAGAAATAAATCCTTAATTAAATATATCATTTTGCGATCTGTTCCTATTTAAAAATTAGAGAAAGAAAAATTAACATAATAATAAGTAAGTAATATACATTTTAAATAATTTTCTTAAAATATATATTACTTAAAAGTTACATATACAAAATTTAATATACTTATCGTATTAATTTGTACGGTTTATAATTAAGATCGTATTGTAACTTTAGCGTCTCTCTCTCAAAGTGCATTTTTATTGCAATAAATACATTATTGTTGTACAGGGGGGGGGCGACAAAAATTATGATTGAAAATTGGGTCGCCAGTATTGAAAGTTTGAGAAACACTGGGTTAAATATATTAACAAAATATCCTACATTTTTGGAGGGGTTCATTAACTGTCGTTAAAGTATTGTGTGTATATCAGAGTATACTTTATGTGACCAAAAATAATTTATAGTAAGGAAACTTTGCGGTATGGTATCTAAGGTTTACACAGAAATCCCTCATTACAGAATAAATTATTAATTCGATAGTTTTTTCTTCATCGAATTCTTTTTTCCTTTCTTTTATTAAAACCACGCTCAAACAAGATCAAAACGGAGAGAATGAGTACTTTTAGAGATAACTAATGCCCTCTAAAAATATGTAGTTTCACTAGTTACTCATTCAACTTATTGATTCGGTTAATTTGCTTTACCTTTGATGTTACGAAATGCGTTTCCATTTTCTAATGAATTAAAGATAATCTATAAGTAATTTCTTTAGGTTAATAATACAAATTTTAAGGTGTGATATATATATACACACACACAGCACACAAAATAAAAATAATTTTTAAATATTAATATAGTGGTACCTGTGTGGTAGATCGTCTTTCAAATACTAAAATACATAAACACATACTTAACATAATTAACAGCTAGGCTCTTTCGGAGTAAATGGTAGCTTATTTCGGATCTTTTCAGTAGTTACAATAGATTAGCATGAAATTATTAGTATATACTCGTAAAAGTCCACAATAACACAGATTCAAAATTCACAGAGTGATACCAATGCCCAATCGTAATTTCTCATAAGACAGAGTCGCTGTCAAATTTTTGACTCCAGTGCTGTTTCTCTACATTATCTTTATACAGACTGGAAATGAACTCATAGGAGTTTCTGAAATTTTTAAGCCAAATTATCGCCTTAAAATCTTCAGGTCTTCTAGAGAAATACCTGTTTTTGTCGCCAAATTTTAAGACATTTGACAACCAAACTGTCTCCCTATCTGTTGCCAAAATGACTCCTATTTATTTACTAGTATTGAAAGAATACAACCTCCTTCGATTCTCAAACAATCTTTCCGTGTTTTGGCAAAGAAGTTAAATTCGAAATTTTCGTAACAATAGAATGTGAAACTGAGAGTTTATATAGTTTTTATTTTCTTGGGGAAATAAAGGAAATTCGCTATGTGTGAAAATATGTTATATTCTATTTCTAATTAAAAGAGAGAGTTATTATTTTCTGAAAGAATACACTAAAAAAGTTAATTTTAATACTGAATTTCTGTTAAAATCAAATTTTATGACTAGTTAAAAATTATTTAATGATTTATTTAAAACTTCTATGAAATACTTTTTGTTTTAATCTATTAAAACAGACCATAGCTCCAGAATACAGCAAAGAATTACCAAAAATATAAAAATATACCAAATTTGAAACGAACTAATGTAACAGATCACCTAAACATCACAAGTTGTTCATTTTGAATTCGAAAGTAACAAGCACTTCACCATCAACAGTGTCAGCTGCTCCACATCATTCACAACAGGACGCTTTTGAGAAATCTTCAAAGCTTCGAGTGAGATTTTCTGAATCTCTTGCTCAATATGTAAATCATTCTGGTCGTGAAGTTCACTCGTCTAAGCGATTCCTGTAACGCTCACCCTGTTCACTGGTGGTGGAGTACTATGGCTGCATGAATTGAAGAGATCTAACTTAATTGTTAGTATATAAGTGTAGCGGTATCATCTACATAAACCAGTAGCAGCCTCCTGACTGAAGAGATCATTTTGGTCTAGTGGTATGTTACTTGGTTACAGAATCGAAGGTTGCGGGTTCTGTCCTCCGGAAAAAGCGCCACTTCATTTTTTTCATTCGTAATTTAATCTGTGACGTCATTTTTCTACTGCCTACTTTTGAACCATTCGGATATCTGTCCATCAGCCCCATTTTGAAGCCATTGTTAAAAATACTGATACATAAAATTTAACATCTTATTCATTGTTTTTAATTACTGCCAATGCTCTGAAAATGAAGGGCTATTCTCCTTTTTTGCAGTTGAATTTATGAATGTTTAGAAGTTCGTCTTTCTATCTACCAGGTTATGAGAAGCAAAAATTTCGTTTTCAGCTTATCTTTCAGCAACAAACTTTTGATTAATAATTTTGAAAAAGGGCTCGAAATAAATGTAGTTTAATTTATTATGATTATTTGGAAGTTTTTGAAATTCTTCGATCATTGTTTGAAATTGCTTCCTAATAGTTCATTATTAATTGTAATTTGAAAAGTACCAAATCAATTATAACTCTAAAATTTCTAAAATTTTTATTTTTGCAGATAAAAGTACACGTGGCTTTGTTTAAAACAGATTTATTTTCTTAAAAAATATGCTACAGATTGCACTTAAACAACTCTACTTGTTTCTTGGTCAGAAGTTGTTTTGCTGGTTACACACGGAAAGTTTTCTTTGTTCGTTTTTCGTTATGCATCTTTTCTAATGAGGATTAAAAGTCGTTAGACTGGTTTTGATTTTACGAAAAATAACTAACTTCGTTCAATATTTGTTCATTTTGTTATTATAATTTGTTATTTTACTATGTCTTCGCAATCTTCTATCAGGAGAGCAACTCATGCTGGTAGCTGGTATGTAAGTTCGGGTAAGAAAATAAATTTTAAGTTATTGTACTGATTGGTCATGATTTGTTATTGTGCGTTCTTTGGTAAAACTGTGAAGTGTATATCACATCTTATTATGGTATTTTTATGAGTTGTCATTCAACATTTTCGTTTTCTGCTTGAAGTTACTTTTTTTCTGTTGAAATACTTAATATTTATTTATTCAATTTGTGGATCATACTTAGAATATATGAAATAAATAAATTCATAATATCAAAGGAGCACTTTTTTTTAGCACTTTTATATAATGAAAATAATTTCATATTGAAATTTTAAAGTAAAATATTAAAAGTTCGGGTGAGTCCTAAGAGGACCCACTTTTGGTCGCCAAATTTTGAGCGATAAAGGTTACAATATGGTAACCCTTCCATTTCATCAAAAAATTTAAATTTTCAAATCACCGAAAATGTAAAGTATAACATTCATTCACTTGTTAAAAAATATTTTTTTCTTTGTATGACTTGTCAAAATAAAGAGTCTTCGTTCTCTTAAGAGTTTGCATAATGGTTAAAGAGAGCACAAAACTTGTTATTTATTAAAAATCATTCGCACCCAGTTGTCAAACTATTAATAGTTATTCCAAGAGATTACAAAAAGCATTTTCCAATGGAAAAAAAAAACAAAAACTAATAATGACAGTTACAAATAATATATAAATAAACAATAATACATAAATGATATAAAAGTTATCAGTAGTTATATATTAGCGTCATTGCAGTAAAAACTTAACTACCATCAAAACAAAAAGATTCTTACATGTTTTGTTTGAAAAAATCCAATTAATCAAATTTTAGTGGTAAATGGGATGATTCGTGTGGCACAAAGCTGGCTGCAGTGACACTAATGCTTAAGAGTATCAAGTTATCAATCATGGATTAAAATAAAGTTTTAATCTATTATTTCCTTATGAGTTAAAGGGAAAAGAAATACTAAATTAAAAAGTTTAAGAAAAAGACATCATTGAAATTTTCTTTTTTCATTTCATATTTTAATTAAAAAAAAAACCAAAATGAGTTTCTTCATGAAAAATAAAATTCCATGTTTTATTTACCAGTAGTATTTGGATGTAATTTTTAGATTTAATATCAACAAATGAAAAATGTTAAGATGATTATGATTATTAATGGAAACTGTCTAAGAATGATGTAAACTCATGAATATATATGAGAAATTTTCATAAAAATAATTTATCTTGCTCTCCTTTTCCAAAACAGTTTTAATTAAAACAATTTATTATAACTTTTTTTTTTAGTTTGTTTCGGTTGGCTCCTAATTTAGCTCACCCCTGGTTTTTGAATTTTTTTTTGTCACCAAGCAGGGCGATAAGTTCGCCAAGCTATCTACCCTTCCTTTTCATCTTTAAATTAAAATTCCGTTATTTTTTATCGTTAGGTAACTGCAATTAAAAATTACGTTAGTTACGTTAACTATGGCAACCCTAAAACCGATATATACAGAAAAATTTAACCATTTCCATCTTTAGCACTTTTGAACGATCTTTTTAGAATACGTGTGAGTACCAGTTTTTGAAAAATGAGTCGCCGTATGCAACATTTAACTATTGCTGTTTTGGAAGAAAGGGGACAAATGAATTTGCTTGAATGGTGTATGCGTGAAAATTTAATTTCTAACACGTATGAATGTCCTAAATGTGGAAAAGACATGGTTCTGAGAGAAAGGAAGGGAACGATTGATGGATATGAATGGAGATGCTGTACGAAAGGAGGAGAGAATCCGCATGATGTTTGCAAGACTAAAAGAAAAGGTACGTGGTTCTCTGAGTCATTTAAGTATGTGTGATATTTTAATTTTAATGCGTCATTTTTTTGGAAAGTCAATAAATGAGTTTGCTGTGAAAGATTTGAGAGTGAATAAAATTACCGTAGTTGATTGGTACATGTTTTGCCGAGAGGTCTGCATGGTTGCGGTTTTGAATGAAAGGGAACCACTCGGTGGTGAAGGGAAAATTGTTGAAATTGATAAGAGCATGCCTATGAATGGTCAGTGGGTGTTTGGAGGAGTTGAAAGGAACTCAAATAAATGTATTTTTAGAGTGGTGCCAAATCGAATGAAAGAGGAACTTTTGAGTGTAAAATAAAGGAATGGGTGGTACCAGGGTCCGTTATAATTTCGGACTGTTGGAAGGCCTACGATTGCTTGTCGCATGAAGGTTATCAGCATTTGCGGGTCAACCACAGTCTGACTTTTAAGGACCCTGAAACTGGTGCTCACACCAATTCAATCGAAGGGACGTTGTCGGCTATAAAAAGATCGTTACGGAACCATGCGGCCCATGTGGAGGGCGAATTTGACCACTATTTAATAGAATACATGTGGCGATGCCGGAGAGGGCATTTGATGGATGATGTTTTTCGGGAATTTCTCCGTGCGATCACCACATTGTACCCTCCCATGGAGAAAGATGTTCCTTCGTAAGCACGTAAGTTTTCCCAATTTTTTCAATTTTAGTATGCATTACATTTGCTTCGCTGAACTGTTCAATTTCAGTTGTTTTTATTCATATGGTTATCAAAATTTACCATTTTTTTGAACGTCATACTTTTTCCCTGCTCCGTCGGTAGGAGTTTAAAAATCAAGCTTTGGTGTCATTTGGGCGCGGATAAAAAAAATCTTCACCTAGGGGGTGGGCTATAATAGGAATTTACCGTTACTATATCTATCTACTATATTTTGTCCTTCTAATTTCATCAATCTTCTCTCAAGTCTTTTTTCCATTTTACGTAATTTCTGAAATTGATACTCAGTGAAATTTTAAATGACTTAATTTACAATTTGCTGCCAAATGGTTTCAGTAATAGTGTCAAAAAAATTTCTTGGTACTGCTTTAAATTTTTTGTGTTCTCCTTGGAAAAAAAAAATTCCAAGCAGATTAATCAGGATTTGCTGCAAATTCTATTGAAATATTGCTTTCTGCCATATAAATTGTGATTTAATTAGATTTTGTTCTTTGGGTAATTCAAAAAGAGCTAAGATCCAAAACACTTGAAAAAAAATTTGTTTAGAGATTTCTTCCTGAAACTAAGTTCTTCTATTACGGTGGTATTCTCAATCGCGAGTTATTGAAAAGAAAACTCGCGGATTGGGTAACCCCCGGTTGCCGATAACTCGCGGATAATTCCCATTTCTTATTCTCGAACTGACGATTACCGAATCCGTGAGTTATGCGTGGGGAAGATGTTACAGTCGTTGTGATTGGACAATGATAATCACGTGACATATTGCTTACATTTTATATTGTATCTTGGCGCGTAATTCGGTCAGCTGTTTTTAACACGTTTTTTTAAGTTTACTTGCATTTCTTTCTCTTGTTTTGCTATGTCGAAAAGCAACTTTTCAGTTCAGGAGATGGAATTACTGTTAAATCTTGTAGAGAAATATAAATATATCATAAACTGCAAAATTACGAATGCAGTTTTTAACAAGAGGAAAGGATAGTTTGACGGTCGATTTCAATGCAGCCAGCCTATGTAAACGAAGTCGACAGCATCTTCAAAACAAATTTAAAAACATTAAAAAGGAGTCGCAAAAAAAGAGATGCTCCGATAAAGTTGAAATTTTTAAAACTGGTGGAGGAACTGTGTACATCGTTAGATGAACGACTGGCTGCTATGGGTGCACTAATCGAACCATTGCCATGCAGATTCGATTGCGATTACGAATATGAGACTGATGTATCTTCAGGAACTCAGGGTAAGTGTAAATGGATTTTTTATTATTTAGCCTTTAATTTAAATTTTGTTTCATTCTGAATAAACTTTTCTGACAGTGATTTGTGTAAGTTTTATTATATAAAAGAACTCTTAATACAAATCAAAATGATCACATTATGAAATGTTGAATAAAAGAATCAATGATAAGAAATATTGATCCATAACAGTCTGAGCACCTTTCCCATCTGACAAATTGAATAAATAACCAATTAAAATTAAGGAATAGATACTTCTAAAAATCAAATGACTATTTTCAGCTTTGTCATTATGAATTATTTGTTGTTACATTGTGCTCTACATTTTAAATGTTCTGATGTGATATTGCCTACTGAAAATATGGCTATCAATAATTTGAGAGCTTATTATTAAAAAGTGGGGCATGGTACGAATAAAGTTGGTAATATTATTAGGAAATGTTGTTAAATGTTATACAATGAGAATTCAAAACTCTTTATTATTTTAAAATTTCAATTTATATTTTGATTGTATACAAGTATATAAATCCTAATCTATTTTTATTTTTGAATTAAAATTTTCCCGTAACCCCTGGGTAGGTTAAGATAGAATGTTTATTATTGCAAATTTTACATATACAAAATATTTACAATTCTTCAGAAAGACTTTTAGCTCCAACCGAGCAGCGTAGTTGGTAAAAAAATGGTAGCCCGCTTATCTCTGATGATGTTGTCTAAGGGCCCGAGTTCAAATTCCACACAATATATGAATGCTTCATCACGTAAATATGTACCTCAGTTGTTGTTTGTAGCAAAATTATACTCAACTCTCATAACTTGAATTTGTTAAATAAAACTAGCTTAAGTAAGAAAAAAAAACTATTATGCTATGAATGAATGACTATAACATCATATTTATTAGTTGTAGTACTTATAGTAAATACATGTTTTTCAGGTGATGAGTCTATAGTAGCACAAGTGGATGAAAATATGTTTACTCTTGATGTGATCATCCCCTTGATGTAAGTATCCATATATCATGTCATATAGCAAATAGCACATCACCTTTTTAGTACACAATAAAAAGCCATTATTAAATTTACTTTTTTGGAATATGAAGTAACAAATAACATATACACTAGCATTCAATATATAAATATAGATTGCTTATTTTAAATGTACATAATTTGAGTGTAAACATTTTGAATAGGGCTAGTAATGTATCAAATGAATTGTAAAAATTAAATCATACTCTAGCATAAAGCAATGTATTTTACAGGAAGTGAAACTGAAATTGTGTTATAAATTTTGATTCTTTGTTGATGTTTTTCTGTTTTAAACTCAGACAGACTTAATCAATATTTGTATTTTGGTTGTAGGTAACTGTAGCAGTGGAGCAAGGTGAAGGAATTTCAAAGAAAGCCAGGAAACTCTATGCTCTACCCCGCTTACAAAAGCAGCAAAAATAGGAAAATCAAAAGCGAAAAAAACAGCAGAAGCAGCCAATGCCAGAAAAACTTGCAATGGAAAAGATTATCAACAGATTGCACAATTTAGGGAAGAAGAGCATAAAGACCTATAAAAGAAAAGAACATATTTTAAAGATGAAGGTCTTAAAGGCAAAATTAGAGCACTATAACATGCTAAACAAAAAAAATGAAATTAGATTTAGAGAAAGAAAATTGATCTACATCATTTTTCTTTTTTGTAATATTATTTTTGTAATTTTCTTTTATAAGTTTGTAATATAATTTTTGTTTTCTAATAAATGAACATAAATGCTGTATCTGTAATTTAATGACTTGGAGATTCTTTGAACAAAAGGCTCTCTCTGAAGAGTATGTATTTATTTTAAAAATGTTTTCATTAACAAAATTATTTACAAAACATTTCCTCGTAAATACATCAATTGAAAAATTTGCAACAATTGCATTCCTCTTGGCTATTCCACCATGTTCTTGGCTATGGTTTACCATAGTATCATCTTGCTGCAGTGGACGGGAATCCTCATCCTCATAATCCCCTAAACTGAGAGCAAGGTTGTGTAGCACAGCAGTCGCAACAATAACTGTTTGTGCAGTCTCCAGCGAACATCGGAATGGTGTGTCAATGCAAGAAAATCTTTTTTTCCATATACCATATTGTCTCTCTACGACATTTCTTGCTCAAAGCGTGAGCTGCATTATACCTATGAAATGCATATAGATTTACATAAATAACACTTCTTAAAAAACAAGAATTTTGACTAAAGTACCACAAAATAGACATTTCTTTAAAAAATAATTTTTTGAATTTTCTACCACCTTGTGAGACACATAAATGTCATTTTTGGCCCCCGGGCTGAGCATTCCCTTTATACATTTTTGTGTATTTTATTATATTTTCTATCTTCATATCTGGAGATTGTGAATTATTTTTAAGATTTTAGTTAGATGTATAATCATATTACATACAAAAAATAATAACAATAGAGGTGTATAAAAAAAAACATAAGCACCTCACTTGACCTGCTCCAACTGGATTAAGAAAAGGTGTTATCAGGTAAGATCGCAGAGGATAGCCACTATCTCCTAATAGGTGGTAACTACTCGGTACTTCCGTTTCTACATGTGCCCTGAGGTAAGAGTGGTCAAACACTGTAGAGCCGTGTACTTCCTGGCCACCGCACAACTATGTTACGTATGGAAAGGTTGGGATCACTCACAGTTTGCACATTTAATGCAAAAAATCCTTTACGGCACCTAAATGTCTCTGCTAAGCTTCCTCCAGGGCTTAGGATTTTGATTAGCGAGCAATCCAGAGCACCATAAATGCCAGGGAATCCAAATTCTCTGTAGAATTTTTGACTGATCCGAGAAGTAATGCATAGAGATGTGACTAAACTTGATGACACAAACAGTAAGAACTACATACAACTATCTTTCTTGTTATGTAAACATTACAGTATTTTGATGCAATAGGGATAGCCCTTTGTGAAGTGCATCAGGAACTGTTGTGATGAGCACGGGAAAACAAACCCAACACCCATGGTGAATTTTCCAAATCCTGCATGACAATTAATCGGAAACTAATCTACCAGTTTAAATTTATCATAACGACTTCTGATAATTGGCGTAAAATCTATCAGCAAATTTTTTGTGCCATTGTTATTATTAGAATTGAAAATATTTTTATTGCATACTAACATGAAATCGCCATTTATGGCGATAAGTGTGCAAGCCAGCAACGCTTTCCACCCGCAAAAGTGCAAGCATTGCTTCTGTCATGCTTTTTTCCCTATTAATAATGGAAACAAAATTGAATGATCAAATAGCTCAAAACTTAGAAGCAGGGATTATTTTACTGGTAATTCAGAATATTTGACTTCAGTTTCATTTAAAAAAAAGCAAGGAATTCATTTTAAAATATAAATATGTTTAAGTTAATACACATTCTTAATAGTTTTCGAGCTGAGGCCCGGTTCGGCCATGCAGTAATAAAGCCCTGTTAACATGTTACAAAACTGATTACTCTAATGAATAATTTTTCAACGATAACAGCTAGAGCAAGAATATATTTCTGGATTTCTTGGACCTTCTTATGAATGCGACAGGGGCACTCTCATTACATGTATGATTTTCTACTGAGTAATATTCTCTCTGTGCTTATATATTTTATGTCGTTCCATGTGTATGCAATGTAAATTTTTTTCTACATGCTGTTCAAGTTTTATGAAATTAGGGAAATGACAACACTCAAAAGTTTTGCATATTTATTCTTTTACGAATATGTTGCTATGAATTAATATTTTTTTGTTTTTCAAGTGATTCAGATAAAAATATATATTTATTTACAAAAAAACTTTTGCATTAAATGTACATATAGACATTTTTTTCACGAAACAAATTATACATTCACTGAACATTCATAAAACTCACCTGCATTCTCTCATCTTCAGTTTGTGGCAAATAGATATATTGCGGTCGAAGCTCTGCAAGAGCCCTTGCAACATCGGTAATCTCTCTGCTCGTGGATGGTTGACTTATGCTGTGTAAGTCACCCACATTAATTTGACGATTACCAAACACAAAAAAAGGAACAGCCGCCAGAACTTTCTCAGCTGCAGTCAAAGCATGATTTCGGCCAGTCGCAGGATCTAACTTCGTACGCAGTAATTTACAAGCGTCTCGATGGTGCCTTTATAAAATCTGTATCTACGACGGAAATCATCTTCATCCAGTTCATCTAAATCGTTGTTCCGATGTTCAGGAATGAAAACTGACCTTCTTTCAATACTTTCCAAAGTTTCTAAATCCTCAAGCAGAAAAGAATCGAAGTGGTTGTCCATCTTTGTTTACAAACCGTTTCGCGAGATCGAAATCCGTGAGTTACCCTTCGAAATCGGCGAGTAGATTCCGCGGGTTACTTTTGGATGAATAATCCGTGGATTTGGCGCGATCCGCAGTTGAGAATAACGATGTTTCGCCAATCTGCGAGTTACCTCCGCTTCAGGGATAACTCGAGGATTACCCGCGATTGAGAATACGACCGTTAGAAAAACAAAAATGTTATCAGAATGTCCTGAACTTTAAAAAAGACAATGAATGGAAGGCAGTATAAACAAAAATGAAATTCTAAATATAAGAATAAAAATTTTGAATCAGAATGAAAAAATTCTCAAGTATAACTGTAATAAAGATGCAAAATTCAGCATCCTAGAATGCCACACATAGGAAATCTGCTCTGGATAATATTAAAGTATGGACAAGTATGACCAGGACAAAAAAAGAACATTTTAATTTTCAAAGCAAAGTAATGCTTTAATTGGCTACTAATCATTTCGTTAACAATACTTATATTAAAGAGGTTTCCAATCTTTCTCAGAGTGAAGGAGTACTAAAACTTGCCACCAATTGCTCCTAAAATAGCTCTAAAATTCTTGCCTGACAAAAGTTACTTTATTTTAATGGGAGTTTTTAGAAAAAGTAAAATAAAGGAAGTTTGATGTGTTTTTTTAAAATGGAAATATATTTTATTTCAAATTTTTATTATATTGAGTATACATTAATTTAAGTTAACTATGCAATTATCTTTTTAATAGCATTTACACTTTGATTAAATATGCTAATAACATTTCAGCTAAAGACCTAAGCAGCCAGCTAGAGAATTGGTTAAATGTAGCAGGAGAACCTAACCACTGTCCAGCTAGAGCTATAATAGCCCCGTAAGTATGCGTGGAATATTTTGTTATATTTATATTTATATATAAATTGATGAGTTAAAAGTTTTTTACCTTGTTTTCTAGCCATGCTGGTTATCAATATTGTGGTGCTTGTTCTGCTTATGCTTATAAGCAGGTTGATCCTACTATTATGTAAGTCATCTGTTTGCTTTGCTTTGTATTTCTGGTTGTAAAAATCTCTTTCTTTGTAATCTTTTTTTATTTTAGTTTGACAGAGAGCTATATTTTTGGCATACCTAATTCTAAATATTTGTGAATTTACTGGAAAATGAACATTTTAATTATCCTGAAATCTGGTATATTATGTGTACCTATACTTTCAAGCTGCATTTTTTAATTTTTAAATATATTCGCCATATAATGTACATCACCCTTTATTACAAAGAAAACTTAAAATGTACGTGTGCAATTATCTTATGTTTTGAAGTAATTTATTCTAGGCCTTTGAAAAAATATAATATATTCCTAAAACTATAACTCTTTAAGTTCTTTAGATATGTCATTTATTGTAAATAAACAGTATTCCAATCCATGTAGAAGTCTTAATTTTTTGGGGGGCTTATCTGTTTTTTTAATTTTGGTTCAGTCCTAGGAGAGCCCACATTCTTGGCGCGAATTATTTTGGTTGGTGATAATTGCGCCATCTTGGTAACTCTACTTTGATACACTAGATATGGTAAACCTAACTATTTCTAGAATTTTCGTATTTTGCCTGCAGACATTTCGAATTTCATTTTGTTGTTGGGCACTGGCTGGAAGCATGGCTGTGTGTGTGAGTTAATATACCTTAGAATTTTTTACTTTGTTGAAAGCAAAAAGTAAGATAGAATTGATAAAAATGGTGTATGAAGGAAGGATGGATTGCTTCGAGTTATGTATGTCTTAAATGTGATGAGCAAATGGAATTATGTGAATGAAAGAGCTTTCTTCGAAATCATACCAGCCGCTCCAAAGGTATGTTCGACCATTACCTCGCAGAATATATATGGCGGCCCTAACATGATCATTAGTCTAGCAATGAGACATTCAAGGCTTTTTTAAAATCTGTTACGCTGTACCCTCCACTCGGAAAAGATAAGCAGTAAGAAAGTGCTGTTTTTATATTTTTTATCTTGAATGTTTAATTTCTGTATTGTTTACATATATTTTCATTACACTTCCACCTTATCTCGCTATATTCACTTGCCGACATTGTTGGGTTCGTTGGGTGCCATCTCCTTCTAGCTTGGCACTTTTTCCGGTTTGGCGCCAAGTGTGTAGGCTCTCCTAGGATTTTACCGAAAAAAGTTAAACATAATTTTTATTTATGACAAACTTTTATATTGCTGAATGTATTTCATCTTAAGTAATTATTCTATTTTGTTACGAAGTTATAGAAATTACTCTAAACTTCAATTTTAAATATTTATGTTTGTAAACTAAATTATGTATAGAATTTATATTAATCTGTTAGTTCTATATATACACGTATGTGGAAGAGATATTTTGAATGAAAAATATATTGTTTTATGATATTTGTCTTTAAAAAAATTCCTGCTTTTTTAGAAAACATGTTTTTATCTTGGGTCCTTCTCACCATGTTCGCCTAAGTGGTTGTGCCTTGTCTCCTGTTCGAATTTACCGCACACCATTTGGAGATTTAACAATAAATGAAACAAGTAAGCAATTTTTAAAGTTTTAAATAAAATTAATTTCATTGTTGAAAAATCCAAAAAGTTGTATCTGGTGTGTAAAACAAATGATTCTTTGTTATAAAAAATATTTCCTTTATCTTAACATTTTGAATTTTGAAAGTAAATTTCAGTTAACTTTGATACATTTAGTTTTCTGTTATATTTTTCTAAGTCTTGATTTTCTGTAATTAAAAAAAGATTTAATTTTTCTGAGTTTGATGAAAAGTTTGGCAGTAGCATTTAGTATCATGACCCCTGTAAAGTTTAAAACAATTGAATGGTGCTCGTGATTTTTATTATGTGGAGAAACATTATAACAAACAGTATGTTTTTAAAGGAACACCAAACATAATAGTTATTTTCTGCCCATTTAATTATTTTTAATCTCATGTTCTTTATGAATTTTCTTAAAGCTTATGATAATATATCACCTTGAATTTCTGAATGTATTAGCAATTTTTGTATTTTCCTTTCCAATTATGGGTTGTTGCTTTTAATTGCTTAGAATATAATGTATTCAAAAGATTGAGAGAGGGTAAGGAAAATTACTTTGAATGTTTTTTATTATTTTTCTGGTTTTCTTGTATTTTTAAATATTCTTTAAAGATCTGGGAACCCGATGCATGAAAATGATTTCAAAAATATTTTCAAGAAAAAGTAAATATGGAGAATCCTTTTGTAAATATTCTTTCTAATGCATATTCTATTCAAAATTAGTTTTGGTATATGTAATTAAAATAGCCAAAACTTTTAAGCTAACGAGAAAGAGAATGGGGGGGGAGATAATTCTTTCTCTTTTTTTTTTTTTTTTTTTTTTGAGGAATGCATGCATAATTCCCTATACTTCATTGATAAATGATGCATTTAGTTTCATTCAATAACAAGAGAATTGTAGATTTTTAGAACTACTTGCTTGGAGAGTTTCTCATAAAACTTTATTTGCAGTTATCTCATTCTTTTAGAAAATTTGGGTAGTTTGTAAATATCCACAGTTGCTTATCTTATAGATATGATTTGGAATCGTCAAACTCATAGATATATTTTTCTGTCTATAAAGCTTTCAAAGTTTACACAAAAATGCTGTTAATAGTCCATTGAAATATATATATATATACATATATGTACAGTGGTACCTTGGTTAATAACATTTGCTGTAAGCGAAAAATATCTTGTGTAAGGACATTTTAAATTTTGGATAACATTATATCTTCTTTGCACATAATTTAATGCAAGTATGCTGCTAATCATAGTGTAATAGTTATTGCTGTATCTTATGTGTTCTTTGTATTGTGTCTTAGTATTTGAAATGCCGCTTGAAAAGGATTTCAAACAAATCTGAGCTGCAGATTTATATAATGAAAACACCATACATAAAACCATAAAAAGGAGGAAGAAACAAGCAACTCTAGATATTTCTTTCACATATCGGTCAATCGAACTCAAGAGTGAGTCAAGTTGTCATCCTGGTGAAGATTGAGTTTAAAAACTGTATTAATGAACTGTTCCTTTTTTAAAATTAATTTTTATAGCAAATATAAAGGAAATATGTAGCCGTAGGTTATATGTATCATATTTAAATGAATTTTATCTGCTTTCTCAACTTGCAATATGGTTTGTTAGAAAAAGTCCGAGAAAATTGATTACCATTATTATACTTGTGGGATATCATACCTCAGATAATGAAGATTTTGTTTAGTGCCAGTAATCCTGGAATGTAGCGGTTCTTAAATTTTTGATTGCTGCGGACCCCCTTTATATATCAGCTTGACATTGTGGCCCGCCAAGATTTTGTTGACCTCTCCCTGACAATATTCTTGATTGAAATACAAGTTTTAGTGGAGTTTTTCATTAAGGGCAATTTAGTGATCTTGTCTAGGATGGCACATCTCTCAATTTTTCTAGGAGGACTTTCAGAGTTTGTAAAAGAGGAAAATCTTAATATTATATGAGAAACCTTGCAGACCCCCAGGGGTCCATGGACCACAGTTTAAAAACCTCTGCTGGAATAGATTGCCATTGTTAAACTAGGTACTACTATATAATAAATAAAGTAAAATTATTTTATGTGTTATTCAGCACTGGCATGAGAGAAAATTACACGAGATTTCATTTAATTGAATGTTATTTTAATTACCTGCTTTGTGAAAAAAAGCAAATACAGTAAGATATTCCTTTTGTGTTTCAAAGGAATGAAGATAAATTACTTTTGGTTTGGTTTGATCTGATCCTTATATTTCAGAAGTTAAATAAATAACACTGATTTAAAATTGCAGTTTTCTTTTATTTGCCCTTAAGTATGTCATGAAATAGGGAATGTGTTTTTGTCACTTCTGTTGGCTTTCAAGAGCATTTCATGTATAATTCGTAGGTACTCCTGAACTCATATATGCAATTAAATAAACATTGCTGGAAATCATTTTGAGGAATATCTTCCCATGACTGTATTTTTATCAATAAATTGTGCTTGTATTGCTTTAGAGCTAATTCTGATATTTTCACATATTACCTATAAACTTCCTTAATGAAATGTAATTCAATGCAAAAGTAATTGTCTGAAGCCAATTAAATATTTTAATGCATGTGTAAACACAGGTATTTTTTTTAAATATAACACACAGAAGTCTGAAAAATCCTAATCGCCTGTGTAAAAAGCCTCATTTAGTTTGTGTCATGGTTTGCCGATCTTTTTCCTTCAGGAAATAAGGATAACTTTCATCTCTCATAAGTTAATAGTTGGGTGTGAGAAATTTGAATAAAAAAGATTTTAATTGATTATTTTTAATAAGCTTGAAAAAAATAGTTTTAAATTTCAAAAAATTACATTATATACAAAATCATAAGTTCTTTAATTTGAAGGATTTATCATCAAATCCATGAAAAAAATGGAGCATTTTGATGAAATGCATATTTTTTAATAAATAATACATTATATTAGAAATAAACTTTCTTGAATTTTTAAAATTACATATTGTATAATTCAATAACATTTAATTTAAAGATGTGAAGATTTTCATTTACGTGTGAAATTCACATGCGAGCATGTATTTGCATATATTTTGAAACTAACAATCTTGCATATTCTATTTCAGTTTATGAAGAATTGTACAGCACAGGTCATTTTGAAGAAATGACTCTTGGTACTGATGAAGATGAGCACAGCATTGAAATGCACCTTCCATTTATTGCTAAAGTGATGGAAAAGTAATAAGATATTTATATGTGTAATTTTTTGTGACTAGTTGTTTATAGTTTTTTTTACTGTTAAAATTGTTGAATATAAAGGGTGTTTTTTTTAGAGGTAGAGAACTTTAAATTGCAATAAAACAACGATGTATTATTCGATTGACATGAATTTTTTTTATTCGAAATATAATCTTGTGGCATTACATTTTAAATATGATTTCTGGCATATGACTACCACGGCTGGCTCGGATGTAGTCCAATCTGGACGTCCAATTTTTGATGACTTTTTCTAACATTTGTGGTCGTATATCGGCAATAACACGGCGAATGTTGTCTTTCAAAAGGTCAAGCGTTTGTGGCTTATCTGCATAGACCAATGACTTTACATAGCCCCACAGAAAATAGTCTAGCGGTGTTAAATCACAAGATCTTGGAGGCCAATTCACAGGTCCAAAACGTGAAATTAGGCGGTCACCAAATGTGTCTTTCAATAAATCGATTGTGGCACGAGCTGGGTGACATGTTGCGCCGTCTTGTTGGAACCACAGCTCCTGGACATCATGATTGTTCAATTCAGGAATGAAAAAGTTAGTAATCATGGCTCTATACCGATCACCATTGACTGTAACGTTGTGGCCTTCATTGTTTTTGAAGAAGGATTCCACCAGCCCATAAAGCGCACCAAACAGTCAGTTTTTCTGGATGTAACGGTGTTTCGACATACACTTGTGGATTAGCTTCACTCCAAATGCGGCAGTTTTATTTGTTGACGTAGCCATTCAACCAGAAGTGCGCTTCATTGCTAGACAAAATTCGCTTATGAAAATCAGGAACAACGGCAATCTCGTTTTGGGCCCATTCGACGAATTACGCCTTGCTTGATCATGTTTAAAATGTAATGCCACAAGATTATCTTTCAAATAAAAATAAATTCATGTCAATCGAAATCATTGTTGTTTTATTGCAATTTAAAGTTCTATACCTCTAAAAAAACACCCTTTATAAGTATTGTTGTTCTTTTTTTCTCTCTAAGTTGAATTATAAACAAATTTAATTAATGAATAGTTTGTTTTGAAGTCAAATTTCTGTATTTCCTGTGTTCAATTACCTTGTGTATCATTTATTACTATTTTTAAAAAATCTTGATCTTGTTCTACTGTTTTACATTTTCTAAGCTCTAGATTTTTTAGTTGATATTGCATTTAAACATTTCTTTTTTCATATTTTCTTCTTTTACATCATGAATTTTTACTTAACTTCTTTGCTCATTCAGTATTTGGATAAATCAGTAAAATACCAGATTAAATTATGAAATCCATTTTTGGTTGTTCTTATCTTACAATATTTTTTTCCATAAATTTATCAATACATTACAAATTTTCTCTTATTTTTTTTAATTCAATTTTAATTATTAAATGGTAAACCACCGAATATAATTTTTAGGTTATCAAATCTCGGTAGTGTTTTTTTAGGGATCTTAAAAATTCTTTTGAATGAGAAAATTAATTTGTTAGGTTGAAAATCAACATAAGTCACTTCCACTTTTAAAATAACTCTTTTAAAAAAGTTATGCACTCTGTTAATAAAATGGATCTTAATAGGGTTTTTTGGGTTAAAGTTGATCAAAGAGAATTGTACTACTGTTTGTTCCAAAGTTAGTTGCACTCCATAAATATTTTTGGATGAAAAGTATGAAACATCATGTTAAGTTCAATGAACTTAAAAAGTAAGTTTTTCGTTTTAATGTCTTGAGATTTCAAGTTTAAATCCAAGTCCACCATCAAGCATATGCATTAAGTCACTGATAATCTTTACATTGATTGTAACATGTAGAATGGAAACTAATTACATCAAAGTAGAGAAAGTGTTTAATAGCTCTGAAATTTCATTAAAAATTCAATAGTCCAGCAATTGAAAATTTTTGTAAATGTATTTATTTATCATTACATGCATCCATTATGTGATTCAGAGAATTATTATGGATTAAAAACTTTCTCATTTAAAATCCTTTACAGATATTATCAAAACAATTGCTACTAACTATGTATATCTTAATAGTTCTGCTGTATAAATATTATTCAGACAGTTGGATAACATTTCAGGCTAAGAGTTTTGGAGATATATTTTACACAAGAAAGAGTAGTAATATTGAAGAGAAATTGTCACCTGTGCATTTGAAAATATTGTCATAGTTTATGTATTTGGAAAAGCAATGGAGAGTTCACTATATTGATGAATCCACAGATGGAGATGAACATTATATTCGATTATCTATCCAGTAAGATAAAAAAATGAAGCTAGAGATAAAAATTTTTCATTATGTTCAATGTATGTCTGCAATTGCTGGTGAATTAAAACTTTTATTCCTAAACCATTAAAAATTAATATTTTGTTTTGTTTTCTTCAAGTTGAATGTATACGACATAAAGATTATTAACTTGTCATCAATTGTTCTTACATAAGAAATAATAATCTTAAATAAAAGAATATAATTACCAAAAGTATTACAATTTTTGTCATATTAATCCTTTAATTGTTGCTGGCATATATATGTCACGCTCAGCCATGGTGTTACTGTCTCAAGCAAGTTTACCGTTGAACCTCTATTTTGTGAACATTATCTGGAACCAAAAATTTGGTATATTGAAAGATGAATCTATTTAACGAATTTTCCACATAATGAACTTTTTAGGGATTTGGGGCTTCATTAAATATAGGTCCAACTGTGTGTATATGTCTTTTTCTGAAATACGATCTTCTCTTTGTGCTTCCGAAAATTTTGGAGTATTTGCGAAGGATTTATTTATTTATGTCTTTTCTTTCTGCGCCCCCCCCCCAATACGCTGCATTTTTGTTCCTATGTGAAAAATGGTGGCACTGGGGAGCAAATCATGTAATTTTTAATAAGCAGTTTAGGGGTGGAAAGTATATTTAAATTTTTTTTTCTTGGCAAAAAAATCTGGCCTAATGTGTGTGGTTGTCAAATTTATTGATTAGTATAAATATAAACTTTCCCCCCCATATTCTGCATGAGATATCTGAGGGGGCTATTATACACTGGTTACCTATTATTAAGCTTGCTGTGCAATTTTTCAAAAATATGTTTGGAGTTGCACATTGAGATGATGGTATGTAAATATTATATGTTAGAGCCAATCTCAAAATTGGCTGTCCAAATGAATGTAGTATTTTCCAGTCATTAAAGTAGTTGCCTTTTTTAATAGTTTAAAGAGTTGCATTTAGTATTTATAATATTAAGTAATTTCTAGATTCATAAAATTTTTTTGGATGCTGTTAGGGTTTTTATGACTGAAAGAAGATGGGACAGAGAAAATAAGCATTACTGTGCTGGCAGATACACAGAAGCAGATTATGCTATCCTTGATATTTTTTTCTTTAGCTGTGACATTTGCTAATTTCTCAATTATGGGAATAAGTCTAATAGTTGTCCAGAGATCTTTGCATGATTTTTTTTCAGGAGGGTAGTAGCCAAGTGGAATTGAACCTGTGCAACTGTTACATCTATGTTTGCAATGTCACTTGTAAAAAAACTATTTGCCAGTAATGTGTACCATAGGTTTGACTTCAGAGATTATGCCAAAATATTGTGTGCATATTTCTCTAATCCAGAGTGGAAAGATAAAAAGATATATTCAAACTGACATATATATATTCATGTCATAGTATAATATCTTATTTATGAGGAGTCCAGATTTGCCTTGTAATGAATTCAGATTGGCATTGGAATTGCAGTGAAACACACTAAAATATACGTTTGGGATATCAGAATGAAATTTTAGACCTTATTTTGAAGTTTTACCCGTATTGTGTGTTGATGACTCTACATAAAGAGATTGTATGCTTCAGTGTGTGATCACTTTTGTTTAACTATTCCTCCAATCCAAAAATGCAAGATTTAAGGGATGTTTTGAAGAAATCTTTAAATAATCTCAGATTGGTGCTACATCCTGTTCGGAGATTTATCACGGAATCAGATAAGTCTATAAACATCAGGAGAGAACTAGACACTTATTATCAATCCAAAAACATCACATGCTCAAAAGTAGAAGCGTTATGTTGTGAACTGGAATTTTAATGGGATTTTTTTCCCCCGTGGAATGTTGTAAATCTGGGTTGGTTGCTTGGTATCAGGATAAAATGAAAGAATAATATTGATAGGCACTTTAAGAGAGTGAGCTCATTTATTCTTTGTCTGGTAGCTGATGTATTCACCAAACTAATCCTATTAAAAAATCTTTGGTATGCTCTCAAAAATGCTGTTTGCATGTTTGATTCCTCCAGACAATTTGAAAGATGTGTAATTACTTTAATGGAGGTTTAAGTAATTTTTGTTAAAGGTCATTCTGTTAGCATCTAGGTTGTCAAGATGCCTTATTAATATGAGTTTTATTTAAGTTTGGTGGACAGAGACTGTAAATGACAGATTGTTAACTTCCCAAATGTTTTATCATTATATAACTTGCAGAAATTAAATTATTTTTCAATTCCTACTAGTAGTGCACACTTCTCCAATATATATACATATAGTGTTCAAATTTTCAATCGTTAATAAAATACTTTTTATTCATCCACTCAAGTTCAAATACATTTTTTAAAACTTGTAGTGGATGACATTTAGTGTTAATACAGTTTTTTCAAATATTAATTCATTAATTAACCCATTTAGGGTTAAGCGATTTTTCTTGCTAAGCCTAACTCCAATTAAAAATTCACATCTTCATTACTGCAATAAAATACACCAAAATTTATACTTTTAAATCATTTTAAATTCAATGAGTTCCAAGCTAAGATCACCCCTGTGGGGCCCAGAATGGGTTAAATTTTATTTTTTTAATTTTAAATTTATTTTGTGTTATTTCTGAGGAAGTTAGAACTAGTTGCAACAGGTAGCATCAGTAGACAAATTTTTTCTTGGCTTCAAATATTAATTTTTTATTTATCCACTAGAGTTCAAATATCTTTTTTAAACTTGTAGTGGATGACACTTGCTGTTAATACAGTTTCTTCAAATATTAATTAATTGTATTTAATTAACTAAAATAACATTTTTCGTTTTTGACCTAAGTAGGAATTGACTTAATTTTTTTTTATATTACTAGTTATCTTTGTACATACTTATTTTCATTAATGCATAAGCACATTTGTGATTTTGCCTTAATGATTTACTTTTCCATGTTTGTTGATTTGACTGTTACATGCCAATTTTTCGGAGACAGTGTATATAGTTAAGCTTCATTGAGAATTCATAATTTTTTTCATGATTTTTGTAGTATAATTTGTTATTTCAGTTTCATGTTAATCTTTTTTTTATTTTAATACTCATATAAAAATATATATTCTGTTTATGCATTTACTTTCAAGTCATTCTTTCACCATTGTGCCTGTTTTGGTTGGTTCCCTAACAACTGAGAAGGAGAGCATGTACGGTAAAATTTTCAGCCGTTATCTAGCTGATCCTAGCAACTTATTTGTCATATCATCTGATTTTTGCCATTGGGGTAAGTAATTTGTTCATGATATGAGTTTTTCCCTAATAACCTCTGAAAACAAAAAAAAAAAATTGGATAACAAAATGTCCTTTTATGTTGTGTTTACCAAGACTTATTTGAGTGGAAGTTTTTTAAATTATTAAAAAAGGCAAAATATTTAAAAAGCTTCTTGTGTGTTATTAGAATTAACCTTATTTTATGTAATAATGTGCGTCTAGAAATCTGTTACTGATGGAATAGATTCAAGAGGCATTATAAAACTTTTTAGAAGCTTATATTTAATAATTTTGTATCTATCAAGGTTACTCTTTTTACGATTTATCATCACTATTAATTAAGCATTTTGTGTTAGTTAAGTGTGCAATTTTTATGCACATAGCTTGGATGGTGCATATGATTTCATAATCTATGATGTCATAACAAATTCATTATCATTGCTTCATGACCTTTGATTGCTTGTGCTGTAATCACTGTTTTGCAATGTTGCTATTTCTTATTGCAATTGATTCTGTTATGTCATCTATAAATAAAGATTATGTGTAAGAGATATATATGATAAAGAGAATTTTTTATAAAGATTTTTATATTATGTCAAGTCTTTAAATTATTTTGAAACAAATTGTTAGCTTTTTTAATTACCTTATTTAGTATTTTTTTCCTGGAGTTTATATATATTTAAACTCAAATTTAATTATATATATGCAAGCATTCATCATAGTTCAGAAATAGTTAAAATTGGAATACTTTAAAACCATTCAAAATGAGACCTGTCACAAAAATTAATGCATTTTGTTTAGAGTGAAAATTTATTTATAAAATTATACAGTGATAATATTAGTACTGAGTTATAATTATAAAATAATTGAAGTATATAAATTAAATCTTTTAAAGTAATTTTTGTATAAGTATTCATCTACAATATTTCCTTGAAATACAGAAATATAGTATTCGACAGAAAAGTCGCACTTCATACTTACTGCTAAAAATTAAAAAATTATACCAAGGATACTATGTATTACATAAACAAAAGTAATTTTAATAAATTTGAAGAATACAATTATAGAAAGGAATTCATTATCAAGTTAATATTTTATTAGTATTTTTTTGTCTTTTCAGCTTTATTCACCCACTTCTATTATGAATTAACAAAAGAAATAACTTCTGGTTTATCGCCATCTTTATTGTATTGATGCTGAAAGCTTTTTGTATGAAGTCACAAATGTACCTATCTTTGATTTTTATAAATAAAAATATGTATGGAAGAAAGAAATTAAAAAGTAAAAAAAAAAAAAAAAAATGAAATTAAGAATATATTATGTAAGATAGTTACTTTTTTTTAATGTTAATTTGAATGCTGTTGTAGTAGGAAAAAATGTCTCCTTTCTTGAATATCCAACCCCCGAAATGAAAGATTACCCATTTTTTCATGCATTTATTTAAAGGTGTTTTTCGGATTTTTTTTTGAATTTAATGAAAAAAAAATTATAATTCTTTTACTTATATGGATCAACAAATATTTCATAACAGAATTTGATGAAAAACCTATTATTTATAAACTACTTAAGGTAATTGTACTTTTATTTCCAACTTCTTTTGATAGCTTTTAAAATGTAAATAATTGTTTGGTAGATATTGAAGATATTTACAGTAGCATCAAAATGTTATAAGTCTCTTTTCATGAAAAATGACTCTAAAAAGAGTACTTTATCAGTCTTTAAATTTCTTTTTCTTGTAAATTTTTGAATGCTATGTATAAATTCTAATATTTAATATATAAATTGAAGTGTGCTATAATTTCTTTGTTAAAATTTTTTAATGTTTTCTTTAGTTTGATGTACACCAAATCATTTCAGATTAGCACTTCATTTTTTAAAGATAAATTTTTCATTACCTATTCTACAAAAACTTCCTTTTAATTAATTACAAATTCCTTTATATATAGTTGTGCTTATAATTTATAGATTTAATAGCATATTTTAAATTTCTGTTACTTGTTTTTAAAGCTCTTTAAAAATAATTACTTCAGTTTTGCTTATTTAAAATAGTTAATCATTTTTTAATACTGATATTAATTGCCTACTTACACACCAATTTATTGAAAATATGTAATTATTTAAACTTAAACCTTGTAGATATATAAATATATACCCATGTGCTAATGATATGCTTAGATATTTTCTTTCATGATATTCCCAATTTTTTCTAATAAACATTCACAATTTAAATAGTATTTTAGAGGAGTTTGTCTAAATATATTCTTGAGGGAAGAGATTTAAAAGACCAGTCTCTGCCATATTCAAAGTATTACTAAAAGCGAAATAATTTTGATATTGTATATGAAATTTCTATTAATCTATTAGTCAAATTCGATTATGTAGCGAATTGAGATTAAAAAAATGTGTATGACTTCTTTTGTTAAAAACTTTAAATTATATAAGTTTTTAGAAGTTAAAATCCATCAATCAGAAATACATATTTTTAAGCAATTTCTGTTTTTATTTGATTTTGCATACTTTTTGATGTAGGTTCTTTTTTTAAAGCATCTATTTATTATGTTTAAGAGATTTTTCAGGGTATTACAAGGTAAACAAAGAAGTTTTTGCCGTATGCGCGTTTCCATTGAAAGAAGTGAGAATAAGTATGCAAATTCATATGTGACGGGATTAAGAAACCATCAGTCGAGAGTAGGAATATCAGTTGTTATAAACACAGGTCCACTGCTCACATTCATCAATCGGAACTCTACAGTAGCGAAGCGAAATGGACGTATCGAAGGAGCTCGTTCGGGATTGTTTACTTTACGAGTTCAAAGTGGGCTTATTGGCCGCTGCATCAAGTCGCCGAATATGTCAAGCTTTTGGGTATAGTGCTGTCAATGAACATACAGCAAAGCATTGGTTTCAAAAATTCAGGTCAGGATATTTGTCCCTCTGTGTTAAAGCTTGAACAGGACGACCACAGGCCTTGGATTACAAAGCCCTGCCATTGAGGAGGACAGTACAATTCAACACTTCCAGTGAAACGGTTAGACTTGATCTTCACTGCTTAGTTAAGACGCACAGGCTGAGCAAGTGGGTTCCTCACATGCTGTATGGAAGTCCATAAGCAACGAGTGGCAGCCTGTTTATCATTTCTTTCTCGCCACTGTAGCGCATCCATATTCAATCCAGTGCTGACCATTGATGAGAAGTGGGTCCTGTATGACACACCCAAGCATTCCAGACATTGGTTGTCACCCCAGGATACTGTCCCGCACAGCGCAAGACCACCTATGCACCCACACAAGATTTTGCTTTGTGTCTGGTGGACTTGTCGTCAAGTGGCTCACTATGAGTTGCAACCAGTGGGTCAAGTGGTCTCTGCGGACCTGTTTTCGCAGCAGTGGAACATGTACAACAGGCACTGCATCAGAAGGAGCCAGCATTGGTTAATCGAAAGGGTGTACTGTTATTGCATGAAATTGCAAGGCCGCATGTCGTGCAGGTGGCCAGGAATACGATACAGCGACTTGGTTGAGATTCTTTGTGCCATCCTCCTTTCTCACCTGACCTTGCACCATCAGATTACCACCTCTTCCATTCCCTGGACAATCATCTTCATGGTAAATCCTTCACCAATGAAGCATATGTGTGCCAAGTTCTCATGGACTTCTTTGTGCCCCCCTTCCCCAAGTTTTACCACAAGGGGATTGAACAACTGGAGACACCTTGGCAGAAGGTGTTGGATGCCAATGGTGATTACTTCGAGGACTAACAATAGGCTACACTGTTTGTATGTCATGTTCTTTTGGGTCATTAAAAACAGCAAGAACTTTTTGTTTACCTTGTATATTTGGAGCTCATCACCACATTGTTTCAGCTGCTTTTTTGCTTTATTGTTTTGAAAATTGCTTTTATGATTTTTTTATTGCTTGAATTTGCAGTACTTTTTTTTTTTATTTAAAATGAAAATTCCCCTCTGTTTTTTTAGGTGCTCGGTTTCATTATCACTACTATGAGCAATCATGGGGACAAATTTATCAGTCAATCGAGAAATTGGATGAAATGGTAAGAGTCATTATTCATTTGTAAACTTTGTTTTTCAGGTGCTCAGTTTCATTATCAGTTCTATGACAAATCTTGGGGTCAAATTTATGAGTCAATAGAAAAATTGGATGAAATGGTAAGAATTATACTAAATTACTAGTAGCTTTAGATATTTAAATCTGTTAGTTGATATGTTGTTGAGTTATGTAGTATCAGTTGAACATGAGATGCTTACAAGAAATGAACAGTTGTACAATTTTTAATATAGCAAATATTTGTTTATAATGTAGTATTTGATTGGTATAACTTTCCTTGGGAGATTATATTTTTTAATTGAAAATACCTACTATCTAAGGAGAATAAAGCTAATTTGAAATGAAAGTTGCAAATTTAATTTCTTTTATTTTGCAGTTTTTAAGAATTCAAAAAATGTGAAATATGTTGATTATATTTTTGGATTTGTATAAATAAATGTTTGAAAATTTTAAAATTTAAATCTGTATGTGTGTATATATATATATATTTTAAATATAAAAATGATACTTGTCTTAATTCTCAGCTTCTTTCTAATATTTTAAAAATAACATTTGGAAAATAAGCATTTAACATTATAAGTCATATCTTTGTGATGTATTGTTTTTCCCCTAGCATTTCCTACTTTGTTGTACTAAAGATGAAATTCTTTTAATATATCGAAATATATATTTAAAGTGGAATGAATTCTTATTGATTTAATCAAAATTAATTTATTCTGTTGTGATTTGGTTAATGTACACTGGTGTGCAAAAATTAAGGACGATACGGTTTTTTCAATATAACTTTGTACAAAAGCTTTCCAAATCAACACATTTAATACCGTAAGATCCCCAATACGTAAGGACATGTGTAATGTAAGCAACACTTACTAAAAGAGAAATCAGAGGGATAAAAAGAAGCTTGATTGAAAAAGTAGCATGGAGCGCAATGCGACTGAAGGCCGAAATCATCCCTGTGATGGGAGTCCAGCAAGAAACATCCGGTCTTTAGTAGGGGATATGATCTCCCCTGACTGCTAGGCCGGTTTCACAGCGTCTGCCCATGCTGAGAATGAGGGTGGCAATGAGTTGTTGAGGCATTGCTGCCCATTCGTCTTGCAGTGCCAATCGAAGCTCCCGAATCGTTACTGGTGGTAAGGTACGAGCTGCCAAGCGTCTGCCTAGAAAATTCCATACATGCTCGATGGGATTGAGATCCGGAGATCGTGCAGGCCAATCCATACGTTCAATATCCTCACTCTCTAAGAGCTGTTCGGCAGCTACTGTGCGATGACATGGTGCATTGTCGTCCATGAAAAGGAACTGCAGACCCATAGCGCCTCTAAAAAGACGCACATATGGAAGAAGAATCTCGTTACAATAACGGGTCCCGTTGACTGAACCTGCGTCGAAGATGTGAAGGTCTGTATGACTACCAAGCATGATGCCTCCCCAAACGAGAACACCGTGACCTCCATACCTGTCCCTTTCAATGATGTTCGAGGGATGATTGCGGCTTCCCCGCTCTCTCCAGATGAGTATGCGATGATAATCGCTACTCAAACTGAATCTGCTGTCATCTGTAAAGAGTACTCGTCCCCATTCACTGTCTCTCCAATTCCGGTGTTCCTGGCACCACAGAGAACGCCTTCTCCGATGGGCAGGCGTTAAAGGTACACACCGTACAGGGCGTCGTGCAAACAGACCACCACAGTGCAGTCTTCTGGCCACGGTAAAACGCGATATCGGTCGTCCAGTCGCCTGTGTCGTGTGTCTAGCGATTTATCCCGCTGTGTGACGCCTGTTTCTTCTGGCCTGTAAGACAATGTACCGGTCATCTGCGGGTGTGGTTCCTCGTGGACGACCACTACTGAACCCCCGGATAGCTGTTCCTGTAGTTTGAAATTGTCTCCCAAAGTCGTGAAACGATGCTGTGAGCAATTCCGAACTCTGCAGCCACACTGCGGCCTTCCTCCAACTTCCCAATGATTTGACCTCGGATAAAACCATCCAGATGTCGTCGAACAGATTGATTATTCACCATTTCTCGCTGAGGCAGCAACTCGGTGTGATTTTAACTGCTATACGGCGTGCAATCTCTTTGCCAGAAATACTGATCTTACACTGACAACATGCTTTATACTACTCAGACACTCCCCCATTATGTCTACCTGCATATCTGCGCCTGTGCTACCGTACATCACCTTACTTAATCTCCCGATTGGTCTTTTGGTCCGCTCTGCCTCTTCGTTCAGCTGATATGCTAAGTTTTCGACTTCGTCCTTAATTTTTGCACACCAGTGTATAACATTCCTATGTATGTTATGTATTAACTTCCTATTAATGTATAGCATTCATTTTGGGAAGAGAGGGGGAATACTTTTATAACGTCTAGAAGGGCCATGCTTAGTTTTTTTATCCTAATTTTCTTATTTGAGAAGGTAGATAGTGATTGTAGATCATGATTTGATTTTTCTAATAAATAGCAGTTTTTAAAATGATATACATGTGTATCAACATATTTATTGTATGAATTCTAGGATGCAAATAATTTCATTAGTAAAACATTTTTATCAGTGGGAAAATGTAAATTATGAACAATGAAGAATAAAAAAAATTAATTAATCAATACAAATAATTTAATATTCTGATTATGTGAATAATTCAGTTATCATGCAGAGGTGGCCAAAATTGTGAATCTCTCAAGTTCTTGTTTTGTTATTACTTGTTTCTAATGTACAATTCTAATTTTTATTAATTTTATTTTATATGATGTGTTTGTACAAGATTTTTTAAAACGCTACAAATTTCCGATACAATTTAAGTCAGAGCTGTCTCGCAGCTATTATTGCACAATTCCGTAATTGAATCCTTTTAGTATTAAAGCATTGTTTACATATTTTTTTGCTGTGTAGCAGATGCTTTTTATTACCTATAGCCATTTTATCTCATTTACTGACATATGCAAGAAAAATGCTTGACATTTGGTTTAGTACTATTTAAATGAAGACTCTCTTCCAAATAAGAGTATTTTACTTTCATCAGATAAATGTTTCTGTTGGTTATCCTGTTGATGTGTAATTTCACCCTTCAAATTCTTTTCTGATGTTACTATGGAGTAAAATATGATTTTTTAAATTAGAATCAGGTCTGTTTTATTGTTATGAGTTTGCATAGTCACTTATTCTATGCTTTATTTCTGATGGCTTCAAATTACATTCCTTTGTCATATCTTCTTTCTGTATTCAGTCTCATTTGTATTTTTCTGTCATTAACAAGTTTTGTACAATTTTTACTTCCTGCACCTATTTTGTTTTTACTGATTATGTTTCTTTAAAAACAAAACAGAATTTACATACTGATTGTTTATTATTTGTAATTTAATTATAATTCACATTTTTATACTTTTAATGCAAATAACATTCCAAAGTAAACATTTCCACACAAAACTTTTTCTTAAAGTGCTTAATTTGTTTTCTTGAACTGCTTGGGTTTTTAACATGCTTTTATAAGTTTCACTTGTATTAAGCTTTAAAATTTGATTATTATTGAAGCTCATTCAACGTTTTTTTTAAAAATAAATTTAATGTAACTGAAGTATTCATATTTTAATTTAATTCCTCCCCCTTCTTTTACTTTGAAATGGTGCATGAATATTTGCATTTCGTGAAAAAATTTATTTTCTATTAACATGTGAATTCAAAAATCCATAAAAATTTGAAAAAGTGTCCACAATTTTGTACACCATTGTTTTTTATCCATTCTGAACAGTAGACTTGTGCGTTTGTGTATTATTTGCATTCTTTTAACTGTTTCAATTATGAATTCTCAGTGAAATAGTAATATGTAACTTATGTAAACTAGTTGTTATTTTAGTTTCCCTCAATGAAACTAGAGTTATGATTAAAATAATATCCTCTGATTAAATATATGAAAAAAATATTCTATACTATTTTAAACTTTCATTACATATATAAGATGATGAATAAATATAGTTTTTAGTTTTGCATAATTATTATTAATATTATGAAGAATTTTTTTAAGTATATTTTACATTTTTATTTGTCAGTTATTTTAATAGCATTTTTTAAATTACTTTCAAGTATTTATTTGTGAGGAAGTTTTTATTTCATGCATATTTGCATAAAGTAAAAGTAATAAATGTTTTAATGTGGGTCATACTGAGATGCTGTATTATTTTTTCTCAAGTTTTGTATATTTAACTTTGCTTAATATTAATACAGTATGTATTATCTTATTTAAAGTTTGTAGGTGGCTTGTTATTAAGTTAGATTTTCTAAATATATGATGGCGAAAAACTTGAAAATGCAGGGTTTTTTTACTAGTCTTATATTAATTAACTTTTTTTTGTTTATATTGAAACATGTAATTGTGAGGATATTCAAAAATAAATAAATGACAATTTTTTTCTAGTCATTTTGTATATTTACAACACAAACAAATAGTTATGCATTTCCCCCCTCCATTTTAAATACTTTTTACCTTTGGTATACATTTATCTGAGTTTTATCAAGAGTGTTTTTAATTATTAAAAAAATTAAAAATATAAACTGTATTATTTTTTCTCAAGTTTTGTATATTTAACTTTATTAATAATTAACTTTATTAATATTATTTTTTAATATTAGTATGAATTTGTGATTAGTTAGATCAAGGGTAGACAACACAAATGACCTTGCGGGTCACTTCGGGAAACATTATAATCTTGCGGGCCGCACATAAAAATATATACATTTATATCAGATTAGGAAACAAAAAACATTTATTGAAGTGAAAATTTAAAGCAAAATGTATTATCATAGTTTTTGTTATTTTTCATGTATATAGACATAGATAATATTAGTTTGGGGAAAAAGAAATGCATTATTTTTGCATGAAAATCAAGACTTTATTTAACATGCTTCTGATTGTCCAATTTGGGTCAAATATGCATCGTTTTGTTGTATAATTTGTTGCCATTTTAAAGGTAACTTCATAATGCCTCTCTCATAGAAGCCTTGGCCCTTATTGGCAAAAAACTCTAGCAATCGATATTCACAATCTTCTCTTCATCCCAATTTCTTATCACTCAGGAAGTTTTGCAATGTGATAAAAAGGTGGTAATCGCTTGGTGCCAGATCCGGACTATATGGTGGATACATTAAAACTTCCCAACCAAGCTCTCAGAGGTTCCTGAGAGTCACTACAGAAGTGTGTGGCCAGGCGTTGTCCTGATGGAACACACCTCTTCTGTAGGCCAATTCTGGTCAATCACTGGCTTCAAATGGTCCAGTTGTTGACAGTAGAGATCTGAATTTAGTGTTTGGCCATGCCGAAGCATCTCCTAATAAATGATTCCTTTCCAGTCCCACCAAATACACAGTAGAACCTTCCTGGCCATTAGTCCTGGTTTGAGCTGCTTCACCGCACTTTGACCATGATCGTTTTTGCACAATATTGTAGTATGTGACCCATTTCTCATCCCCAGTCAACATCCATTTAAGAAATGGGTTGATTTCATTCCGTTTGGCCAAGGCTTCACAGATGGGAATTCGATCCATCATATCTTGTGGTGTTAATTGGTGTGGCACCCAAACATGGAGCTTCTTTTTGAATTCAACTTTGCGCAAATGGCTTAAAACTGTTTTGTGGTGATCCTTAGCCCCTGGGTGATGCTACGACTACTAACAAGTCGGTCAACTTTGATTATTTCTGTGATTTTATCGACATTTTCAATGATGGGCCTGCCTGTGCGAGGTGCATCTTTAACATCAAAAATGCCTGAACGGAATCAACGAAACCAAAATTGCACATAATTAGCTGTTACAGTATTGGCACCATAAACACCATTTGCAATTTCAGCCACTTGGCTTGCATTTTTGCCTTTATCAAAGAAAAACCCTAAAAAGGAACCAAATTTTCTTTGTTGATTTACATTTTTAACAACCTGTAACTCACAACTGAATGGACCAAACAAAAAAAAGCAAAATAATTTTTTTAGTGTGAAATGTCATCTTGACAACGAGCATAAATTTGAAATTGTTTGATCGATACTTCACGAGATATCCACACAACAGCCATCTACCGAAAAAATAATGGATTTCTTTTTCCCCAACCTAATATAATGTTTATATAATATAATAATAAAATGATCAAATAATGTTTAAAATATTACAGTTGCCATTTTCTTGAAAATTACGGAGTTCCTTTTGAATTGATCTTTCATTACTCGTTGTGGAAATTTGATCATGCTGTCATTCTCAAATAATTAAGTTTAGATTGCCTTTTATCTTAACTGTCCTGAATAACTTTTTTAAGCTTTAAAAAACATCTCTGACTGCCTCTTGCTTTTTGGGCACTCCAAACAGAAAAGGAGGAGGAGGAATGAAAGTCGCACATACAGAGAATCACGTACCATTTATAGAGTAAACGATATAATGTAATTCGGATATAATGTACCATAATGCAATTCGGAATTTATTAAAAAAGTAATTTATCGTAGTAAAATCAAACGTAACTGTTTGATAAAATAGAAATCTATTTTAATCTAAAGGACATTTTTATTATCGAAAAGGATTTATTTTGAAACAAGCAACAGGTAACTGGCAAACACATTGTAGATTTATATATATAAATTTCCCCTCAAATAAATTTCAAAATGAAAAAATTTTAAAAACCTGATATTCAAAATTTTTTTAGTAGAAAGAGTCGGCGGGCCACGTGTTGGATACCCTTGAGTTAGACAATCATCATTAAAAATGTACCTTAAATTTCAAAACTAGAGGGGGAAAATGTGCAAACATTTATCATTTAATTACAAAAAAGGGAGGGAGGAAGAAAGGAAATGTTATTCTATTGTTTTTTTTTTTCATTATTTATTTTCTTTAGGGGATGAATATCATTGAAGAATTGTCTCCTACTGGTTTTACTTCTTACTTAAAGAGATATGGAAACACAATTTGTGGACGGCATCCAATTGGTGTTTTGTTAAATGTAGGTATTCAAATTTTTTTTTTTATTTAAAATTTTCTATTATTTGTAATTAATTAAAAAATACTTAACATATGATTAAAAAATTTTATTACACAAAGTATGTTAAAAGTTTTTTCCTTTCATATTTTATGAAACATATTAAAAAATTCTTTATTCTTAATTTATTGACAAATAAATCACTTTAAATTGAATTGTTAAAAATTTAAGCTTTTAATAATTATACAATAGTTTTTACTACAATTTTAGCAATATTTATGATTTATTGAATCAATAGTCTGTATCTAATCATTTTTTTTTTGTTAAATTTTTTCAAAAAGTTTGCAGAGCAATTTTTGATTGTATATAAATGAATGTTAGCGATGAGATTTTTTATGTTCAAAGAGCTGAGCATTTTAATATTTTGAAATTAGTTTTGCATGAATGCTTGCTTGCTTTAGGAAAAAAAAAACAACTTTTTTTGAGTGTTGGTTAAATGATAATTTTCTTGAAAATTCTATTATACCGAAGTATTTGTTTTTGTAGTAACATGAAATTATTGAATAGGCATAATTATTGGAAGCATTCAGATTGCTGGTATAAAACTTATAAGACTTTCTATTTTTTGTCTTGATTGGTTATTCCAAAAATTACATTAAATGTTGATGTTTTAAATTATTGTAGGCTGTATCATCCCTTCAACAGCAGGGAAATGGAATCAAACCCTCCTTGAAATTCCTCAAGTATGCGCAATCCAGCAAGTGCCTAAATAACTATGATTCATCAGTGAGCTATGCTGCAGCTTCTCTTGTAATTGCTTGATAGTAGCTCTTAATTTAGGTTAGGCTAAAATGAAGTTTATACAAGAGCCTTTTTCTTTGATAGCTGTTTTTGGCAAATAACTTTGCAATACAAAATCAAGAGTGGTACTACACATGGGCACTTTTGTCATCATCATATTTTGTTACTTTATTACTGATTACAAATGTGTAAGAAAGTGATAGTTAACATTGAGTAATATATTACTTGAACAAAAAATGTTTATTACTTGGTATACTATCTTGAAAAATAATTTTTATTAAATAATTGAACCAAAAAAAGATTAGGAATATTAAGATTCTACAATTTTAATAACAGACCAAAAGGTAATGAACAGAATAAGTAACATAATGTAAGTTCCTGTAACATTTTTGGGAATAGCCATCTTTTCTTCATCTTTTATTTTTACATAAACAGATGAAATTTCCCCCAGTAATGTTTGTGCAGTCTTTCCTTGTAAAAGTGCATTGGTATGTTAGCGTTAATTAATTATTAATTTGAAAAGTAAGAATGTTTATACTATAGTTTCAGAAAAAAAGATAGTTGCAGAATATTCAAATTTTAAATTTGTGTTTGAAAGAAAGAGTGCTTGCTTTTTATATGCATATTATGAAACATTAAATTGTTTTATTTCAAGGTGCAATATGTAGCGTATTTTACTTTTTATACTTCTAAGAGGTTGGATTATTTTTTCTAAATTATGTCTACAACTGCAAATATTTTTAATTTGAATTTTAGAATAACAAGATTTAAATTGTAAATAAATGAGAAATGATAACTCCCATTTATTCAATGAAAGTGGTCTATGTATAATTTGTCCATGCTTGTAGTACCATGTGCTTGAATATGAAACTATGTGATATGTTTTCTATATTTTTGGTACAGATAAAAACCTGCCTTTGCACAGTAGGAATCATGTGTTCTGAATCCTCATACATGTTTATTAAATTGAGTTCATTGCATTTCAAGTATATTTTGTGAATTGAAAGATTTTAAGTTCTGAATTGTTATATTTTTAATATAAATTATATAAAGTGTCTTTTGGAAAATCTTAGTTATTTAATTTTTTAAAAAATTGGACATTGTAATACATTATTTGTTTTATAAGTATGTAAATATGATTTCTGTAATAATTATAATAAAATTATATTCACATGTTCAGTTGTAAATTTCTATCCCATGTTCAATTAGGAATATTTTCTTTAAGTCTTGGTATCATTAATCTTTATATTTTAGAAAATATTAAAAAATATAAATAATTTATTTTGGTATACTTATTTGAAACTCATGTCACTCTGTCATATTCCAAAAAAATTAATATTAAAATTTATACCCAAGTTAATAAAATGTGTTACATTTGATTAGTTGTAAAGTTTGAATGAAAATTTTTTTTGAGAATACACTTTTAAGTACGAAGATCTTAATATTATGCATACACACACTCATCTGTATTAATTGTATTGGAATTGCATTATTAAATATCATAATTTGCTATTGGTAGCATGAAATGTTGGGGGAAATTTGGTTAAAAAATTAAACTAGAATGAAAATTCGAAATTAAGAATGTTGTATTATGAGTGAAATGTAATGTTTTGTAATAAAACGAGATACATTGTTTTATTGTGTCATGAATTGCAGTCTATATGTTAACTTCAAGAATTTTCATCATAAATTATCTGTCAGTAGCATAATTTGTTTATTTTCTCTTTCATTGTAGATAATTTCATAAAAAAAAAAGGATAACTTATTTTTAAGCAAAATTTTTAGGGTAATTTCTATGTTAATGGGTAATAGTTCTATGTTAGTCCTTATCATTTTCAATGGGTAACTTATGCTATCTGTTTGATTTTAAAAAAAAAGTTTAAAATATATTAACCTTTTTAAATTAAAAATAAATGCATTAAAAATAACTCATAAATTGTATTCATTTTTCTCAAAGTTGGAACATATTTAAAATGTTACGTAAATGATATTTATATAATTATTATACAACATTATTTATATAATGTTGAATGAATATTGGAAACAATTTTAAGAAATCAAGAAAGGCTGTGAAATAATGGTTATTCCATAGTTTAGGTGTCCTTGGTCTGATACTGTTTACTGACAATAGTTAGTTATTGGTTAATTCACATTTTGATGCTGCAAAATAAAAAGTTCATTCGTTTGCAATAAGATTTTTACAAGTATTATTTTTCTGAGAGAATTATGTTTCACAATGCTGATTTTTTCAATGCTTTGCTGTCAAATGATCTTAATATCATTTGTGAAAAGATAAATACTAGAAAACCAAGATTATTTTATGTTGTGTGATTTTTTGATACAAGTGAATTTTTCTGAACAGTTTTGTACATTTTTCCTCAAACATTCAGAGTTCTTGAATTTTGTCAACCAAGAGTAAATTACGTTAAAATATGAAAACATTTTCTTTAAATTGTGTTATAATTTTAAGTATATATTTACCAAAAATTGTTTCATACTAGATTTGGATATGTAAAAATAGTCATTATTTTCTTTATACTATAGAATTGAAGAATTAAACATGAATACTTTGATTATTTTTCTACTTCTGAAGCAATTATCTAATATATTTTTGCATGACATTGGAATGTTTGTGTATAAGTTATTTTACTGCAGAGTTAGAATGTAAAGTTCAATATTTTAATAGAGTAAAAAATAATATGGATTTAATATAAAAAATTGTGGTGAAATATGAAAAGTATTTAGAATCAAAAATTATGCAAGACTGATATCGTAATAAACAAAATATAACTCAAATGTACAAACAAGGTCATTACCTGGTTTTCTTAGGTACGAAATATCACTAAAAATGTATTAAGAGTTAGTGTAATGAATTGAGGTTATTTATTGTGTATCCACACAATATGAATAATTGATCTAAAAATGCAAGTGGGACACATGCTAAACAGAAATGTTTAGATCTATCTCTCTAGATATATATATATATATGTATTATACAATAATATGCAACATTGTAATGTATTATTACTAACAATATTGTTTTTAAAATAAGTGTATTTCATCATACATTACAATAATATTAAAATAATATGTATAAATTTCACTTTATTTTTTAATTCAGAAATGTACCATTATATATATTTTGTGGAAAAAATTTAACAAAGCATTTTCATTCATAGATAATGGAATAGATTGAAAGTGAAAAATTGATTGTATTTATTGGTTAAAAATGTTCTTTGCTATAAATGAACATAATGAAAAAAATGTTTCTTTTTGTAAGTAGAAATTAATATCATCTCATTTATATATCTGTGATATTAAATCACCTAACGCATAAACATTTGTTATAACTTGAATATAATAGCAAACTATGTTTAGTACATTGTGCTGTGTGTTTGGTGATAGAAATAAATTTAAATTTTATTTCTCATAAATGTTCATGAAATCGTCTTTGAAAACTGCCTTGATGTACAAGTTTAATAGTAAAAAAATGTTTTCCCCCCGATTGCTGTGTTTTTATTTTATGGTTGCACTTTGTTTAGAAATGAAGTGTATGAATGCTTAAATAAAAACTTTGTAATAATTTTTCCTACATTTCTGATCTGCATTTGGTGCTTTATTCACATACTTGCTAACATTTATTTTGTAATGAAAATTATTAAACATATATTCTAGAATTAATTTCTTATAAATGATTTGCATTCATTACTTAGCACTAGAAAAAAAAATTTTGTTTATGGAAACAGATTTATATTTGGAAATAAAATTATTTAATGTGAGATAAAAATTGATTTGCTTGAAGTGTAGTTGACAACTAATGTCATTTTCATAATAAAGTGTAAACATGCCAGGTTTTTTTATTCAGGTAATCAGCTTTTAATAATTTGTCTTAAAATATGCAAGATTAATTAAAAATTATGCTTAATGTTATTTACTCCAAAAATGGGAAATTTTATTTTTAAAAATTACATTTAATTTTTATTTCTCTAAATTCAACTTATTATAATCATTAATTCATGCTCACATTTCAATTGCAAAAGCAATAGAGAGAAATTAGGGAGATTCTTGAATTGCAAATTACACTGCTGGACAATTGCTAAGGACGGATCACAAATTGCTATGTAGCATAACATTAAGCGAGACATGAGGCCTAGTAGGATAAAATATAGTTGCCACACTGTTCAGACATTAGAATAAAGAATATTTATTGTTCTGGAAAGTACAAAAGCTGTGAAACATCTGAAAGAAAAAAAAATGTTCATTTGATCTGCGTATGGAGAAATGGAACAATGCATCTAAAAGTCAGTAGGCACCTTAAAGAAAGGTATCAGTACGGGATATGTCCACCGTGGAGTGTGATGCAACATTTCACACGTACCATACTTTGCATAACATTATTCAGCAGCTGTTGAGGCAATTTATCCCATTCCTCTGTGAGTGCACGGATGAGGGTGTTCTTGTTAGTCGGAGGATAGTTTCGACCAGCAACTTGCCTCCCCAAAGCATCCCACACATTTTCAATGGGGTTTAGATCTGGAGAACGCGCTGGCCATACGAGACGTTGAATACCCTCGCTGTCTAGACAATCCTGAACAGCGAGTGTTCGATGACATGTTGCGTTGTCGTCCATAAAAACAAATTTATCACCGACAGCACCACGGAAAAGACAAACATGAGGAAGTAGAACTTCATCAATGTATCGTTGGCCCGTCATAGTCCCATTCGCAACCACATGTAGGCGCGTGCGGCCATTGATCATGATGCCGGCCCACACCATAATACTGCATGTCGGATATCGGTCCTTTTCCTGGATATTTTCTGGACGATAAGCAGTACCACTCTCGCGCCAGATCAGTTGGCGTCTACAATCCGATGACAGACTGAACCTACTCTCATCGGAGAATAGTACGCATGCCCAGTCCTGTTCAGTCCAATTGTGATGCTCACGACACCATTGCAAACGGGCAGTACGGTGCTGTCTGGTCAATGGGACACACACAACAGGTCTGCGAGCGTATAGTCCTCCTCCCCTCAAACGTCTGGCAACAGTGTTTCGGGAGATCTGCTTTCCTGAGGCAGCAAGAAATTGATTTGCCACCTGCTGAGCTGTGGTGCGCCTGTTCCTTTTTGCTGATAGGACGATATATCTGTCTTCTGCAGGCGACGTACTTCTAATACCTCTCCCGTGCCATCTACTACACATTCCAGTAGTTTTAAATGACTTCCACAGCTGTGAAACAACGCTGTGAGCGATGTCGAACTCCCTGGCAACATCTGTTATTTTTCGCCCTTCTTCGATCTTTCCAATAATTCGGCCATGCATAAAATCATCTATGTGATGTCGGGAAGACATGCCAAAAATTTTAAGTTCGTCTATTAAATCTTTCCTGTAAAACTTTGACTTGAAACAACACAACTGTCCACACGCGTCAAAACCTTTAAAGCTCTTATGAACGCTATCACGTGATGAACAGACGTGGGAAAAAATTTGCATACTCATACTTCTTACTAATATCCCATCACTTATTCTAATTTTCCACATTTTGCTTCCTTTCATTTTGTGGTTGCTATGGATGATAGTGTTATCCGTCCTTAGCAATTGTCCAGCAGTGTATCTTTAATCACTGTGCTCTCTTGTCTCCCTCCCCCTGTAGTCAAAGTATAAATATTACATACTAATACAAGTATACTAAATCTTAAAAAAATTTGCTGGAGAATTATTAAGAATGAAGGTGTTTGTTTGAACAAAAGGGATCTAAAAATTAACTCAAGATTCCAATAACTCTACATATGAAAATTTTGTAAAGAAAAAAAAAATTGTGTTGTTTTGAGCTTATAGCAGATTTTACTTAACTGAAAAAAATATTTGAACACAAATTTACTATAAATAATAATAATTACTAATTTATGAATTTTTCCATTTGCTTTAGAGATTTAAATTTTGTTGAATTTTTTTAACAAAGAATCCACTTTTAATTCTTAATATATACCATTTAAGAATTGTCAAGTACTTACAAAATACAATAAATATGTATCCACAAATGTTTTCAATTTTGATAATTTTAAGTACAGAATTGCAATTTTTGTTGTGATAGCTGCTAGAATTGATTTATTAGTAAATTTGATTACAGTAAACAGTTTTGTTTGTGTGATATTAAGGAAGTCGGGGTATTAGGCAACTCATGTGATGTACAAAATTTAAGTAACTTTTTTTAGTATTTGACCAATATGTATTAAAAAAATTTCTTTTGAAACATCGATATTGATTTTGAAAAGGCTGTTATGATTAAAGTTCCATGATTTTTTTTAACAGAAAAATATAAATTAAGATATATTAAACAAAACTGTCAGGATATGTTTTATATTTATTAATGAATTTTTTTTTAACTGCTAAAAAAAATTTCTTTTAGTTCAATCAAAAATGGTCTATCTCGTGTATGCTTTTTATGAAATATATATTAAAATTTTATTTCTTAATTACAAGCACTGGTAAGATAGTTAATGTGTGATAAAATTAAAATTAGTAGCTAATGAAAAATTCCAGTTGTATTTAAGCCGACATTATTTCACATTTCTGATTCAATAATTGATAATTTATTATCAAATGCTAAAATTTCTAATTTAGTTTAATTTCATGGTTACATATCTAATCCATGTATCTTATATTTTTTTATGAATAAAAAATTCTAAATCTATTACAATATAAAAATTATGTGACATCATAGTCACATGATTATGACAACCATGTGTTTCTAGCCAATCAGTTTAAAAACTTATGTAACATCATAACCACACAATAAAAGAAATCATGTGCATATCCAGCTAATCGGTTCATGCACTTCATTGTTGCCAAGTTTTGCTCTTTGTAGAATCTTTCTTGTAAAAAGTATATATTTGTCAACAATAATAATGCAAACATATATAGGTATACAAAATGTATTTTACTTTAAAAATACATGCATAAAATAAGATTTTTTTAAAAGTAATGTTAGAATATCTTTACCCAATTATGAAATTTTAACTAAGTTTCTCAAATGGAACATCAAATACAATTAGTTTAATGTTAATTTTGACTTTATTGGAGAACACATGTTTGTCTGTATCATGCAACCATAAAAAATTGAGCCCATTTTCTGAATGAAATAGTTCACAAATATGTTCTTAGAGTAATGAAAATTTCATTCTAAAACACAAACTTAAAGAATTTAAACTTTTTCTCAAAAAGGCCATGTTTACATGAGATTTTATGCTGATCACAGTTAAATTTGTTAGTAGAAAAATTGAAAATATAATTTTTGGTTTTTGAATTTAACGAGACAAATAGCTTATTTAAATAATCATAAAATAACTATTTTTTTTTCTCTCTTAGAAATAAAATAAGATTTTGTATATCAATCTTTTTTAATATTTCTTTCATCATCCATTTCCATACAGATATATTGATCCATTTAATGAAGATGCAATGAGCTGAGGGAGAAAAGAAAGATACTTGAGAATGTGTATTTTTTTAAAACATATATGCTTGTGTAGGTTTCTTAATTTTAATGTCAATTAATAGGAAATTGTTATTTTACACTGAAAAATAAGTTTAAAAATGTATAAAATAGTTGTACATTACCTGAGATTTTGGTGAAAATGCTATGCTGGTAAAAACATCAACTTGAGGTTCCATCAACTTATGACAATGACTTATCTGTCTCAAATCATAAATGTATACCTAAAGTAAAATTAAGACTTTTAATTTAAGATTCTATTTAATTTATTAAAATAAATCAGAATTGTTTGTTAATTGTAATAAAAATAAAAAGTAAAATGATGTTTATTGTCACTGGTATGTACATCACAAAAATATTATTGGCAATTAAATGGTATGTAATTTTACCTAATTAAAGTAAGAATCTTATTTTTCATTGTTATGTTGAAATTATCAGCTTTAAAGATTTCATTTTTTAAATAAAAAGTTAAGATGATTTAACTTACAGATTTATTTTCACTGCCAGTAGCAATGTATTTACCACAAGGTGAGAAACCTGCACTGCATGGATAAGAACGACATTTATGCTCCTTATAACAAAGTACTGGTCTGAAAACAAAATGTTAGGTTTTTTTACAAGCTATGGAAGTATTTAAGTAACAATTGCATTTTGTATGATACTTTGGAGTAAATTTAATCATATGTAGGATTTAATTCAAATTCTAAATCATTTGAATTTCAATATAATTTTTCTCTTTAAAATAATTGAAACAAAATTAAGCTATTTCTAATGTCTATAGACTTGAATTTTCAAAATGATTATAATAGAAGATACACCGGATTTAAGGTAAAATAATACTTTTGAATAAGAATAAAAATTAATAAAATTAAAAACATAGAATTCTGTATTTATCATAAAAAGAAATAACGGTGGGGGATGGATATTGATGCATGGAAAGCATAATCTTCTAAGAAACATGTAACTGCATTTTTAATACCTTTTAATTATCCAAAAATAAAAAAATCTTCTGGATATACTTTTATTAATTTTTTTATAGAACGATAAGGCATATAGCTGGACCAAGGATTGAGGCAACATTCATTCCTTCATTTAACCAAAAAATCCTTTTATTCTTGCTGATGCTCAGCAGACTGGAATACTCACTAACAGTGTCCTTTGATCAAACTTTTTAATGTCTAAGCAGTCTTTTGCTCAATTATTTTTATGACCTGCATTAGATGTTTAGATTTAGCAGTAAAATTTATTTGGATTCCAAGGTATCAACTTTATTTAAAAATTATATGGCAATTGCCTTTTGTACTGCACTTAGCACATGAAGTTTTAACACAATTTTAGAAAACATTGGATATCTTAACAAAACAAAATAAGTAAAAAATTAAATAAGAATAATTTATATCTGATTATGAAACATTTAAAAATACGTTACTAAAATGTCCAAATATTTCTATAATTCCATGACTGAGGAGCAAAAACAGAAAGAAAAAAAAGTATCTTTCTAGATTTTTCAAAAATCTTTTGTATGATAAACGTGGTATGTTTCATGAATTTGGGTTTTTCTTCCTTGTTTTGCCAAATTTTTTTTAAGTGCTACCCCCTCTTTATATTTATTAATTTTTAAAAAATCTCATTTTCGATTTTAAAAAAAAATGTTACCTCTTTTAGTTTTATTTTAGAATTTGTGGAGATAATTTTCTCAAATTACTTTGAAAAAGGTTTAAAAATATTAAGTCAAATTAGTTTGTACTATTTAGACCAACTACTGATATCTTTTTTCTCATTTTATTTCTTTACCTTGAAATATTCTCAATATATTCCAACAGATATTCTGAATCAATGAAGCAAAATTTATTGGAATATTTTTCTATTTATTAAGTAGATAGATGAAGATATATGAGTAGTGTTGATTAAATACTTCCATTGAGTTCCAAAAAAGGGGGAAATCCTCAAGTGAAACTAGAGAATGAATATGTATGTTTAAAAAAAAAAAGCTTTGTTGAAAATATTTCCTCTTAGTTGCATATAATTTTCTTATGTCACTAACCTCGATAAATATTTTGGCATCTAATTGATGCTGGACATTAATAAACGTTTTGTGCACATATGAAACATTGCATTTGTTCTAAAAGTGTTCAGTAAAAAAATAACTAAAATGTTTAGTTTTCCATGTAATAAAAATTACAGTTTAAAATTAAACAATTTTTCAGACTTACCTGTTTGTTCTCAGATCCCATATTTTAATTCCATCAAAAAGATATGTCGTAAGAAACAGATCATACATAAATGAAGTCTGAGACGTATAAGGAGATCCCTAAAATTAATAGAATTTTTTTACAAATAATTTTTCAAATGTTTCAAGAAGTGCTTATAAACTTCATAGCTTGGAAATTTGGCAAATAAGTTCTAACGTGACATAGTTTGAAATTTGAAAAACATGAATATTTTTCTTCTGTGACCAAAGCTCAGAATTAGAACATCCAATTGTCACAACACTCTTTTGTTGTTCTATCATGATGCTAATTATATAAGACTAAATTTAAATAAATTATGTGTATGTATTTTAAATTTTAAACTTAAATTCACACTTACTTCATTCAAAGAAATAAGGTGGGCAGGTCTAGTACTTGTATCAGCAATATGACTTAGTACTTTTCCTGTTGTCATATCTAATACATCAATATATTTTGAAGTTCCAGTACAAAGAACAATATGTTATAAAGGTTAAAGAGAAATCTAATATTAGTACATAAGGTAAAAATTTAAAGAAATTGTAAACTCCAAAAAGGATATTGGAAAAGAACTGATTCATGGCAGCAAGAGATGTTATTCGCTTCGTTTCCAACGGTATCTTTTTTATCAACTTTAAAGAACTTGTATTTAGATAACTGAAAAAAAACATAAAAGTTATAAATATATATTATGCTTAAAATTGTATTGAGAATTATTTTTCTCTTTATTTAAATGATTTATTGTAAAAAAAGTATTATATTTTAAAGGAAATATTGGTTAGTGAAGCTTATTTATGACATTTCATATTCATCAATAAAGCATATTTTATTTTGTCAAATATCAACAGTAAATTTAGTCTTAGTTTTTTCAAAATATGTTATGTTTCACTGTTATGATAACAGTGAAACATAACATAGCTGTCTGAATGACATAGTGCTCTTTGAGAGTAACCTGCTCCCTCTACCTTTGAGAAGATTTTATTGTCTCTCAAAATACTATAACAAGTTTTCCAGTTTCAGTGATCAGCATAGAAGCTCTGTGTACCTTCATGACTGGACTGACAACCAACGTTTGAAAAAGCACGGCCCATTTTTTTTTACAAAGACACTGGGTTTGCCTTTTGCTAATGTGGAACCTCATTTTTTAGGCCTGCTAGACTTTGATCTGAAATTTGAAGGACTTAATTTGCATGAAGAACTCTTGACTAAAGTTGTGTGCGTGTAAAACACTCTGAGATTCCGTATCTCATCAGACAGTTGGCCTTCAAAACAATCCATTGTATCCCCCAGACATCTTTAAAGATTTATACTGATGGCAGCAGAGGTGATGGGGGAATTTCCAGTAGTGGAGATTTTAACATTGAAAGCAGAAAAATTAATTGGAAGGGGGAATTAAATATGACAGTTAGAGCAATCACAAGTTCCTGTATGTATTTAAATTTTTAATACTGGTAAAAATAAATAAATTATTCACTTGCTATTAGTTAACATTTTAAATCTTTAAAATTTTTATAAATATTGGATATAACACACCTTTTTGCACTATTTTTTCACAAAAACATGTTGAGAATTTGGGGTGTGCTTAGTTCGAATAAATACAATAATATTGCAATATATTCATAAATAAAATATCGTTGCTTAAAAATATAATACATTAGTTTTTAGTATGTAAAATGCAGAATTATAATGAAATGAAAGTGCAATGTGAAATGGAGTACGACATACCTTTTAATACTTGATTTTTGTATATTTATAGCATATTCAAATAGATGTAGTTTATTTCCTGCTGCTGCTAATATGAAGTGGTCGAGATAGTAAAACTGAACTTGTTGTACTGCATCCTCAAACACAAACTTATGCTATTTCATAGAAAAAATAATCAAGAAATATATCAAAACAACAACAAAAATTTAAATACAATTCACAACATTAATGTAGGTATTTTACTTTCAATGGTACTTAACTTTTTGTTTTGAGTTTTCTTGTCTACAACAATTTATCAGTTTATTTGTTCATGAAGTGCTTTATAAAAAAAAATTACATAAAGTTCACTTTTAAATGAAATTTTTTATCTTTACATTACTGCTTAAAATTTGTTAAAAAAAGGGGGTCATTTTAAGAATAAAAATAAAAAATATTCTAAGAGACAAAAAATTACTAAGACAGTACTATTTTTTTAATTCTTTATAACACTGATAAATGTCAATTAAAGAATGAAATAAATTTTCTGAAGATTTTTTCAATGCTTTTGATTTTAATTGTAATGTCCATCAGGATTTATTAATCAGATTTATTAATTTCTTCAATGCATTTGGAGTTGAGTTGTGCATTAAATTTAAAACTTTTATATATTTTAGTGGAGTTAGTTTGGACTCTCTCATTATGTGATTTATTTTATATTTATCATATATATAAAGTTTTGTGAGAGAAATAAGATGCCTACATTTTAAAACTCTGGTAAAAAGAGGATATTAACTATAAGAGTTGAATTTTTGAGTCCTTAATATGTAATGATAAAGTATATTTTATACTATGGCAAAATATTAATTTCATGAAATTAGATTTGACAAATACTTTATTAAATATTATTAATTGAAAAAAAGTTTCATTTTTTAGAAGCTGTATCATTAAAATTTAAGTAAGCATTTTATTACTGAGGCTCCAGTTTCACAATAAATTTTAGATACTAGGCAAGATTGAGTTTGCTGAATAGAAATTCTTCAGAACAGAAACTTATATTTATTCCTAATTTATAATTGTTGCTTGTAAATTTTACACTTAATTACAAACCTTTTCTTTTGCTGTTGTTAAGTTATCATTTTCTACACCAATAGTAAGCAGTGGGGATTGCTTTTCAAGATCCCATATTTTTGCCATTTTGTCACTGCCAGCAGTTATTAAAAGTTGTTTAGAATGACTCCATTTTGCTTCATTTATTTTTTCTTTATGTGCTAAAAAAATTCAAAAAATGAAAGATGCAAACTTTTATGTTCTTTTAGCTTAAAATATTTATGTAATTAATGTCTTAATATATAATTTATGAATTTTTGCTAACTAGATTTTTTAATAAGTTTAATTCTTTTCATAATCTATTATTTTTTTCAGAAACTTTTTTATTAATTTAGCACACATATTTTACATGACAAAATTATGTTTAATTTTGAGATCAAATTTAAAAAAATAGACGTAAAATGTACCTGTGATGCTGCGAAATATATGTAAATGTTTCTTCTTGACTTTAAAAATATCTATGAGACCCTTTGAAGATGTGCAACTCATATATTCTCCATCAACTGTTAAAAATATTAAAACCAATTTTAATACGATCAAAGTAATTTTTTTAAAAAAATTTTTTACTATATAATAATACGATATATATTTTAAATAAATAAATTTATATATTTGATCAATGCAAGTAATACTCTTCCTTACAATAATATAGTTAAAAAGATATTTTAAATTTTATTTGATATTTCTAATTTATGTGATCTTTGTGGTGAGTCATTAAACATTTTATGAAAAGTAAAAAAAAAAACATAATTTTCCAATCAATTGGTGAGTATTTTGAAATATACACAAATGTTTTTAATATTTATTGGACAAAATATATTGGATTATTATGAGAAAGGTACAGAAAATGAACATTTTAAAAATTCGCTATCCAAAAATCTAAATATTTTATATGCTTTTTAAATTAAAGCTACTTTCATCTTATATCAAAGAGCCAAAACTAAATTCAGAACACATTTTCAGACAGAAAAATGTTTCAGTTTATTACATTACAGAATAAACATCCACTTATGACATGTTTTTAAAATTTAAAATAGTTAAAAAACATTCAATTTTTCATTTTTACATGTAAAATATAGGACCTGTTTAGCATAACAATATAACATTATTATTATTTAACATTATTAATATAACATAATAAAATATGTTGTTCTGTACAGCATAATCATTATATAAAACAATGATGGAATCTATTTCTATCTGAAAATGTATTTTAACATTTAGCCATATTTTTAAACATGTGAAGCTGTACAGCAACATCAGTCAACACTATTTAGTGAAAAATTAAGTTAAAAAAATACTATTAAGATATTTTATTGGAAAATAGATTCTAACTTGAATACACAACAAAACAATTCAGAAATAAATGACTTCTATCAGTATATTTGAACATATATTTGAAGATAGTTCAATATGTTTTACATGTATCATGATTTCTTGCGACACATTTTTATCTTACTGTTGAAACTACTTCATAAACAGGATTTCAGAGTATCTAGTAATTTATTATATTTCACAATATTTTGAAATGTTGTTTGAATAAATACTTGATATTTTTCAAGGAAGAAGTCCCTTCAATGATTATTAGGGTCATCATTTTAATCATTTTTAGAATAAATTTTGTACACATGCCTAATTTAATTTAAAAAAATGATGTTAGATAAATACCTGTTAACTGAAGTGATGATAGGACAGGATTATCAAAAGATTCTTTTGTACTAAGAAGTTCTAAATTTTCAAAATTTAAATTTTCATGAATTTCATATATGTTTCTGAAAAAAATACAGAAAGGTGACAATAAATGCACAGGTATGATAATTTATAATTGAATTTTTTAAAAAAAAGCAATATGTGAATAAATTTATATTGTTATTTTAAGTGATTTAATTTATATCATATTCTAGTTTCAGAGAAAAATATGGTATGTCAATATGTTGATGTTTTTAGGTATATGAAAATGTGGCTCAAATTAAAATTTTCAATGTATTTTTATATTGCATCAAAAAATTTTGCATATGACTATGACTTACAAAGACTGAAAGTAAAAATTTATGCAAAGGAGGATTTTACGTACCAATTAGTTATAATTAATAAAAGAATGATACAAAACAACTGTACAAAAATAATATATTTTGAATAAATTTTTTTAAACTTATTAATAAAAAAAATGTTAATTTTTAATTTTTAATGATAATTGATAAAATTCAATTAAATAAATTGAAAAAAAAAAGGAAAATAATTTACTTTTTTTTTACCCCAGTTGTATGTCGGAATTGTTCATGTGTGTGTGAGACAGAATTTTTAAATCTATTCTTAGTTGATGCAGGTATCCGAGGCTGGAATAAGACTACAGGCCTAAAAAAGTAGGCAAAAAAATTATTTCTATACAAAAGGTGTTTTAAAAAAATTAAGTATATTGGTTCTGCAAAAATATTAGATAAAAAACAAAACAAGCAGCGTGCCATAAATAAAATAATAAGTAAATACAATAATTCAAACATGTACTATCTTCATCATAAGTGTGATATAAAAGAAAGAACTGTAATTACAAAATTACTTATGTGTTTTTCCATAGCCAGAAGATTTAACATTGGAATGAAATGTAACTGGCAGGTTCATATTTGATGATATCTTTCTGAAGCCTAAAGATAATGTTTTTGAAAATAAATATAATAAGTAAAAATTCGTAAAAGAATATAATTAAATATTAATATAACATATTTGCTATTTGAAAAGATTTTTTTTCTAATAAAACTACAACACATCTGGGGGGAAAAAAACTCTCCAAAAATAACATTTATACTTGGTAAGGGTTAAGTAAAAATGTAATTTAAAAAAATTAGTTTTATACAAATTTAGTCTATTATATCATACAGTTTCTTTTTACTGTGAAGTTAAAAGATCAAATAAAGCTATGCAGGTTTAACATATTTTGAATCAATTATGAGTGAAACAAAAAAATAATCTTTACATATTGAATAAAACAAAGTAAAGGCAAGGGTGAAAATATGAAAGATTATAATAAAATAATTGTTAATGCATAGTTTTTCAACAAATAATTAAAACTACCATAGTATTGTATTAATATAAATTAATTCAATTTAATAGTGAAAATACTGAAGTTTTGTAATTAAAATCTCTTTATAATGTTATGTGTGAATATGCCAACTCTGTGGAATAAAAGAAAAATTTATATTTTTCATAAAAATATATTTATAAATACAAGATTTGTTTTCTGCTTTTGAAAATTGTATTAAATTTATTTCTACTCTTATTCTTAATTAAAATAATCAAGATATATATATATATATATTAAGTGATTTATTTCATAAAAATATCTTTATAAATATATATAATTTTTTTTATAAGCACCACTCAATATCATTTGCAAATAATTAGATATTTAGACAAGAAAGAGTATTCACTATAGAAATAGATAAAAAAAACATTATTTATTTAAAAAAATGATTTCATACATGTTACTCACACTAAATATTACTTGAGTTACACTTACTTTTATTGTTTCTTTGGATTCTTGGAATTAATAACGATTTACCACTTTCTGCAAGATTACTAAAAATAAACATTAATATATAAATTTTACAAAACATACCAAATTATACAAAAAAATTTGAAAATACATAATGCAAAGATAAGATAACTATTTCAAAAATTTATATTAATTTTGGCTTTTTGAACACTCTACCTGAATTAATATAATAAAAAATGGAAAAGAAAAAATATTAATCTAATACTGATACACATTGCATGTAAAATTTAAATTTACTTAGTATTATAATTATTAAGCTTTGTTATCTATATATATAAAGGAGAAAAGCGACTCACTCACTCACTGACTGACTGACTGACTGACTCACTGACTAATCACGATATCTCTGGAACTATTAAACCTACAGACTTGAAATTTGGTAGGTAGGTTCCCTTCATGGAGTAGACGTCAGCTAAGAACGGATTTTGCAAAGTTCGAACCCCAAGGGGCGTTACGGGGGGGTTAAGGGGCGTTATAGATAATTATTTCCATTACTAAACTATTAGATGTACAGTCAAGAAACTTGGTACACAGATTTCTTTCATAAAGTAGAGATTCCCTACATAATGATTTTTACGAAAATCGACCTCCAAGGGGCGTTATACATAATTATTTCCCTTTTTAACCTATTAGACGTACAGTCTTGAAATTTCGTAAGCGGATTCCTTTAATAAGAGTACAAATCCGCTGCAAAATGGGTTTTGTCAAAATCGACTCCCAAGTGGCGTTGTAGAATATTAAGTGGCGTTATAGGCAATTAACTCCTTTTTTAAACTATTAGGCGTAAAATCTAGAAATTGAGTAAGCCGATACCATTCATTAAGTAGAGATCCGCTATAAGATGGGTTTTGTGAAAATCGTTTCCTAAGTGGCGTTGCGGGGGCTTAAGGGGCGTTATACATAATTATTTCCATTTTTAAACTATTAGACGTATAGTCTTAAAATTTGGTATAAGCAATTTCCTTTCATGGTGTAGATATCCACAACAAAATTTTTTGGGAAAATTGATCCCCAAGGGTCACTGAGGACGATTAAGGGACGTATAATAGATAAATATTTCCGCTTTTCAACTAATAGAACCACCTGCTTGAAAATTAGAAGGTATGTTCCGTTCATGGAATAAAGTTCCTTTTACAAAGAGTTTTGCAAAATGGATCCCCAAAGGAGTGTGGTTGCGAGGGATTAAGGACTGTTATAGAAAAATTCCTGTTTTAGAATTTAACCCATTTACTTGAAATTTGTTGAGCACTTTTCTTTAGTTGTATAGAGTTCCACTAAGAATGGATTTTACGGAAATCAACTCCAGGGGGAAGCGGGAAGAGTTATTGGGATAGACAAAATTCCCGTTTTTGAACTGCTAAGACTATAATAATGAAATTTATTTTGCATGCTTCTTTTGTTGAATTGGAATCCGCTAAGAATGCTGTCAACGAGGTATTGATGATAAAAATTCCGTTTTTGCTCTGTTAGATTTAGACTTGAAATTTAGCACGCATGTTTATTTTATGGAGTAGAGATCCACTGAAAGTTGCTTTGGTGGAAATCCACTTGATTGTTAGGTTAAGTGAGCGAAAACAATCTTTCTCCTTCTATTTTAGATATAAATAGAAATTAGATATTATAATTTATGTTCTTTTTATATCAAGGAGCGAGAGTATAACATCTATAAATATATTTTTAAAAAAAAATCGAATTCTTATTGCTTGATATCAATAATTAATATATATGTAAGAGCAGTATACATAAGTACAACATCGTGAAATACTAACGGCTAGTCTCTTTATAAACATAAAGTTACACAAGATTTTAGATAGTAAAAAATATTACCTAGTTAGAAATGTTAAAATATTTTTGTTCACTTCTACTTTTGCATTTTCAGTGTTCAATTTTGATAATATAATATCTTTTACAGAAAGTTTCAAAAGAATTAAAGATTCATCCAGAACAGGTGTGAGAATAATATATGCCTAGAATAAGAAATATTGTTAGTCTCATGCTTTTTATTATAAGAGAAACTGGGGAAAAATATTTGCTGCATAAAAAAATATTAATAAAATAATAATAATCATATACATAGAATTTTTATTATTATATTAATATTAATGCACATTATGATAAATAATAAAAATATGAAACACATTCCATATTATCAAATATTAATGAAATAAAACAAATTAGAAGTATGTGTGAAAAAGTTCCTTTTATCTTACATAATTATATTACACACAGCAGTTTTGTGCAATTGTATCTCCAATAGAGCACAGGAAATAAATATATGACAGGAGAAAGAAGAGCGTATGAGAGTCCGAGAGTAAACTTTGGGAGGTTGTTATGAAGTGTAAGGTAGTTTCAGTTTAGTTTTAGTGTAGTTGCAATATAATTCTTACTAAAGAGTGGAAGTTATTTTATGTAGTGACATATTAGCATCAGGAAGCATGAATGTAAATTAAAAGAATTTTACTCAAATACAAAGGTCACTCTGAAATTTTTTAGATATACATTTAGGTTTTTAAAGTTATACTAACAAAATTTTAGGAGTGTTCAAAGTAGTCTCATACAGCATCAATGCACTTTTGTAGATGAATTTTCCACAGATTAAATGCCTTAAACTATTCATTTCTTGGAATTGATGAAAAAGATGCATTTATAGACACATCAACTTCTTCTTTTGAATGAAACCGAGATCCACGTAAGTTCTTTTTTAGATTCAAAAATAACCAAAAGTCACACATAGCCAGATCTGGAGAATAAGGTGGAAGTTCTATCACTTTAATTGTTTTTTTGTTTAAGAAACTCAGCAGTATTAATCTGGCTGTATGGGAAGATGCATTGTCATGGGGAAGCATTAGTGCCCTAACATTAACTTCTTGGAGAATTTCTGGATGACATTTATTGGTATATCAGTTTGCTGTTACTCTCTTCTGTCCTTCCAACTTGATGGCTTTGACCAATCCCGTACTTCTGAAGAAAGTGGCATACATTACTTTTTACATTGCTCATTGTCTTTTTACCATTGTTGGCTTGTGATTGTCTTCAAAGATCCATACTTTGCTCACATGTCGTGTTGGAACGCCAAGAAACGGCATGTACATTTCATCACCCTTTACAATTTTAGAAATGATACGGTGGTCACCATCATTTAGCAATTTACGGATTTCTTTACTGATTCTGACACACTTATCTTTTTGGTGTTCACTTAGATTATGGGGAACCCAACAACAAACTATTTTTTTCATATGTAATTTTTCAAGAATAATTTTGTGTATGGCTGCAGATCCAATGTTCAGTTTCTCCTATGTCATTTGTTAGGTACTGTGATTATTATCCATTAACATTTTTCATATGACAGACACATTATCCGTGATTACTGCTGACCATGGCCTCCCTGTGTGTTCTTCATCCTGAAGAGAATTGTGACCACTGTAAAATTCTTTAAACCATCTGAATACAGTAGTGTGACATGGAGATTCAGCACCAAATAATAATTGCAGCCATTTAACGCATTCCTCTTCATTTAACCCAGCTTTCAACTCATAGAAAATCATAGCACGATAATGTTCTAACATCAACTTCATTTCCTCTTCTGTCTAAAATTTTTTCTATGCTAAATAACTTGAAGTCAATAAAAAGTCGTCTGCTGTGTTAAAATACTTTATATTTTCTAATTATATCATTAATTTTGTTTTGTAACTTCTCATCGGGACGTATCTCAAAAATTTCGGAGTTACCTTTGTACTAAAAAAGATTATTAGTTACTAGAAATGAAAAATATCAGATCAAATATTGAAATATTTCAAAATTTTTTGAAAGTAATAAATTCTACAAAAACAAACCAAATTAAAAATGAAGTTTTCTCTGAATAAAATTTTGCAAAAATTGACTTATTTCAGTAACAATTTAAAAAAATGCATAAAGTGTGGCTAAAAAGCAGATTATTTGCTTTCAGTTTTGTTTCAGATTATTTAATTCATTTTTTAAATATGAAAGTAAAGAAAACATACACATAAACAATATTTCCATTCAATAATTATTAAACAATAGACTCTAACAAATAGGAGGGATGTTTTGATACCTCAGAATAATCAGTATTACATGCAGTAGCACTAGATCTTACTAATCCAATTTGTGTTTTTATTTCATCAAATACAAAATAATCTGAAACATAAAAAATATGTAAATAAATTAATGTGAAGTATTTAAATTATATCACTATATATAAATACACATATATCAAGCCTTCTTACCATTAAAATCTATGTAAAAAATTATTTCTTCATTATTGATTTCTAAAATGAATAAGCATGTACTTGTAATAACCAGTAAATATATAGGATTGAGTAGGTAGCTATAACGAGAAAAGAATGAGAAGGCAGGATTAAGAAAGATATTTAAAAAAATCTATACACATGTACATTAATAGTAACAAATAAAGATAAATATTAAATAGATTTAAAATAAGACAAATACAAATGTAATAGCATTATAAATAATAACTATAAACAAAGTTGCAAATAGTTTTGGCAGAAAATTATTAAAACTGTAGTCACTTAACACTTATCCACATAAGAACTAAAATGAATATTTCAAATATATAAATCAAAATATTAATATGATTTAAAAACAAAAATACAGACAGGCCATTATAGAGAACATTTATTCCTTTTTGATGATCAGTAACCAGTAAATATATAACACATCAGATTTACATCAAATTTTATTAATGCTTTAGATAAATATCAACAGATTTTTTGAAGAAATTTCATTTTGTTTTGATTTATATTTGAATTCATATTTACATTTTATAAGATTTGCACCTTAAGAGCCAGGATTAATAGTAACAATAATCATTTCTAGCAAAAACTAGTGATCATTTAAATATTTATAACAAAACAAATTTTTTTTAGAGACAAAATAGAACATTTAAGACTCTAAACTCTTGTTTGCTTAATTATAATATAAAATTATAAAGTAGCAAAGTAGTAGTTATTGTTACTTTTTATTAACAATGTTATAAATATCAAGTATGAAGCTCAGTATCAATATATATATGATGAGTACAGACACAGGAGTTGAAATTTCTTATATTAATTTGTTAAGTTTAATTCCTCTTGTGTATATATGTATGCACACATGCTGTGGATACACCATAAAATCCAGCATATAACACACACTTTTAACACAAAAAATAAGATCAAAATTTAAGGGTGTGTATTATATGCCGGGTATAAAAATGATAGTTTTGAAAATAAAAAAAGACTGGGGCATAAAAAAATTTATTCTTCTACATATATATATGGAAATACTATTTATTTAACAGAAATGATATTCCTTATGAGCTTAAAGGATTGTAATTATAGAAGTAAACTATTTTTTCAAAAGACTGGGATGATACTTTGAATAAATGACTACAATATTAGTACTTCATTTCTTAAGCTCTAAAAGGGGTTTCAGAAAAAATAATCAATTTGAAGAACTGCTAAAAAATGAAATATTGTACAATTATATGTATGTCATTTGATTCTAAACAATTCTGATACACAGTTTTTTTATGCATATTCATTTAATAAACAATAAGTATTCCCTTTGATTGTTGGCACATTGATAATTAGAGACACATCAAGAATTCTAATAATGATTTAAAAAAAAGGACTGAATTACATGTCAGGATTACTGAAGCTTTCATAACTGAAGACTTGAAGAGAGTAAATAGGAAAACTATCACTTTTAACATCATGAAATGTACCTGAAAGAAGAACGATTAATTGACATGTCTGAAAAAGACAATTTCCATAAAGATTATGAATAGTAATAACCCACACATACACATTTTTAAATTTCAATTACATTAAATAACTCTAAATATAAAGTATATTTACTTGTTAAAACTAATATTCCCTCATAATACGCATTAGTAAAATTTGAATGCTTAATGAGCTATAGAAACTTTTCAAGAGTTATTTTTAACCAATATAACTGTAGTAAAAATTAATATTTATTGAACTATAAAGCAGATATGTATTATTAAAATTATATAGTTAAGGATGCAACAAAATAATGTTAACAAAATTATTAAGAAATATAAGTCATCAGAAAGAAACTTACCATCTCCACTAGAATCACATTTTATTTGTTGAGCTAATAATTTCCAAATCTGAATGCTTCGAATAAGTGTGTATTTCCTGTCATAAATATTTAAATGGCCACATGCTGTTCCAATAATAATAATGGTATTTGGTTTATGAACACATAATGCTGTAGAAAAATCTATAGGATAGTTTTGATTATTAGTATGAACATCAATATATCCTTCAGGTAATTGTTCGATGAAATTTTCTTGGGAAAAAAAACACTTTGTGCAAACAATTTAGAACATAAATAAGCTAAAAACTTAAATAAGATTACTCTGCTTTCTTCGAAATACAATTATATTTGAACTGAAAATGAGAACATAAGATCAGCAATTACTATATTTAAAAGAAAGATTAAAAACTATTTTTGAATGAAATATCTCGTTTATTCTACAAATGCACAAGGATGTCTTAAGGCATGGGCCAACTGGGCCCAAGTCCAGGGCCTTGGCCTTAGTAGGGACCTTGTTTAGACTCAGATTCAATAAATTATGATCCAAACACTTTTAATCATTAAATGTTATTCTCGAATATAGGTTTCGAAAAACTGGGAATTTTGTGCTATATGTCATCTGGCAACAGAGGCAAGACTATATCATTGTTAGACTTGTCTGGGTTTGGGCCTACCATCATACTCCATTATTACTCATTTAGTTGAAAGGTGGTAATTGGTTGAGTTGGTTTGTGAAACTGTGAGTTATGTACATTAATTTGTTTCAAATTACCGTTTGTATAAGTATTTGACAATACATGCTACTGACTACTTTTAAGGGTCACACATGGGGCCTCAAGAATTAAGATGTCTCTGCAAATGCAGTATAACGATATTAATTTAATTTAAACAAGAATTTTTAAGTTAAATAAGCAAAATTGTGCCTAATTTAAAATTTTATTAAATTAATTAAAAATTAACCTTTTTTAAACTAAAAAAATTAATTTTTTTAACAAAACAAGAGGATAATATATATATTTTCTTGACATACCATATTTATTTGAATCGAAGCCACACCCCAAATTCTCAACAAGGTTTTGAGAAAAATGAAAAATGGTGTAAAATAGTTTATCAATAACCAATTTTAAGAAATTAAAATAAATTTAAAAGGAGAACAGATAGGAAGTGAATAATTAGTTATTTTACCAAATATTATAAACTTTTAAATTAAATTAAATAATTGCCCCATCCAAAGAAATTTTTTCCTTCAATTCTAAGCCGCATCCAATTTTCAGTAGCATTAACATTAGAAAAAAAGCGTGACTTAGATTCGAGTAAATATGGTATATATATGCACATAAATATGATATACAGTGAAAATCAAGAACATGTGAAACTGAGGAGACTGAAATATTTTTTCATGTTAAAAGAGTTTCATGTTAAAAGATATCGCAAAAAAAAAAAAAAAAAAAAAACATATATACAACAAAATTAAGTTTATTAGAGTACATTTTATTTCCATAGATATGTGTATATGTGTACATGCATGTATATGCATTGTTCAAACATTTACGTATAATTTGCTCTCTTTTTTTATTGATGTTGATAAAATAGAGTTAGCAAGACCAAAATCTTTACAAATTTCCATTTTCGTCTTCTGTACAACAACGTAAGAAGTTCCATCTACATTTTATGCCAAAATAGCAGTTTGTTTTTTCCCTGAGCTCTTTTTCACTATGCTCATAAAAAATTCTTCTAAAATAGAAAAAATAATGCAAACCAAACTCACTGATTTTTACTCACACTGCGATGCACTTGTCACCAAATTTCAAAGCCAACTACTGAGAAATAAAATGTTTTTGTGTGGTGTTTGTGGAGATGGAGGGGGACAGTAGCTTAGATAAACAAAATTGGCTCATATCACAGGCTATTTCAAAGCCAAATTAGCCTCCTTTCTATGATACGTGTGAAACAACCTCTCTTTCATTTCATGCCCCTCTTAAATCTAGCATGTGTGGCTGGTGTTTTCCGTATTTAGTTCATTCTCAGATGGGAAATCTTTTCTTGCTAAGCGATTTTCATTTCATGTTAAGAGGGAAAAATGCATGGTAGTTTGTCAGGACCGTTGTTTCATTTCATGTTGACTAATATTTCATCTTAAGTGTTTTTGCTTTAATCATATTTTACTGTATCAACAAAAATAACTAAAGCAGGAATAATTTGAAACAAACAATTCTTAATTATTATCTTATTTAATTATAATAATATATAAAAAGAGAACTGAATGAACAGTGAAACAATAAATGTACATATGTTGTTACAGAAAGTTTCAATTTTGTTTGCTTCTCTGCCCAAAGGGTGTTGTGGCCAAAAATATTATTTGTGGGCCTAGACAGATTATAATTATTAATAATATTAAGTAAGTAAAACTGATATTGGGGACAAATTTGTCAAAAAGAAAAAATAATAGATATCCTTAAAAGAATCTAGAAGATTCTGGGATGATTACTTGATAAGAAAAAATTAAGAAGCTCTTACAAGGTACTTTCCAGTATGTATAAGGATGATGCAGGAAAGCAATATAAGAGTCAAACATTTGACAGTTGTTATGTGTTTTATTTTCTTCATACAAAATTGTGATTATATGCTTAAATTATTGTGTTTTAATATTCAAGTGCTTTTTGAATCTGTGTCACTAATTTTTTTTCTTTTTGAAGAAAATCTACTGTATTAGAGAATTTCAGAAAAAATTACAATTTACTCTGAAAGAACCTGTCAATTGCAAAGACCTTTCCAGCATTTGAAAGATTATTAACAATGTAACAATACATCTAAGTGTAATAATAATAATAATACATTTTACTTACCAGTAAATACACTTACTTTTATTTCAGTTTCTTTTGATTCTAAATGCCAGGTCTAATTAAAGAATTCAGAAGTAAAAAGAAAATTAAATTGTTTGTATTCCTCTAAACTGCTTAAAAAGTAAATTAAAATAATATATAAATAAGAATTAAACATAATTTCATAAGAAAATTTAAATGTTTTAACTAACTTTTAGGAAATTTTTTTCTACTCCTAGTAATACATCTCTTTTAACAAAAATAAATATTGTGAAGCAAGTCCCTTCAACTGATCTTGTCCAGGAATTTTTCTGAAAACAGTGAGAAATTAATCAAGATTAATAAAAACATGCAGTATAACTCTAGTTGTAAATTGCAAGGACAGTTGAAAATATTTTTATTTTGCTTTTTCACTCAATGTTTTCATTCATATATCGATTGTGATATTAAAATCGAATCATGAAAATCTATGGGTAATAGTTCTTTGGAAATAAGTCTTCACAAACCAAACAATCTTTTAAATATATGGATTAAAATAATAAACAGAATTATATAGATACAGTTTTTACATCACAAAATAAATAAAAAAAGAGAGCAGATGTGCTAAATCTTGTTTCTTTAATAACCAATGTAACTTTTTCACAAAATTAAAAATATCAATAATATTCAAGATTATAAAACATTTATTTTCAATTATTTCATGAAAAGAAAAACGCTTTCCAGGTATGCTTATGCAGTATAAATCATTTACTTAATATATGAAGGTTTTTGACACCTTTAGTGTCATTTGATTTCTTTGCACTACTTGGACAAGACAACAGCAGCAACAACATGGAGGATATTTGGTTTTGGATTATAGTTATTCAGCTTCAATGCCAAAGTTAAAAAATATGGTAAATGTTAAAAACTCAACTGATCCTTTTTGTCAAATAAATAATATATATTTTTATTAAACAATGATATTTCAGAAATAATGGAATGAATGAAATCTAATATGGTATGTGAAATATGAAAAAGATTCAGCACTCTTATCTTGAATACAATCAAGGACTTTTAAATGTTGAAATGACTGGTATAAATATGACTGGAATTGCATAAATTTTTATGGCCAACAAGATTTCCCACTAGTATAATGAAAGCATTACTTAAAGAAATTTACCTTCAAATCAAATACCCATATTCCAGTTGGAAAAGAAACTGCAATTTCAGAATTGTCTGAACCAAAAGAGCAATAAATAGGTGGTTCCATGTGTGAATGCAAAACCTTTCCTTTAGTGGGCTGTCCTGAAAGGGGGAAAAAAGATTGTAAAATATATAAAGTCAAAAATAAAATTTTTAATGGAAGGACACAGAATTTATACAATGCAATATAACTGCAAAGAAAAAAAAAGTTTCCTTGGTGACTCATACATAAAAAGAGAAGAATTAACAATTTTGGCACATTTTTGTTATATATGCTGTTGAGAAATTTCCAAATATGTCACACTAATTGATAAACTGCTAAATATGATTAATATAGATCAACTTTTGAAGTAATTATTTTTAGATTAAAATAAATAAGCAGAGTATATGGCTAATTTAATGTATGAAAATTTTTGGTACTTATGTAATATTGGAACAATCACCTATTAATAACTCACCAAGTTGGTAACTCTGATTTTCTATGTGTTGTACGTGCAGAATTGGCAACCATGTGCTTCATTTCATATGTCACCAATAGGTTGTGATAGTATATAAGTACCCAAATAAGTTACTTTCCAATTAATAAAATGAGTTTCTGGTTGAAATAACAAATGCGTTTTATTTTATTATTTAATTTCATACAATATAAAAATTGTTTATCCAAATCTATAGCTGCCTATCCGGTATATAGTGGTTAGTGCTACTGACTGCTGTGCCGTAGGGCCTAGGTTTGAATCCGAAGTTGGTATGGATGTTTATAAATGTATAGTGCCTTTGCGGCTTGGGGGTACTCTAAATAGCCATCGAACCAGAAGTCCTCTTGGAAAGGGAAGAGAGGTGGGAGTCCCCTGACCACCCCCAGGGTGTTCTCCCTCAAAATTGGGGTCGAATCAAGCAAAATCATACTGCCACCTGTATGGTGCTCAAAGCTACAGCTAATGACAGGTGTAAAAATCTAGCCCTTTGCCACGATGAATTTTGTGGGCCTTGATCTGATGTAACTCCCAATCAGGTGGCATGAGTAACAACAACAAGAAATCTGTAAATTAAGGTGTAATTATATATCCAGTACTATATATATATACAAAATACACACATACAGCATTGGACAAATAATTAATAACTATAATTTAATTTGCAGGGTGCTTACATATTATCGCAACAAGATAACTAGCCAAGTTGGCAACCCCAATTTCACTTGTGTTGTATGCATTGAATTGGCGGTAAACTCCTAGGAGAGCCCCCACCCTTGGCGCCAAACCAGAAAAAGCGCCAAGCGAAGACGAAATGGCGCCAAGCAAACCCGACAACGGTGACAAGTAAATATAGCAGTATAAGATGGATGCGCAATGAAAATACATGTAAACAATACAGAAATTTAACATTTAAGATAAAAAATATAACAACAGCACTTACTTTCTTATTGTTTATCCTTCCCAAGTGGAGGGTAAAGTGTAACAACTGCTTTTAAAAAATTCTGGAAAGTCTCGTCACTGAGTGAGTGATCGCGAGACGCCATAAATACTCAGCGAGGTAATGGTCGAACATGTCTTCTGCGTGGCTGGTGTGATTACGGAGAAAACGTTTTATTGCCGATTAACTTACTATTGGAAAACCACGAATTCTTTCTTATACTTCTGCAAACATCATGCGTATTCACACCTTTTTTTCGACATCTCCATTCAAATCCATCCAAAACAACACTCTTTCGTTCATTTAATCCCATTTGCTCATTACATTTAGGACATTCATAACTTGAAGCAATTAATCCTTCTTTCATACACCATTCAATCAATTCTTTCTTGCTTCTAGCATTCAATAACGTAAAAAATTCTAACGTGTATTCACTTACAAGCGCAGCCATACTTTCAACCCGGTGCCCAACAACAAAATGAAATTTGAAATGCGCGCCCACAAATGACGAAAATTCTAGAAAAAGTTAGGGTTGCCATATGTTGTATTTAAAAGCAAGGTTACCATGACGGCGCAATTATTGCCAACCAAAGTAATTCACGCCAAGGGTGGGGGCTCTCCTAGGAGTGAACCGAATTGGCAATCATGTGCTTCATTTCATATAACGTTGCCAATAGGTTGCGATGATATATATGTACCATTTGCAGATTTCGAGAGATAACACACATATCAGAAGATTAATAGATAAAAACCAATCATTGTTAAAATTTCAAAATAAAAAAATGCAATTCAATATAATGAAACAAAAATCACCTCCATTTTGCATCAAATTCCATAGAATAATATTATCAGATGAACAAGAACAAAGAAAGTGACATGTGGGTTGGTGAGAAAGGGCTAATGCTGATACAGTTTTGTGATGTCCAGTTAAGATGGAAGGCTATATTTGAAAATCAAAAAAACATATATTGTTTTATAATTATTATACTAAACAAAAATGAGAATATTTTAAAATGGAAAGATTGTTTAGATTAAAATTTTTTTTATTTTTAAATTATATACTAGCTTGCTTGAAAAGCACATTGCCATCCAATTAATCATCTTACTTTTTGTGATAAAGCTTTCGTGTTCCAAACAGTGATATTTCCCCTTTCATTTAACGGCATTGCTATGTAATTGTCGGAACATATACACAAATGAGTTACCATAGACGTTGGACAATATAGCCGATGAAAAGCTTCAGATAACATTCTTAATACACTTCTCAATTTTTTGAACTTAAAATCTTTCTGAAAGCTTATATTTGTTCTAAGACTTTTAATTTTAAAACTGAAACTGATATTTAAAAATTTTGTCACTCCATTTCTATCTGTTTACATAGTAACCATAGCAACCAAAAGTAGTACAAGGTTACACAGTTAAGAAATATTACTCAATATTTAATTGCAAAATACATTTTTTAAAATTTTATTGTATCTAAATTCTACACTTAAAATAATACACAGATATTTGCTTATTCAAAGCTGTAACTTATAGACAAAGATGACTGAGAAATATAGCGTTTAATACATATTGTACATACTAGAAGACCTTTCTACACTTTAACCGCCTATTTCAGTTGACGGATTCTCCAGTACTGGCAACAAACAGCTTTTAAATTTTTTTGTAATGTTGGTTAAATTATTTAATTAGTTCAATTTATACTTTTATAATAATTTTTTTCTGTTGTTCGTCTATCATAGCTCTTAGATCTTTATAGAAAAAATCATGAATTCCTTAAAGGTATAATTATTTTGATACGGTAAGTAAATTTATAATAAACATCTTTTATATACGTATGTGTATTGAATATTCTGCCTGTAGTTTTTATATTATATAATCTGGATTTGTTTTTAAACAGTTAATAACGTTTTTTTACTGTTTGTTTTAATGATATATGTTTCGATTTATATATGAGCATATATGCACTATTGTAATGACGGATATACTTTTAGATCAGATCCTTATGCGTTATTGTGTGTGTGTGACACTAAATAAACGAACTTAATTTCTCATGAACTGAACATTATTTTAATTGCTCTTATATATTGGGAAAAAATCTGATGTAATTTTGTTTAAAATACATTTTATGAACGATTCAGAGTTTTTTTCAGACATGCAAGTAATGTTTTAGTTTAAAATTAATGATAAATATTTAGCAGGTCTCAAAGTGTGTACATCTTTCTGAAACCATGGCAAGGGAACCTATAATCTTAAATGTTTATGATATGGTAAGTAAATGTTTCAATATTTTTGTGGTAATTTCTCACTCACTTATTTTTCTATATGTACACCCAACTCTTTTTACATTGGCTTTTTTTACACAGTTTTGAAATAATACAGTTCAACAATGTTCTATATTTTTACACGACCTTTTTTTTTTTTTATCCTGAATCCCCCCAATGTTTTTTCTGGAGATTTGCTGAATTTTCAAATTTTATAATGGCTTTTTTTTTTTTTGTTGTACTTTAACTTGAATACAGCACTTTGTTTTTCAGTTTAGCTGTATTTTGTGTGAAAGTGTTCAGTTTGTAGGATGAAGTAAATAATTTCAATAAAATTCTAAAAGTTGATGTTCAAATTTAAGTTATTTTTATTTTGATGGTTTACTTTCCAATATAATTTGTATTGATGATAATTTTTTCTATTAAAAAAATTCTATTAAAATTCTTCACTTGAATCTAAGTTGACAGATGTGCTAGACATACCTGACACATCTAAAGATAGATAATAACATTTTCGATTCAGTTCATAATAAATGTGCCTGGTTGTTATTAAGTAGTGATCATTAATTGTTAGTAGTTTTCTTCCTGATTTAAATTTGAATTTTTATATGTTGTTCGTACTTATAGACTGAATTTTCACTATAGACTAATTTATTTTTTTGTAATAAAAAGGAATTATGTTTGTTTTATAACTATGTAACATGGATTTCATTGTTACTTTTTCACATGGTTTTTTGAGAAAATATTTTAAGAGTTTTTTCAATTTACACAATTTTTTTAAAGTTAAGGAACAGATTCCCAAATTTACCATGTGTGTCATTTTTTTTACATGATTCTTTTTTACATGGTTTTCTAAGGTATGTATCGACTGTGTAAAAAAAAGAGTGGGGTGTATATATTACAATCCTTCCTATTAAAATAATATTTTTTTTATGTAATGTTCGTTCGATATATAATTAGTTTGCTGTATAAAACATATGAAATAAATTTTATTTGTTGTAATGTACTTAAATATATTATGTTATAAAAATGCATGCACAGTTAAATTTATTAGAAAATAAAATACTTTAAAAGTATTATGTAAACAATATTTAGTTTTGTGGCTTTAAATATATTGTAGCCATCAGTGGCACACACAAGGGGGAGTCCTAGGGGTCCGGATCCCCCTAAAGCCCTTAATTTTTTTCCTGATTGATTATAATTTTAAGTATATAATACATAAAATTTAATTAAATATTTGTTTTTAATGATTAATTTTATTAATTAATACTAATTATTTATTCAAAAATTAGTTTTTTACTATTTTTTGTTCCCCCAAATCGATAAAATCAAAAGGAGCATGATACAAGAATGGTGGACTTTCGACACTGGACCCCCCTTTGGAAAACTTCTGTGTGCTACTGGTAGCCATCAATTAATGTACAGTGAAAATCGTTTAAGATGAAAGTGAAGGGACATTTCTTTGTGTTAAAAGAATTTCTTGTTAAAGAATATTGCAAAAAAAAAATATATATATTCAAAAAAATTAAGTTTATTAGGGTACATTTTATTTACATAGATGTGAGTATATGTATGTATTTAATAAAAACAGTTCAAACATTTATGTAATTTGCTGTTTTAATTAATTAAATTATTGTTCATAAAGTAGAATTAACACTACCAAAATCTTTAGACTCCCATTTTTATCTTGTATTTGATCAATATCCTTAAAAAGCCCCATCTTCATTTTAAGCAAAAAAAAAAGCACTTTGCTTTTTGTCATTGTATTTACAAAAAGTTCTTCTAAAATATGACAAATAATGCAAACCAAACTCTCTGATTTTTACTCATCACCGAATTTCAAAGCCAACAGTTGAGAGATGAGATGTTTTTGTGGGGTGTTTGTAGAGATGGAGGGTGAAAGTAACTTAGATAAACAAAACTGGCGTGTGTTTCAGGCTATTCCAAGGGTGTTTCAAAGCCAATTTTAGCCTCCTTTCTACAAAACATGTGAAACAACCTCTCTTTCCTTTCACATCCCTCTTAAATCTAGCCTGCACAGCTGGTGCTTTCTGTATTTTGTTCATTCCCAGAAGGGAACTATTTTTGTATTAAGCAATTTTTTTGATTCGTGTTAAAAGAAAAAAAAAGTGCATGAAAATACATAGTAGTTTGTCAGGACTGTTGTATTATTTTGTAGCAACTGATATTTCACATTTATTAAGTATTTTCGCATTAAACATATTTCAATGTATATAAAAATTAGATGAAGAATTTTGCTGTTGATAATAAATTGGTACTTAAGTATTATCTCACCAATGCCAACTTTTAAGATAACTCACCAATTTATGAACTCCGATTTCACACACACACACACATATGTGTGTCGAATTGGCAACCATGTGCATAGTTTCATATAATGTAGCCAATACAGTTGAGATAATATGTAAGTACCAATAAATTTTGTGTACATATTTTTGAAATGTTACTTGTAGGTTTTTATTAGAGAATATTTATATATATATCTTTTGTAAAGCTTCATTAATTTGATTAGGAAACACATTTGAAATTATATTTGGCTGTGTAAAATAATTCAAATATGGTTTATTATTATTGTTCATGAATAAATCCTCATTTTGTATTGCATTGATTTTTAGTATTAAAATGTATATTTTTTTTTCTTTTGTCATCAAATGATGGTGAGCATGTGTGTAAACTTTGTTATAGAAATTAATAAGTTAAATTGTTTATATGTATATATATATATATATATATATATATATATATATGATGGGAGAATACTTGTTATAAAAATTAATGGTCACAATGTGTATTCTGTATAAAACATGCATATAAAATTACAATTTGAAGTATTTTAAGTAGGATATGTTATATATTTTGTTTGTCCATTGCATTTTTTTGGGTTTTACTTATTTTATAAAATGCATAATTTTTTGGGTGTATTACATTTTTTTCTTGTATTTGAATGTGTGTAATTTGTCCATCAAATTATAGTTTTTGGTTCACTCCTAGGAGAGCCCACACCCTTGGCGCGAATTACTTTGGTTGGCGATAATTGTACCATCTTGGTAACCCTACTTTTAAACACTACATATGGTAACCCTAACTATTTCTAGCATTTTCGTATTTTGTGGGCACGCATTTCGAATTTCATTTTGTTGTTGGGCTCCGGGCTGCCTGCGTGATGTGAGGGAATATACTTTAGAATTTTTTACTTTGTTGAATGCAAAAGGTAAAAAAAGAATTGATTGAATGGTGTATGAAGGAAGGATTGATTGCTTCCAGTTATGAATGTCCTACATGTAATGATCGGCATGATGTAACATGGTCGGCAATAAAACGGTTTCTTCAGAATCGTACCAGCCACACCGAATGTATGTTCAAACATTACCTCGCAGAATAAATATGGCAGCGCTCACACGATCATTCGCTTAGAGATGAGACCTTTAAGGCTTTTTTAAAATCTGTTGTTACGCTGTACCCTCCACTCGGAAAAGATCGGCAGTAAGAAAGTAAGTGCTGTTTTTATATTTTTTGTCTTAAATGTTTAATTTCTGTATTGTTTACATATATTTTCATTACGCATCCACCTTATCCCGCTGTGTTCCCTTGCCGTCATTGTCGGGTTCACTTGGCGCCATCTTGTTCTGGCTTGGCGCTTTTTTTCGGTTTGTCGCCAAGGATGTGGGCTCTCCTAGGATTTTACCTAGTTTTTTACTGATCTATGTAGAAAAATCAAGTTTATTTTTACTGACTGATTCTTTAAAGTATTATTAATGCAAATTTCTATTTAGCTATAATTTTCCAATTTTATTCTAAAATTGTATTATGAAGTTTTTTAGTTAAAAATACTGTTTTTAGGAGGCAAAAAAATTTAATTTGTTTTTATCTTATTTATACTTGCTGTTTCTAAAAGATTTAATATGTAGCATACTGAAGTATACATGGTTAATTCTATAGCCCTATTCTTAAAGCAATTTTACCAAGGTTATTTTAACTTTTATTAAGGTTATTTGAAATATATGTACCAAATTTTTGTTGATAAATTTGTAAACACTATTTGATTTTTATGGGAAAATATTTTAATAAGGTAAATTGTGAAACAAATTTTACATTTCTGGAAAGTCTTAATAAATATTATTCTTGAAGCAATTTTAACTTGAAGGTTTTGTTTATTTTCTTTTGTAAGACAAGATAAGATGGAAATTTTACAGTTACAAATGTATCAGATATTAATAATTCTAATAATTTTATCGGATTGCTAATGTCTTAAATTTTTACAGTTATTTAATACATACACCATTTTTAATCAAGTGAGTAAATTTAATTTTTAAAAAATAAACTTTTATTTCCTTTACATATTAAATGTATATCTCATATGAAATTCATCATGTGATGGGAAACAAATGTTTTTGGCTATGATGTACAAATACTTTTCATAAATACTACTGTAAAATTCCAATAATATAATCTTAAGATAGCAAGCCTCTATTCTATAAAAAGCTTAATGTGAATCTCTGCTATTCTCCTAAAAGTATGACCTCTTTTATGCTTTTTTTTTTTTGGTGTACGACTGATTTAGTAGTCTCACGATTCTTTTTCATGTAATTCTCTTTTTTTTATTGAGCATATTTTCTTCTAAAATGTATTGGTTCATATTTTCAAGTTTCTTTTTTTTTTAAACATTTTATTTTTGAGGTTTCAGTTTTAAAGCAATAATTTAGTTTAAATATTGATTTCAAGCTTCATTTTAGATTAAAAATATTTAGTCTAAAAAGAAACCTATGTTCAAGCTTTCATGTGAAAAATTTTCAAGAATAAATTAGTTTTGATTATAAACTCTCTCTTAAATTTAAGAAACATTTTGGTTATAGGATGAAGAGAGTATTTTTAGGATTTTTTTATCATTATTTAATGGATACAGTTTCTGGAACAGTCATTTTTTGTATTTTTATAATTTTTAATCACTAGTCGAAAACCTTTATATTATAAGCTTACTAACACTTTCTGCGGCACTTATGTACTATCACAACCATGCCAACTTTCAAGATAAATGTCCTAATTTGCAACCCTGGTTTTGCATGTGTTGGACCTGCTTAATTGACAACCATCTGCTTCGTTTTATATATCTCCACTTGTGTGTGCCTCCATTCTAAACCTAACTGTTCATTGATGTGGCAAGCTAGAATACTTGAATGCAAATCTGGGATCTACTAAATTCTTAAATAGTAAAATTTAATAATAAAAATAATAATATAGCTATATGTAATAATTATTATAACTATATATAATACTTAAATAATATAAAAATAATAAAATAAAAAATTAAATTGAATAATGAAAATTAGTTTTTTCTTCTTTTATTGATTATTTTCCACATAGTATTTTTCGACAATGTGCTCCATAATCCCGTCAGTGTATTGCATTTTTAGAATTCATGTGGTTTCATTGGCTTTATTCAATGTCACCAATATGGTTGCAATAGTATGTAAGTAAGTACCCTTTCAGCTTACTGATTGAAAAGAATTTCTTACAGAAAACATTACAATCGCAAAGCATAAACAAAATACATAAATGTGAAGAAAAATAACGAAGTAGGTATAAAATGTGAAATGTGATTTGCTAACGTAATCAATCTGAAAATTTTTAGGTAGTACAAAACAATAGATATGTTTATAATTTTGGTATTTGTGTGGGACCAGTTTCGCAAAATTGAATGATGTTGGCAAATCAAAGAAATGTCGTCACATGCTGTCATCATTTTTTGCACATGCGTGAAAACAAATTATCATGCATGTTTCTTCTAGATAACCCTATTGACAAAAAAGTTGGTAACAATTTAGAAGAATTAAATACTTTATTTCAATTGTAAAGGACAGTTTTTGTGGAGATTTTTCCCTCACTAGATGGCTGCACCTGTCAGCTGTTTCCAAATCAGGGAAACAGGGTATGGTGCGAGATAGTCCAAATTAATTCTATTCTTATAAATGTTAAACTTAAATAATAAGTGTTAAACTTATTTTATATAAATGCACTTAATTACTGTTAATTTTTAAAATGATCCTTATAATTTATATTTCAGTTTTATATTTTTACTTGTGTACCTCTATCGATTATACATATGTTTAACTGTCACAAATCTGTATTTTTTTGTGAAACGTGGCATTTTTGTACAATGGTTTTTTGCACTTGCTTTGCTGACAGTGTCAAATGGACACACATAATAAATTTCCAGTAGTTATTGATAAAGTTTGAATTATGAATTTTTTGAAAACTCAACACGCTGAGTATTTATTAGAGTGCTACTAAACAAGCACCTAATACAATAAAACACATATACTTGAAGTAGAAAAACTAGTAACTAGATTATCCTGGTGGCTGAAACACTGTATCTGCATTCAAAATTAGGACAAATGAGTTTTCTTTATGTAGATGATGCCACATAAATTTGCAAAAGTATAAATTTAAATGCTGCCTTGCAGATTCATGATCTTTCTTATTTCACAATTTTGCTAAAACCCATAGTTTTTTAGGTATGTATTAGACAATATTTCTGAAAATACTCAGTTGCTTTCTCTTCCATAGAAAATAGGTCCAAATTCTGATCATTTTTATCAACAAAATAAAGGAAGATTATTGAAAATTGTAAACAATGTTATTTTTGAGCATGCACAATTAAGTTTGTGTTTCAGCATGCACTGGAACAGTTCAACTGATTAGAAATGGTTATCACACATGAATATTATTGTTTTAATATGAAAGGGAATAATATATATATTTTTTCCACTATTGGCTGCATACTATGGCATTTGGTGATATTTTTTTTTATTTCACAGACAAATTTGGTTGATGGTATTACACATAGGTACTTTAATTTTTACTAGAAAGGAAACCTGATTGTTTAAATACTTACTCAAAAAGTACATTTTGCACTCATGATATTTTCTTGAAATTGGAATTGTGAATTTAAAATAATTTTGATAATTGCCTTTAATTTTTTTATCATATTCATCTTTAGTATTGGATAAATGAATACACATCACCCTTGGGCCTTGGTGTTTTTCATTCTGGTGTTGAAGTATATGGAACCGGTAATAAGTTCTTTATAATTTTTTCGTTCATCATTTTTCTTTCATGTGGTAGATTTATATTTGAATTATATCTATATTTTTTCAAAAAAAAAAAATGTCTTGACACCTTTTTTGCGTACATCTCATGTTTAATTTTAAAAAGTTAATTTTTTTAAAAAAAATATTTTAATTCATTAAAAAACAAAGGTTGAAACTAATGTTCAACATATTATTGTACAAAATTTATATATACACAGTTTTAGTCATTATCCATACCAATTTATCTCATTGTAAAAGCTATTAAAAACTAAATTGCAATACTGTATAATTTATCAAACATTTAAGTATTTGTTAAAAGTAAAGTAAAATAAAATAAATGAATGCCAGTGTGTTCAAATATATTTTGGGTATTTAGAAATTTTTCATATTTGTATGTAATGAAAGTGTATAAAATCACTTTTATACTCTTTAGTTTTACATATCATAATATGTAAAAGTATATAATTTTTTAAATTTTTTACATAATAGTATATTTTTTAATGTTTCAATTCCTATGTATTATGCCAAATGTTGTGTTGTATTTTAATATAATACATGTTATTTGTGGTGATACTTTTCGAAGAATTTTAGCAAAATATTTTTGAAAATATTAATAAAGAAAAATAATTTGGGGATTTTATAACATTTATATTTTTTAAGCACAGTTTTCTTTCCCTTTGAACCCTGAGTTAAATATTTAACTTTTTATAATTATTTAAAAATATTTGCTATAAATAAAATAAATAATTCAAAAAGTTGTTAATTATTAGACTAAAGATTTAATTATAGGATTTTTTTTTTTAATATTTGAAATAAGTGATACCTTTTTTTTATTTGAATCATCAACTATGTTATTTGCATAGTAATGCTTGTTTTTATAATTTAAACAACTTTGAAAAGAAAATGTGAAAATCTTTATGGTAAATTTAAAAAAAATTAGTAATATATATTTAAAAATTTTTTTTTGAAATTTCTTTTATTTACATTAGTTCCAACAACATCAAAATTTTTTTCTTATCTTTATGTAGAATTTGCTTATGGAGGACATCCATTTCCTTTTTCTGGAATATTTGAAATAACCCCTAGAGATGCTGATGATTTGGGAGAACAGTTTAAGTTCAAGTGAGATTTTAATGTTAATTTCTCTGTCTATTTTAAAATGATTTGTATTTGAGTTTCTTTGAAATATATTATTTGAAAGCACCCCTTGTAGATAATTCTGATGCTCAAATGGGAAGTAAAATTCTCTCTCTCACCAACATTAGTCAATCTCATATGTGTTTCACTTTTACTATCTATAGATATGTATAATAAAAACTGGCTGGAAAATACTGTGGGAATTAATGAAATATTTTGCAGATAAAATTTTGTCATAGGTTTGTTTGTGCTTACATAAACATATTATTTTGCCAAACTTAGGAATTATTTATTTTAAAGTGGGAGAATCGACTTTTAATTATTCAAATATATTCTAAGTTTTTTTTAAAGAAAATAAATGTATTTTTAACTTATTATTAGAAATATGGCATTGCCAGCTCATGCGGAAACAGTGGTTGCAAGACCTATTATTATAGGGCTGTTTTACAGAATGGGGCTGTTAGTGTAACAAGTTTTTAACAAATGTTTTCAGATGTGTGTGTGATTGGTAAGTTTGAAGAAAGATATAATTTTCTGGGTATGGAAAAGAGTTTCATATTAATCTGTAATGTTTCTCATTTGTGAAAAACTTACCAATATGGCAGGAAAACAAAGTCAAAGATTATATTGGCATTTCATTGTATTGAAGGAAAAAGGTACTAATTAATAATGGGTGCTCATTTATGTAGGGCAGCAGGAGATTGGGTCCTTTTCTAAAATGAGGCTTGATGTCTTCATATAAAGCCTATTTGCTTGGTGTGTACAATTTATATTGTATTGCACATAGGAATAAAGTTAGAAAAAACAAGCAAATGAAGCTATACATCTTATTAATTTATTCTCTGTTCTGTTAAGACTATTGTACTCCACTATACCTTAATTTGACAGCATTGGAAGAGGTAACAAATGTATCAGTCAAAAAAATGCTAAACTCTTTTGGAATTCAAAATAAAGCAGATGCATAGATGTTTGTTAAAAAAAAGTGTCATATATTATAGAAAATGGGATTTTATTTTAGGTTCATCACATCTTAAAAGCATTTATTTATTCTGTAATAAAAGTATATGAATACTATTAAAACATCCGTTTGACGGGATTCAAGTTTGGATGGAAACCAGTTTTCGAGATATCATTGTTGACGAACTTTTTATGCTCCCACGTCAATTCTACACCATTCTTTTTGCGTCTTAACTCTCTTTCATATGTACTATTCTGATATCATTGTTCTTGTTGTTTCTTTGATATTTCAAACATGTCTGAAAAAATGTCACCAAGCTTGCTGCATTCCCATCAAAACGTGGAAAATCAATCAGATGTGAAGCCCTTAGAAACATATTGAATGTTTATTCTTGACTTCAAGAATCAAGCAACCAAACAAAGTATTAGTATAATAGTTATAGAATAGGAGAAATCACAGAAAAATTTGGTCATAAAGTTTTAAGACTGCCCCCTTATTACGAGCTCAATCCAATTAGATGATTTAGAGCCAATTAAACTACATGTTGCAAGGGAAAATAAGACTTAATGTTCTTTTTGTAAAAGGCATAGAGAAGGTCTAAATTCAAAATTGGATGAATTGCATTAATCATGTAACCAAAAAAGAGGAGACTTGGCAAATCGATGGACTTTTTGATGAAATATGAGAAAACCAAAAACTTAATTATATGTGTGAACAATAATTCTTCTGATAGCGATTGAGAACTATTGAGTGCAGATGATCCGTAAAAAATATGTGGTGCAAAAAATATACAAATATATGTCCTCGTAATCGATGCAGTGCCGCTGAAGACCTGCAGTGTAGAGGGCCTGATGCACATTAAAACTGTCATGGCTTAAAGTCTTTCTTTGGCAGGAAGTAGAGTTTGGGGAAGGTGGTGCCAGATCAGGTATCTTCTTTGTCACTTGACCATGGCTGAAAATTACAAGGTCTGTCACCGCTAGCCTTGTGTTGCTTTATAGTGCAACATTAATAAACACTCACTCATTGTTACTAATATTTATGAAAAAGGTTGACCCCTAGAATTTTAAATCACCTTTTTTGTATAGCTATTTGAATTATAATAAATACCATACTCTATAGGCAATTTTTAATATTGATTCATAAAGTTAATTTGGAGACCAGCTTAAGCAGTTCATCAAGGAATAAACTCTTTTTAGCTGGCAACACTCTCTCTTGCCTGCCCAATCAAAGTTAAGTTCAAAGAGAAAAAGAAGCATCCAAATAAATAATTGAATTAAATTTGTTGAAAGTAGCATGTGTTTAGAATAAAAAATGGATTGGAAAGCATTTTTTTTTTCGAAAATAAAATTTGATATTTCTGGCTTTTTTAGAAAATGATATATTATCTGTGTATATATATAAACTTCTTACCTTTATGACCAACATATATATCAATGTAAATTTTTCTTGTCTCTTCTGTTATGGTTCTAAACGCTTTCTACATGAACAGTGTTAAAAATATATATATATAAATTAATTTATGAAATTACCTAATAAAAGATCAATTGCCCTAGAAAGGGCAACTATAAATGAAAATTTTTTGAATAAATATAAGTCTAAATTTCAAAATAAATAATAATTATTATTGTATTAAATAATAGTTTTAAATCAATAACTTTTTCTTCCAAAGTTATGCTAATTGAACTGAATATATTTGTGAATTCAGTTTTGCATACTATGTAAGTAACATAATTTTTCAAATGTACATCAAGATATTTTTCCAGGCATGATATAAGTCTTATGAGGGATAATAAATTTTAATATAGATAAATGTTTTAAATGACTCCCAAAATTCTATTTTATGCTTTATATCTGAAGGTAGCATACAAAAATGACATTTACATGTATTTGTAAATAATTATTTATATTATTATAAACTGATTTAAAATAATGTTTACAGAGTAAAAGTGATTAAGATTTTTACAAATATTATAGAAATTTTTGTTTTATTATGAATTTATAGAATTAAAGATATGTATTTATGATGAAGCAAAAATAAGTTTTTCACACTCATTTTTTTTTACTCGCCAAATTTGGTAAATTTCATTTGTTATAATCAGCCTCTTCTCCTAGTGTAACCCAGCAGTGGCTGTGATTTGGTCATCGTACCCTTCCTTGCACTGCCAAGTTAAGGTGGAACAGAGTATAGGATGTTTTATTTATGCCTATAAAGATTCATATATTTTTGAATTAATTGCTCAATGAATGATCTCTTCTGTAATATTTTGCAATGCAGTGTCTTCAACTGCTTAGAATGCTTTATAAAATTTTCATTTAACAATAATTTTTTTTATTTTAAAGGCAATCTCTATTGATTGGTCACACAGATTTTACCGACAGTGATATCCGTCAAATAGTTGAAGAACTGGGGAAGCAGTTCAGAGGAGATTGGTATCACTTGATTACAAAAAACTGCAATCATTTTTCTGGTGCTCTTACTCAAGTTAGTATTTTTTCACTTTTTACAAAAGAACTATAATAACTGAGCTTGAACTGTTAAATAATCTAACTTTGTAGGAAGTATAAATATCTAAATTTTAAAGTTTTTTTAAAATATTCCCCCCCTTTTTTAAAAAAATTCTATAATTTTTTATAGATATTTGTTCAAATTTGGCCATTAAAACATTTGTAATAAAATGATCTTTCTAAAGATGGACATATAACATCTTTTTGAATAAAAATTTTAGATTGAACATGTCTAATCTTTTCTAGATTCTTGTTTTAAATATAGTATGTGTTATATATTTGAATTAGAGGAAATAAAAAGTTTTAATTTTTATGCTCTTCAGAGTCTTGCCTTTATAAAGTTAGTATTGTGATCTTTAGGTCTTTAAGAGATCTTTGCTCTCTGGAAGGGATTTACTCTAATAAATAGATGAGATATATCTTCATAATGCCCTAGCAGTCTTTTTCTGGTTTTGACCCTTTTTTTATCAACCATTTTTTTATACTTTTGTTTTCTTTTTTTATCCAATATCTGGATTAAAGGTATACATGCGTTAAAAACTATTTATGCAGCACACTTCATTATTTTTTAATCTAAATTTATTATTTTTTTGTCTTAAAAATTAATTATATTTAAAATTAATTATAAGAGTATATATTAAAATTAATTATTAGAGTTTAGAATTTTGTTGTATAGTAATTTCTTTTCCTTCTTCTCTCTCTCTCTTTCTTTTTTTTGTGATATTTTATTTGCATATTTTTGAATTACTCTTTTGGCTTGCCAACCCATGTTTCCTGTGTGCAGCATACTTTACAGAGGAAAATGGTACATTCTTGTTATACCCTTTGTGTTCCATTGACCCATGTTCTATTTTACTTATCTAGACAAATGGTAGGAATGAGCCTGTTTCTATCAATGCACTTGCGATAAGATTATAGGGTTTTGCGGTCTCTCGAAAGAGATATTGCTGTAGTGTTAGGTCTGCAGTTTATGGTACTCAAGTTTCCAAATAGATTCGACATCCTGATGCTCATACCGTACTTGGTCAATCTTCAGGTAAGTGTTAAACCTCATGGTTGTCAGTTGACCTGCATATAGTCTCCTCCATTAAACTCCATAATGGGTGGAGGTGCACCAAGTTGAATTTTTGACTTCCATATAGATTTATCACTTTCGTGTATGGGTAAGGGCCTTGTTTGACCCACTTTTTCCATCATTGATAAAATTGTAACCTCACAATTTTAAAATTTTCTCTACTGAAAAAAGGTCTTGAAAATCACTATTTGTTGTCCATAAAGTTCTTTTTGTAATCTTGGTATTACTATCTTTTACTTGATTCCATCTTATGCTTTTCTGAATCTGGAGATTTTAAGATCCCCTCTGTGTTAGTCTAATTTCAATATACTCAAATAATAATTTTGTAATATGCTATAATTTTCTTATCAATTTTAGATACATTGTGAAGGTCTCCTTGGACCTCACTTTGAGAACGAGAATAAATAGAAGTCATGTAAGAACCATTAGCCATTTTTATAAACAACCTTCTTTATTTGGTTATCTTATCCAGATAGAATCAGACTTTTTAACAAATATATCTAACTAGTATTATGAGGTTTTAAAGGTAATATCCTTTAAATTAACTTAATTAATGATCCAATTAATTAACAATTAAATAACGATCATGCAGAGATTACCACGATAAGAGATCCCAGAATTATATTCTATGTTCTTATTGAACATTTAATTTTAATTTCATTCGTAATAATAAGACTAATATTTACCACACTGCAATTCAGCTCAGCTCAGCTTTTATCTGAGATTGAATCATCCAACAAGAAATCTTCAATTTAACTTCACTATAACTTTCTGCTTCAATCTCTATCTGCTACTCCTCTAACTTTACTATTCCGTTTGACTTAAATACTTTATCTAATCTGCATAACAAGGAATCCTGTCCGCTTTTTGGAGTTGATTGGAAATAGGTAGGGAATTAAATTTCCCTAAAAAGAATGACTCAGAAGGTTAGTGATAAAGTTCCGTATAGATTTGTCACAACATGTTTAAGTAACTTCCATCTTTGCATATTGAAACCTCCTAATCAAAAAGTAGATTGTATAAAAATTCAGTCAATGAAAAGATTTTCTTATTTTGAATAATCAAATAGCTTTAATTCTGCTGAATGGGGGGGGTTATATACTACAATATATATCCTTCTGTATATATATATATATATATATATATATATATTAATATTACAGCAAAAGAGTGATGGTTAGTAGTGAATATATCCTATAAATCCAAATAAGAGAAAATTGAGAAAATTAGAAAACCTAGAACACATGGGACTTATAATTGCAAGAATGGGAAAAAATCAACGGACAAAATTAAAAACTATTATGTTTTGTAAAGTTGTCATAGCTTTAGGCTTGTTGTGTAGGATTAATCAAGCTTTTTATAAGATATTTATAACTTTCTCCTTTCAGCAGAATATATATATAATAGTACAAGAAAAGTAATGAATAAACAAAAATCTATATCATATATTATTCTAACATAAAATTTATACATGTATTGGAATAGTATACCAATAGATACATTAGAAATTATATTTTAAATGGAAATAGTAACATAGAGAAATCAAATTTAAAAGAAAGCAAACAAAAATTTTTAAAAAAATATACCTAAAATTTCTAAAAAATGTTAGTGAACTGGAAATGGAAAGGACAATATTTACTAATTTTTATCTATAGTGATAGCACCATTTATGTAAACAGTCTGAAACTATTTTAGAATAGAATTTTTTTTTTTAAAAAAAAGGAGAAATTGGAATAAAATTAGAAATGAAAAATATATTAGAAAAACAGTATAAAAATAAAATTATAGCTCATTATTTAAATTATTTTCTTATAAATATATGTGTAAAGAAAGTCACTGGGTAGTAATTATGAAGCTTTTTCTTTTGTATGTCCAGTAACTAGATCATTTAGTTGTATGTAATTAAATATTATATCCATATATTGAGTTGTGGATGCTACTATTCCAAAAAAGCTCTTTAATAATGTTAAAACCAAAGATCTTGCTTTTATCATAAAGGTTACATTTTAAAATATGATTATCAATATATGATTGTAAATTTAAAAAATCTGCTTTGTTCATATCAAAATGGTTTTTTATGAAATTCAAATATTTAGAATAAAAATTAAGGTTAAAGATATCTTCTAAATTGTTATTAAAAATAATTAGTCATTCTAGATAAATGACAAAAATTAAAATCTATGTTATCAGTTTCTCAGTAGTACAAATATATTTAGCCTGACAATTGCTGGTTGTCCCACCTTGGGATAGCCTTTTAATTTGTTGATATTAATAGCCATATTGTAAGAAGTAAAGTTTTATTTTAATGTAGTTTGAACAACTGTTTTATGTTTTTCAAAGTTTTTGAATTTATTATGTATTTACTTGATAACATTATTTATATTTTTCTTGTTTTGAATTTGTAAACAATTTGTCTTTTGTGTGTGTGGTATTGAAACAAAACAGAAAAAAAGCAACATCATTTGTAAATCTTTCAATGTTTTATTACATGAGAAAAGATTTGTGATATCTCACACATGTAGCCAGAAGGTTCTTGTTAAGTAATTTAACATGACTATAAATTTTTAAACCATTTAATAATTTTATAAATCTGATGTACAAACTCAAATTGTTTCAATTTTTATTTTAAAGTTTTGTCATATAAAGAATTTTATGAGTTAAATTTCTTCATTATCATTATTACTAATTATAGCTAATTATATTTTATATTTATTACATGTTTCATCAGATTATCTGTGGTAAAGATATACCTTCTTGGGTTAACCGACTTGCTGATATGAGTTCTCGTGTACCATTCCTACAACGATGCCTTCCTAAAGAGTGGCTCACCCCTATTGCTCTACAAGCATCTTTACAGGAAAATGCAGAAACATCAACTAGTCAGACAGAAGAAAATCAACTCTGACGATCAGCCACTTGGCCTGGGGCAAAGACACCCTAAAGTGCCATTTTCTTTTTTCCTTCGACCGTCTTTTGTATTACAGACTCCTCTTCAGAGTAAGCCTCAGCCAGAATATCAGGACTTGGTATGATATTTGTAAGGCAGCTCAATACCTGGTCTTACTTTTGTATTACTTGAATTCCGAATAAACATTGTGCCAGATATTCAGAAAATATATGTAATTTTTATCTTTCCAAATGTGGATTTCAATTCTGTGTTTCTAGTGATTTTGCCATTTCCCCCCTCTTTTTTTGTCCCTGAGTGTGCTGACTGAAGAAAGGAGTTTGTGAAAAGGATTATTCTACAAGGAATATTTAAAAAAAACCAGATTTTAAAAATATTCAATATTTTAATTGGCATGTTTGGAAATAGTAAATGTAATATTTTGTTTGAAAATATTTTATAAAATTTTCATTGAGTGTATTTTACTCTGTGACTTTTTTTAAACAGCTGAAAGTTAGATTGATTTTAAAATTTAGTTGGGATATTCTAACCCAAGAAGGAATTCCTATTGTTATATTTCTTTTTTAGATCAATACTTATTTCTATTTTTAAAAAAATCATGCATCTTAATAAAACTATTTGGTGTAACTTCATCAGTCCAAAGAAAAAAAATTCAAAGAATTTTTAACTTGAACATTTATGATAGTCTTGATTTTTAAAGCATATTCCTATTTTAATTACAAACTGTTTAACAGAAAGTGAATAATAATGACATAGATCAATATATAGTCACAGTAAGAAATATGACTCTTTACTCTGTAGTATATTTTCATTGGGATGTTACATTTTAAATACATATATTGTTTTGCAATTTTTAGTTTGCTTAGATTGGAACTTCAATTATGTTTGAATATTATCAATAATGTATTAATTTTTAATGCATTTTATTTAAATTGTGATCTGTGTAAATGGTATTAATTCAAGTAAAACATTTCCAATAATTTGCTGCAGTTTCTGTGATTTTTATTCTTTTGTATGTATGATTTATTGGAAAAATTGATATTTGTGGTTTTTGTAAACGTAATTTACTACTGAAGTATTGTTGCTGTTACTTTTTATTTGTGTTTAGACTCATTATGATTCATTCAATTTTTTTAAAATGAAATTTCTTTAAAAATATATTTTAAAATTTAAATTTATTTCTATTAGTTTTGATCAAAAGGCTAAATATTTTCTTTATTGAATTGATTATCCTGCGAGTTATATATATAATCTGAAGGTGGGAAGAAAAAAAGCCTTACTTTCTTACATATGATCTGGCTTAAATTAAATAGTAAAATTGTGATTAATTCATAAGTTGCTTAAGATAAAAGGGTAATCAGACCTTTTCTAGACCATTTAACAGATTATATATTCTATTGAATATATTATTCATTTTTAAAAAAAATTATTTTGAGGCAGCATGATTGTACAAAATAAAATTTTTTTTTACTTTTTTATTAGATTTAAGGCCAATTAAAAAAGCTGTGAAAATTCTGAAATTATATTTAATTTTTCGTGATTCGTAAATTTTCCAAGTAGTTGAATAATTAAATAAATTTAATTGTAAGGACTTTCATATTTTTAACATTTATTATTTAAAATTCTACTAATGCTTTTGACAACAATAAGTTTTAAATTGTTGTCCTCCCTCCTTCCTTTCACTGAATTTATGCAAATATAGTAGTTTCATAAGTTTTTTTTTTCTTGTTTAACTTTTGAACTATTGCTCAAGATGATAATGTCTAAAAACAAATTTCATGCAAGGAAATGTGCATTAATATTTATTTACAAAACTGATCAATATTTTGATATTTTATATTAAATTTTAATATTTATTTAATTTTGCAAATTGTTTGATATACATTTTTTTAAAAAAAAAAATTAGGTTTTTATTTTAAAGAATTTTTTCACTTTTCTGGAGATTTATTATTTTATTAATATGTATGAAATATTTTATTTTTTGTGCCATACATGACACATTTGTTTTGTTAATTTATAATTTTAATTTAAATCTATTTCCTTTGTTTAAATGTCATAAAACTTAGATGGACTATGTGCAAGTGAGTTTGCAATTTAAGTCACTTATTTCATCTTGTCATGGAATAACTTTCTGTGATTAATACTATGGCTGTTGTCTTTTTAAAGTTGAATGTTACATTAAGTTCCTTCACTAAATATTTAGGTTCATAGAAACAATTTTCTAGATACTGTGTACTACAAAATTTTACGTAGTTTGCTGATTTTTTATAAATGTATTAAATTGTATTTAGAGTTATAAAACTGAAATGTGTGTGTATTATATAATGCTTTGAACATTACAAAATATTTATTGGTCTTAATAAAAGTCAAATTTTGAATAAGATGTTAATATAATACATTTTATGCAAGGTATTGCTGTTAGTCATTTTACTTTTAAAATTAATTGTGACTTCATCACAATCAATCCCACATTTTCAGTTAAAAGATGCAATTAAAAAATAAATTATATAGTTTTGAAATAAAATTCTACATTTCATATCCTTAAAGACACTTTTGCTAACTTTTAACATTTTATCTAAAATGCATATATCATCCACTTTTAACTTGCTGTTGTTAAAAATACTTGTTTTATTTAAATATCAGATTATAAGCTATCTATATTCATTTTTAACTTCACATTTTGCTCAAAACTAGTTATTTTTATTACTAAAAATACCATCTCCAAAATTGCATTTTAGAAATCCCGTGCTTTTATGTATTTCCATAACTTACATTGATTCCAATTATGTGATAAAGTAAAATTATTAACATCCCTATATAATTATGGAAATTAAACTTGCATTTTCTTTTGCTCCATAACCGTTTTTCTTAAGATTATGAAAATTGTATTGTGGTTTATAATAATGCTACATTTTTTATTCATGAAATAGTGACCATAACTTTGTAAATAAAAAATGCAAAATAAATTTATTTTACTTTCAAAAAAAGTATTTCTACCAAATGACTAAGAAAATGTTTCAATAACTAGGGGAAATTGTGCTTGGTGGTCCTACACATTACTTTTGTAAATGCAACAACTGGTAAAATGGAAAGTACTTGTGACTGGTAATAAAAAAGTCAACATTTTAAATGAATAAGAATTTCTGGAATCACAAAAAGCAAAATATTTTAAGTATAACATGACAGTAAAAGTTGAAATGTATGCTTTTTTAATGCATTTTCAAAGAATATAAGTTCCTTCAATGTGTGTATGTGTTAAGCTTTTAGGGTTTTGCTTATGTAAATTTAGTAAATCAAAAATTAACAAGATATTGCCAGTTTTGCTGAGTTACATTCTGACAAAAATTATTTGAAATTTTTAATGCTACACATAGTTTGAGATGAGCAATTTTTTAAATAATTTACCAATAACTCTTGAAAATTCAAATTTTAAAGTTTTATTGTACAGCTGATGTATTATGAATATAAATTTCTTGTTTGAAAATAATGCATATACAGAGATTAAAAATAAAAGCTTAACATTTCAGTTTTTACTAATTGTACTTTGAACAATATTTGTTAAAAAGTTAAATTGAATCTTGTAGTTTAAGTCCATCAGTTGTAGAAATATTTCTTGTGCACTTGGCTTTAAAATCTGAAATGCATATCGTATAATTAATAGAGTGAAATATGTAATGTACTATATTTATTTTGATTGCAATCTCAAGAGACCTTTAAAAGAAGTGAAAGGAGATTTTTGAAAAGGAAAGTTGATGATATGCTGCATTAAATATTGTAGAAATTACTAAATTTGAGAGATTTATTTAAAGTTTATGTTTTACATTGCTAAGGATCAGTTTTAATAAGACCTTTAATTTTAAATGATTTATTTTTTAAATGAATTTTGTAAAAATTTGTTAACTTGAATTAACTACTTTTATTTTCGTATCCTTATAGTTAAGGATAATTTATTCTAATGCAGTACTTGGAAGAATTCCAGTTATCTAATTTCAAATGCCTAGTGAAAAAAATGTTCTTTTTCTCTGTATCAATTTTCTCAAACTTAAAAAAGGCATTAGAAAAACATGTACAGGAACTTATTTTAAAATCGAATTTTTACAATTATAATGTTTTTTAATAAAATAGATTGCTTTAATTTATTATTCTGGTTATTTTTATAAATAGAAAATAACTAGTATCAAACAATTCTATGTATGTAAGAAAATTTCTCATTAGTGTAAAGTAATTTAGTGCTTTCTGTGGATGTTATTTATTTTAAATTAACATTGTTATAGTATTCACATGCAATTTGTATTATCAGACCTATAATTATTTAAATATTTTTTTCTTTATCTATGGTGCATAAATGTGCCTAATAACTGCAGATACCCTAGAAGTTATTACTCAAGGACAATCGCAAATTGTTAAGCAGGAATCTCCTCAGCTAGAATTAAAATTGTATGTATACAGTGTTTTTACTACAGAGACTCTAAAACTTTACATGTTATATGCATATATTTATATTTCAGTGTAAAACATAACTTTTACTATTATACAAAGTCTAGTATGATAATAGTTTGTTTTTTCTCTTTGATATGAACATGTTAATTTTATTCACATTTTAATGTATTTCTTATTGGAATGTACTGATACATTTTTTCTAAAATTGTTCCTTTTGAATTTTGATGTTAAATTTTAAAAGCTTTCATTAAATATTTATAACCAAAATATTTATTTGATGTATGTTTTCATAAGCCTTTTAAAAAATAGTATATGTGTGTAATTGGTGCTTGATTATATGCATCTTTGTACAGGTAGATATTGAATTTCATAGTCATTTTTTATTTATGCTATTGCAACTAGTCCTATGAAAAATATTTTTATTCATGTTTTATTTTATTTTAATTTAACTGTACACTTGTAAAAAAATAGATTATGCATCTTTAAGCAATTGCAAGTAATATTGGTATTTATTATTTTGTTAATTTTGCATGTATTTTTTTTCTTAAACCAAAGAGAGAAATAACATATAAAATTATATGTTTAGCTAAGACCATGTAGTTAAATTAGAAATTACTCTAGAATTCTCATCTCATCTGTAATAACTCTATTTTTGAAATATGACTACTTCTTCCAATAAAAAAATATTTGTCATTGTTGTCAACAAAAAGTTCAGTACTGCCAGGTTAATTTCATATTGAGAGAAAATAACAATTGTTAAGTATTAGTGCATGCCAATAAGATCTTACTGTATTTTAACTTGTGTTCATTGATTGATTGAAGAAACTACAAATGTTACACTTTGAATCTATATATGGTTCGGCAAAGTATATTTAGTTGTCAGTGTTGTTGATAATATTTGTGCCAAACAGAAAAGCACATTACAAACCACAGTTTAAAACCCTCTTTCATTGAACAAAACTAATTTTCAAGTTCACAGCATGTATTTATTTCTCAATTTCATACAGTACATCATTAAAAATTACTTGTAAAAGGTCTTTATTTTTTCTTATGTAAATAGTTCAAATACCTTTGTATTTCAATTTCCTTGCATGCTATGGATTTGTAAAAAAATAATTGTTTTAATAAAATGAAACAAAAAAAAAAAACAACTCCTGTGTGTGCATCATTTTATATATTAGTTACACCATACATAACTTAAAATGGGGCTTATTATTTTTTAATGATTTACCCATCATTTTTTATCCATAATCCTTTCTTTTTAAAAATGTTCTTGTTATAAAATAAAATGTGTTTTGACCATAAAATTATAGATTATATTAATTACTCTGATGCCCAGTGTCTGAGTGGTAGTGTATCACACTTCCATGCCACAGATCCGGGTTTCAAATCCTGGGCTGGGCAAGGTTGACTCAGCCTTTCATTCCTTCTGTGGGTTGATAAATGAGTATCAAGCTTGCTTGGGAACTGAACACTGGGAGTTTTTACATGAGACTGACCACTTGACGGAAACATCTGCTCCCTAGCGCCTAAGGTCACGTAAACTGAGAAGGCACAGTAGGCCTTGGTCCTTTCAAGCTGTTGCACCACTGAGTTCAGTTATTAATTACTCTATTCTCATAATAGAGGAAAAAAGTCAGCACCATATCTAAATATTTTAGAACTACAATGCCATAAAAAATTGAACTAATAATCAATATACTGGGTGAGCTAAAAGTTCATAAAAAAAAAAGGAAGAAATGATGATAAAGATGTACAGTTTACAAGAAAGTTGAATATTTTTAGCAGCAAAAATATGTTTAGTCGCACCCACATTAAATCAAAAAGGTGTATTATCTGTAATAAGCTTCATGCAGAATGGCACATTTCCATACTAAGCCAATCCAGTGAAAGGATACCTATTGATTATCTTTGGTAAGGACAGGGTGATTGGATAAGGTTACATGGCCACCATGTTCAGCTGACCGCACTCAGATCGACTGCTGGACTATTAAAAATTTCATGTGTACTATTTATCCCCATCAGCATTGGTCAAACTTAAAGATTCTGTCGTGAGGTTTTTGCAATTCTTTCCAATATGTTGCATTCAGTTTAAACGGGCATTGTGAGCTGCCTTAGTTGTGTTAGACAATGTTCTGGAGGTTATGATGAACAATTGTTATTGCAAGAATAAATTAATGGAGTGCACTGTTGTCCTGTATATTGTGTTTTGGATTGTCTCAGCACCTTCTGCTGGTGATATTTTTAACAAAAAAAATCTGTAAAGCTAAGCAAATAATAGTACGTCTTTTGAAATTAATTTTTACAAGTGAATAATGCTGTTACGTAAAGCTACAAAACAATCATTCTATTATCAAACCCTCTGCATATGTGATCTCTAACTCATTTTTGGTGGAGAAAAAGTTAATTACATACTCTTAAAACAATGTGAAAACTTCAAATATTTATTTAAACATAGCTTTTAATTCTTTGTGGATTACTAATTTAACAAAAACTTTCAAATATAAATGTATGAAAGTTTAAAAAACATTTCTCTCAATATTTTAATTTGACAAAAAGGAAAACAAATGCTTCAAAAGATGCAAAACTCATTCAATTTATTTTCACACATGTGAATACATAAAACTATTAAATAAAGATGCATTTAAAAATGTCCCGTAACATTCTTTGCAACATATTTATTTTGTACAGTGAACTTTTCTAAAACACGATAAATACATCACAATGAAGATAAAAGCACATATTTAAAACTTAATATATGTTCAAAATGTTGTTACTTAAAGTAAATTGACACAGTTACTTTTTTATTACTTAAATATTCGGCAGACATAATTTTTCTTGATGTAGAATCATACAGACATAAAGTAAAGAATATAGAGCTGCCATGGAATTGAAGCCCATTTTCAATACCTTTTTCATAACTCCAAGTTTTCTAGTGTCTTTCCAAAATTAATTGGCTAATGTTAACATATAGGAAAGAGACCTTTATTTACCCAATATTAATCTTCAATCATTAAATATACATGTGAGAGGTGATCAGTTTTACACTTGGATGTTGTAATTTTCTAGAAACTTAATTCAGGGGTGTCCAACACATGGCCCACCAACTCTTTTTTAAAAAAATTTAAATATCAGATTTTTTCATTTTGAAATTTATTTGAGGGGAAATATGTATTTGCATGTTACCTGTTCTTGTTTTAAAATAAATCCTTTTTGATAGTAGAAATGTCCTTTAGATTAAAATAGATTTATATTTTATCAAACAGTTACATTTTATTTTACTTTAGTAAATTGCTTTTTTAATAAATTTTGAATTGCATTATGCATACCCTTTACTATGGATGGTACATGATTCTCTGTATGTGCGACTTTCGTTTCTCCCCCTTTTCTGTTTGGAGTGCCCAAAACGCAAGAGGCAGTCAAAAATGTTTCTTAAAGTTTAAAAAAATTATTCAGGATGGTTAAGATAAAAGGCGATGTATACTTTATCGTTTGCGAATGACAGCACTATCAAATTTCAACAATGAGTAACGAAAGATCAATTCAATAGAAACATCGTAATTTTCAAGAAAATGGCAACTGTAATATTTTAAACATTATTTGTTCATTGTATTATTATATTATATAAACATTATATTATCTATGTATGTATACATGAAAAATAATGAAAACAATAATTCATTCTGTTTTAAATTTTCACTCCAATAAATGTTTGTTTCCAAATCTGATATAAAGGTACCTATTTTTATGTGTGACCTGCGAGATTATATTGTTTTTCCAAAGCGGCCTGCAAGGTCATTTGGGATGGACACCCTTGACTTAATTCATTAAAATTTCTATGTCACAAGTTAGTAAAACTTCTTTTTTTTTTCTGATACAGGAATAGTATTATACTTTTTTTTCAAGTGATCATTCTCTGTTCAACTAAAATGTGTAGCTGTTATATTTTCATTTTTATACACATATGGTTTTCTAAATGCAACAAAGCATTAAAGAGAATAACTTTCTGCAACATAAAATATATTATGAAGGCAGTACTGAATTGAGTGAATGTTTTTTAGTCATTAAAATGTATGCAAAAATATCTTAAATAGCAAAACCAAAATAAATTCTGCATTACTTTTATTATATTTTGTTATACCTTTGTGGTTCACAAAGATATTATACTACACACATGCAATATCACAAACATTTATCTTTACATAATCACATAGTAAAAAAATATTTCCAGATGTAATGTAAAAAAACTTATCAATTATTTATTTATTTCAAATGTCAGTGAATAAGGTTACCCCCCGATGTGTTGAGCATTGGCAGTTTTTTGGTGCACAAGTGAATAATGTATCCATAAAATTTTATAATACTTTTTGATAAATTCTTATTACATTTCCCCTTTAAACAATGCATTGATGTAAATTAAGGTAATGAACCAAACCACAGTCAAGTCGTGAGGATGGCACTAAAATTAGTACTTCCTGCTTCTAACTTCTACATTGCATCACATAAAACTTATAACAAAATTTTTAGCATTTTTGGATATTCAAATGTCTTTAAGAATTAAAATATGAACTGGTCAAAGGATTAAATTCAAATAGAAGATGATAACATGCTTTTAATTTAAAAAAATTAAGAAATAGTTCTGAACAACATTATTACATTTAAATTTCATTTAATTTTATCTTGTCAAAAATTAAACTTTCTGCTTAAGTGATTGATGGAAAAACAGGTTATCTCTTCAAAGGATTAAACATGTTTTCCTATGATCTTACAGCTGATGTCATCTCTAAAGTGTCTTCTTTACTTTGTAGTAGTGGGGTCCTCATTACAGACCTTGAGTAAAAATATAAAAGATTCATGAATAGTTTAAAATTAAGAATCTACACAGGAAATATTTTTAATTATATTCCCACCTATTTTCAAATGGTTAATCTATACTTCAATAGAAAACTACATCTTTGCAGATATTTACATAAAATGTGGTCATCATGTAGCAGACAACCAAAGAGGTATAGTTCACATTCATAAAATTATGCTTTTTATGAAAAAAGTAAAATTTTTAAAAAGGGAGAGGAAGTGGGGCAATGGAGAATACATTGTGAATAAATTTGATCATTTTGCTATTCAAAATGGTGAATAAAATGCAGAAGTTATTAGAAACTTTAATCAACACTTATATTGAATACAGACAGTGAGGAGCATTGTTTAAAATAATCTCATTGGAAATAAATTTTTAGCTTTGGAGATATATATACCTTTGAAAATATGCAAGCAAATTTAAATATCTGTTAAAACTGAAAAATGTCAACAATAAGAAAAATAAATTGTTTTGAAGAAATCAACAATTAAATTCCCTGAGCTTGCTTATTGACAACTGATACCTATTAACACAGGATAGGCTAGGAATTTTAAGACAACATTTTATAATAGCAGTGCAATCTTTTTTTGCCCCTACAACTAATAAATACAAAGATAAAATACATTAATTTTTCATCATTATTACATTTATTTGTGTTATTTTATTTAACCTCATTATCATTTTATTAAACTTACAAATACAGTTAAAATACGAAATTAGTGGTTTATTGGAGTTAAATTTTTTAAATGATTCGAATTTCTTCTGCGTGAAACATAGGCCAAATAAAACTTTAAAAGGAGAGTCTAAATTTTTTTTATATGATTAAGAATTGGTTCTATTTTTAAATCATGATGTAGGATATATTGCTACAATTGCTTCAAACAAATTAGCAACTAATGATTTTATAATATTTAAAGATATAAGAAATTTAAAAATAGATATGGATTTTTCTTTACACATAAATATCAATCACTTGATCTCCCTCTCACAGAGATTAAAATGTAATAAAATAAATTATTTAAAATAATATTACAATTATGATGAAATTTGCACATTTTGAATCTGTAAGCCCTAATTCATAAATTACACTGCTTTGAGAGTAAAAGGATCCTTAATTAATGTTTCTATGAATGATTTCTTTTTATTAACACATCATATTTCAATTTAATGTGATAATTAAAAATTTTGTCTACAGCTGCTCAAATATTCAAATCTATAATAAGCCATTTTTAAATGGATTTTGTTTTAAAATCTTCTCATTGTTTCATCTAAAATTATAAACTTTTAATAAGATTTATCTGTTCAACACAAAAATGTCAGACGTCATCTAGTCAACGAAAAATGAAAATACTTACATATTGTATAAAATTTGCTTAATATTTATTGTAATTCCAACATATATAACAAATATTTTTTAAACAAAATTCAACAAACCATAAAGTTATTAGTCACATAGATCTACAGCATCTTTCATCACAAATGATTAGCTGTGGCTGGATGTTTCCTTACTCGCTAATGAAAATGGTGGAATTCTACAATCAAAACTTATTCCATCTTCTCTTTCCATTTTAAATGTCCCCCTAAATGGAATAAAATACTTATTTTTATTAGCAGAACAGCTTTTCTACAAAGAGGAATAAATGAAACATTTCATTGTCATTGTAAGAACATTAAAACTGACCATAGAGAAATTTTTAAACAAAATTCATATTCATTACTCTAGAGAAACTGAAGGTAAAGATTAATTTTGTGATACTATGGAACAGTGGCGCACACAGGAGTTTTTCAAGGGTGGGGGTCCGGGATCAAAAGTTCACCATTCTTGTATCATGCTCCATTTGATTTTGTCGATTTTCAGGAACAAAACACAGTAAAAAACTAATTTTTGAATAAATAATTAACATTAATTAATAAAATTAATCATTAATAACAAGTAATTAAATTTTACGTACTATATACTTAGAATTATAATCAATCGGAAAAGAAGCAAGGGCTTTGAGGGGGTCCAGACCCCCAGGACCCCCCTGTGTGCGCCACTGCTATGGAATCCAAACAATCCAATAAAGGATCCTGTTCATGTCCCAAAACAATTTCCGTCTTTTAAAATGACAGTAACTGGATTAATACATTCCTATGGGTCTTTGTTCAAAACTACAAGATTTGTCACATATAGACTTTGTATATAACTTCTAGTATGATATTAATAAAACTAATTAATTTGTTCATGGGTACCACAAAACTATCAAAATGATTTCAATAATAGATAGTGAGGTAAATAAAAATAGAAATGAAAGAATTGAAAATATAAAAACTTGCATTTACCTTTAAAATGAATCAAAATAATGCATGTTAGAAATTGGTGGAGGGAGGTTATAGCTTGGGAAGGCAAATCATTTTTTTATGATAATACCATATAACTGCATTTTTAGTAGGTTTCATGTATGTATTTTTTACATACTTATGACAAAAACTAACAGTGGAAATAGCACAGTGTGTTTTCATTACAGCGGCTAACAATGAACTGAAAAATACAGTATACAGCTGGTTTGAGTGTTGGGAAAACGTGGGTTACCAAGAAACCAGCTAAGATCTGTAACCATCTACTTCACATTAAAATAATTGCTACAGCATATCCCCAAACCAGGAATTTCTTATTACCTTGTCCAACAACTCGAGTGACAACTACAATGATATTTTATAACTGTTTGTTAGCATCTACTGAATGTTTAAATATTGGAGAAAAATTAGTTCTAACATTCTGTTTGAATTTCAAAGTAATTCTGAATTAAAAAACTCAAATTATCTCTGATTTATTTAATACAGTGGACTCAGAATGAAACTGTGTTCAAAGCAATTTCTCTACATGTTTGTTAAAATTATGAGTATGCTTTAACTCCTACCCATTTAAAATATAATCAAAATTACTAAAATATTACCACATATGACCACTGGGAGATTGTAAACTGACATGGCTACTATATTGAAATGCAGGTTGATTTTTTGACAATACTGGCTCCTGAAAATAAACATTACATTTTTTTTTATCAACAAAACATCACATTTAATTGGTTTGATGTGAATAAAAAATTTGCTACATATCTATTTTCACTTATACTGATTGGTCCATTACTTATATATTTTATTTTTGTTATACTTTATATTATTTAATTATTTTATTCCAATTGACATAAGGATTATAGCTTGTCCTTTATGAATTAATCAGTCAATTATTCTATTTCTCCAGCAACAGATCCTGATCTTAGCTTAAACAAATTTTAGTTATCAAATAATACCTTAAATTTAAAAAAATTTATTCTGCATTTCTAAATGCATGATGAGTTTTGCTAAGCTGTTGCTAAGTTTCAGTCAAAACCATGCATTTACTACAATAGTTTTTGCAATAATATGCTTTTTTACACTGTTTCCAAATGGAATCAATGAACACATATATATTCAATAACTAAAAAATAGCATTACTTAAGCAAAAAATACGATACTGATGGACCAATATTAAAAGTATATAAAAATGTAATTAAATATAATAATCCCTTACAGTTAAAAAATTCTGACATCAATACAAAAGGAAACTTAGCAAAAAATTTATTATAGCAAAATTGCACATATAGCAGACATAAAAACAACAACAAATATAATTACATAAATTTAGAATTGAAAGTTGTACTCATATTTAACAAATAACATTAACAAAAAATGACGTCCAATATTCGAAAGTGAATAAATACATATGATGCATTAAAAGCAAAATTTTAAAATTGATCAATGTTTGTTCATATTCAGATTTGATTATACAAAACCACAGTAGAGTCCTGAAAACTCAGCACTCGATAACTTGCTCACACCCTTGTAGGATCAATACTGAGCAAATGTTATGTCCCAAGCAGACATTATTGCTACTGCCACAGTTAATGAAAAAATGCCGGAAAATGATGAGGACATTATAGCTGAGAACACTGAACTAATTCCTAAAATATCTCATAGTGAGGGACTACAGGTTGTTGAAACTGCCTTTCAGTATTTTGAACAACAAGGTGCATCAGTAATGGACTTACTGTTCTTTCATCGTCTTTGTGATGGAGCAACAAAACGAGTTTAGTACCGAAGACAACAGGACCTTATACATTTTTTTCAAAAAGTAGCCAGTTTTTACAAAGTCAGCAACTTAATTTTCATAACAGATAGCAATATGCCTTCATGAAGTACTTTATCTGAGGTGTGTATGATCATGTAAATTACTGTATACTATGCATTTATTAATTTTCATTTTCATATAGTAAATGCTCTATGCCTTCATTAAGTATGTACTTTTCCTTTGTTTAAGGATATTTGGGAGTTTATTTTCTGTTGTATTCTCAAGAAAACAATACATACAAGTGCTATTCAATATTTTCTGAGGAAATGATCATACTTATTCTTTTTTAATCCCATTCTCGATAACCTAGCATTTTGACAAACTCGGCCACCTTTTGTCCACATTAGGCTGAGTTTTCGGGACACTACTGTATTAACTTTTTGGTAAAATTCCTCATTTTTCCTTTTAGAAAAGAAATCAAATTATTTGTACATATTCAAAAATAAAACAAGTGTTTTCCCATCTGTTCAAAGCTAACATCATGCACTATATTCTTTTAATTCAATGTTAGAGCTAACTCAATACAAATAAAAACAATAAATGATGAAGCTGTGGAGCTGCAACACAAGTTGAATAGTAAAAAAGTTATTTCCATAAAAAATATTCATTCATTTTAATAATAACCACAAATATGCTAATTATATATTTCATTGCTATTTTAAAAAAGTTTTTATTATAATAAATATAAACATTTTATTTACTTGTCCAACAACACCTCTTCCTCGTACAGTTTCCAAAGATCCTGAAAGTGAAAATATTCTCCAGTACCTCTCTCTTAATTGAACTGTAAGATCTCCTAAGTTTTCCAATCGTATGCAATATCTCCACTATATAAAAATACACACAATTAGTACAATTGACTTAATTGAGATACATTAACAATTTGAAATAATATATTAATATTTTTAAAATTCTAAGATAAAATTAATTCTTTTACTATTTTAATTCATTTAATGAACAATTAATTTAATCCATCAATACAGTTTAAGTTTTTCATAAAATCTGAGTAATATCGTTTTGCATTTGATCATTATCATTAGATTACCAATTATATGATTTTTTCCATTTTTTAAATATGTTATCAACATTTACATTTGTCTTAATCTTAAAGCTATGGCACTTTCAAATAATTTTTTGAGAGTGAAAGATAAAATTATTAAAATAGAGCATATGTCTACACAGTAAGACAATATATTAAAGGCAGGCAACATGATATTCAGGCAAAGTCAATTTAACAGTATGTAATAAATACTTAATTAAAAAAATTGGAAACTTAATTTTTACATTTTTTAATTGTAAATAATAATTAATAGACATCTCAATGTTTGCAACAAATGATTCAGATTCAAGGATGACATGCTCAAAACTCAAAAAAAATTTCCAATTGAGTTTGAAAATAATCGATATTTTTTAAGAGAAATTATTGCTATGACTGAAATAACTCATTAATGCTTACAGTGCATAACTATGGGGGAGGGGGAGTTTTCTCTTAGATCCAGAATTAACATTCACCTCGACTCAATTTTTAAAGTAGTAACTGTTAATAAGATTTCCCCCAAATAAGAAACTAGTAGCAGAGATAAAATGCCCCATGTCATAAAGAGAACATTAATTTTATTTTCATTATTATTTCTTTCTCTATGAGTGAGATTATTTTCAATAAAAAGTCCTTTTTTTTGTCCACTCATTCTATCATATAATATAAGTAAATTTTACCATATGTTTTTTTACAAAAAATTCAATGAACATCTACACTATTAAAATTCATAGATAAACAAACGTATGTACATCTATTTTCTCACGAACCGCAAAACGCAGAAACTCGCCGAAGGTACCAAATGATCGGGAATGATCCGAGGAATCCATTTTGACCATTTATATTCTGATATTGCAATTAGTTAATAAGATATTAATTAAAAACCTTAAAACGCATAATTATTTTATCCCTGTGGGTATTTTTTCCCGCCGAGTAGTGAAGTTCCAATTTTTCGACCTTTTTTTTTATCCTTGACATTTTTAAAACACGATCTCATTTTTTTATGACTCAGACAAAAAAAATTACATAATCGGAAAGATCATTTACTTTATCACGATACGGTATAATTTATTTTACAAAATAATAATATTTTCTATTTTTTTTACGATTTTTTCTAAATGAGTCAAAATTGATATGTTTTTATGAAAATGATTTCTAAATCGTTCTGTTTGCATTTTCTTTCGCATTAATGAAATGATATTCTACACTAAAAAAGTTCATGCTTTTCTCGTTTAGAATCAGTCATTTAAAAAATAAAATGTCAAAAACTTTTTTTTGTAAAATTATTCAATAAATACACAAAATTTTATTTAAATACTTAATAACTTCTTTATTAATAAAAATAATCTCACAAAACTTTTTTCCCGTGTGTAGAACGATATTATACATAATCTGTACAAAGATTGATAAAATATCTTAAAAATTACGATTTAAAAAAAATTGTGTTTTTCGTTTTTTTCTCTTTTTGCGAGAAATATTTAAGCACTATTTTTGTTACATTTTTTGTTTAAAAATTACCGTTAATTGCAATCGATACATGAAGTTTGAAGGCATTAACTTAAAAATGCGCCCATAAATATTGAAAATCACCAGATGGCAAAATTGAATACTTCTTTCCTTTTATTTTAAACGTCTTTTCACCCCTTTTTCCCGAAGATTTTGTGGCACAATCGTTTAAAGCGCTTCATTACTAACGGTTGTACCTGGGTTTAAAACAACATCATCGCTTAAAATTTATGATTTTTTAAAAAATACTCAAAATTTTATTTGCACATTTAATAACTTTGCCAGCAATTGGAAAAATAATTTATTTCGTCACGATACAGTTTTTTTTTTTTTTTTGCAAAACAATACTTTACCTATTTTAAGATTTTTTTCTAAAATGAATCAATATTAACACGTTTATATGAAAATGATTTTTAAAAAATTCATACTTTGATCTTTTAGAGTTACTGATTCAAAAAATAAAATGCTAAAAACTTTTTTTTACGAATTTATAAAAAATACTCAAATTTTAAATATTTAATAACTACTTATCAAATTCAAAGTTTTTATAATTTCTTCATTTACAAAAATAATTGCATGAAACTTTTTTTCCATGTATCAAACATTTCAAAAAAGGCTCACAATTTTAATTCAACATTTAATACAGTTGTGAAATTTTGTAATTATAAAAATTTCTACTTTTTTCAGCATACAACTATTTTTAAAAAGGTACATTTTTGTTTCCAGGGCCTAAAAATTTGCAAAGTGAGTGAGTGAGTGAATATTAAAGTCCCACTGTTCACTTACTCAAGAGCTCTCTCTGATAGTGAGAGGGGAAGAGGAATTTCCATGACAATATGTTATGCATTTAAAAATGTTCGTGCAACGCTGGGGGAAATAAACATGTCTGACAAAGAAAAGAAGCAGGGAATTTTGGAAGTCATTTTGAGAAAGAATATTAGAAGTGCTGATTTTGTGAAGGAAAGGGAAAATTTAAAAAAAAAGGAGAGAAAGCCTGTGCAACACCAGGCCATGCAGCTAGTTTATTAATAGTAACTGTTATACAAAATCCTTTTTCTAAATACAATTTTGTGTGTTAATAATTTCCCCCTACTGATAGAAATTTTCAAAGTAGAATTAGTATATTTTGCATTTTCTTTAAATGTACGTTTATAAATGTAGCACAGCAATTAATAATGAAATAATAAAATTATTATAGAAAATGAAAAATTTGAACTAAAAATATTCAGTGTAAGATTAAATTTTTGATTAAATTTAGTTTCAAGTTAAATGTTACATATAAATCCTGTAATTAAAAAACTATTCCATGTCATAAAGATATGTTAGTATAAACCATTTTGATACATTTATTAAATGTTAAATTAAATGTTGATATATAAATTTAGAAAACAATGCAACATTGGACAAACAATGAACTACTCCCCCTTCAAAAATAAAAACCTTTCTCTGAACTTTTGAAAACATGCTAATTTTAGAAATAAGGTTTATAACAGAATGTGGATATTCTCTTCACTTATTGTTCAGTAGATTACAGAAAAAATCATTTGATGATTGATTCAGGGAAATAAATATAACTAATATAAAATTTTAAATCAAGCATGTGTATTATGTGAAAAGCTTTATATGTATCTACTAAAGGATGCAATTCATATAACATTGCACATTTTTATTCAGCTGAGAAGTATAAATGCAAGAATGTGAAGTACACAATATTTTCATAATATATATCTTTTTTCCTACAAGTAAAAGTACTGCTTTGCAATTTTCAATAGTTGATAATTTCACAAAGGAACCTTTTTATTATGAATTTACTGCCTATAGAAAATATTTGGCTTTTTGTGAGGAAATATTTCACATTTTTAAATTTTCATTCAATACTCCTGATTATTAGGTATCTCTAATGCCAAGCAACATATTTGTTTCAATTTTTTTTTACATTTTATAAAAATTAAATCCACTATTAAAAAATAAGAGGTAATTGAAAAAGAAAATTGAGATTATAAATTTGTATCAAATGAAATCATAAGCACATACACATATAAAATTTTTAATATCTTTTTTAGAAAGGTTTAAAGCTTTCATATACATTTTAGTATGTTTTGATATGTACAAACTTAGTTGCTCAACAATGATGATAATCAATCTCAGATCATGTCTTGTGAAGCATTTTTAAAGTTAAAGCTTCAAATTTTTATATCTTTTTTAGAAAGGTTTAAAGTTTTCATATACATTTTAGTATGTTTTGATATGTTCAAACTTAGTTGCTCGATACTGATGATAATCAATCTCAGACCATGTCTTGTGAAGCATTTTTAAAGTTAAAGCTTCAATTGAAGCTATGATAAAATGTTTTAGGAGGCTAATATTGCAAAACTTTTCATTACAAATGTTCAAAACTGATTTTAATTCTGGATACCACAAGTCAAATTGTGAATTTTTTTACGGTCCCCATCTCTTAATGCATTAACTCAGAATAAATACCTGTAGTAAAAAATTAAGCAATGAAATATTTGCTGTGTACTAGTAATGCCACATAGTGAGTGAAAGGAAAACTTACTTTCTTTAACTCTGTTTCAATACAAGAATTATTCACATAAGTTTAAGATTTCATTATGTAATAAAACTGTAAAATCCTTGTATTCTTTTTTGAAGACTTAGTACTATTAAAAATACTTATTTTAAAGTAAATCATGATATTTACCCAATAAACACCAGCATTTTGGGCGACCTAGAAAAGTTAAAATGTATTGTAAGTATTTTTCCCCCACACATATAAAACATGAAAACATAACAAAATCCAAGAAGATAAAAGATTTGTAAAATTCAATTTAAAGTAAATTAAACTACAAGTGCTTAATTTAAAGAAATTACAAACCTTTTATTATTTAGATTACATGCTTACTTTAAAATAGGAAAGATTATTCTACTTTAGTTTATAAGATTTTTAATTAATTCACATATACAATCCCAACTTACTCTCTGACCCATGTAAAAAGGTATAACAGTTACACGTATGTTTTCAGTAGTTTGTTTATGTACAGTTGAAAGTTCTAGCCATGGATGATTTTTTTCTTGCCAAGCTCTTAATGTTTCACGAGCACTAAAAGGAGGATCTGGAATAAAAATTTAATTTTTCTTGATTTCTTGTACACAAAGAGAATCTCAATATAACAACCCAAATATCACTGAATAAATATTTTATATATTTTTTTTATTTAGTTAAATTTTGAAAAAAAATTTTTGAGAATTTTTTGTATACATTAAAACACACACATACACACAAAAAATAAAAATAAAACTATTTACACCCTACTAATGTTACACCAACGGGCACAAATGATAAATAAACATGCAGTAGCTGAACAAAATCATCAATATTGAACACATGTGTTATAATGGGCAATTAGCACTAGATGAAACAATATAATAGAACTCTTTATTCACCATCTGATAACATGAGTACAAAAAGAGAAAGAGCTTTTTCAGTGAGTACAAGCAAAGAAGTGATGAAGGTTCTAAGGGTTCAGCCAAGTACAATAAAATTGTGAAAAATTCCAATTTATTTGAGTGAATGTGGAAAACCACAGCTAACAGTTTTACAGCTTTCTCCAAAAAGAAGTTGAATCCTTGAATGATACAGGAATAATCTTATCATTTTCAGATGATAAAAGTATAGTAATCCCAGTCAATGGATAGGCAATGTATTTGATAAAACACATAAGTATGGATCAAATTTAAGAAACCATTATTTCCTGAGTGGGAAGACATCATCTCTGAAAGGATTACCAACAAAAGTGCAGAGTTCTTGGTTATTCACATGGCTGATATCAAAGCATACACCTTTGCAATGGCAACACAGTTAGAATAATCAGCAAAATTTAAAATGCTGCTAGTGAATGGATGGCTTCCTTCAGCCTTTTAAATTGTGATGAACTTTATAACAAAGTTTCAGAGGACAATATAGCTGCATTTGAACAAATGCAAATTACTGTACATGAAAATTAAGAAATCCCTGAAAATAAACCTTAATGTATTTTTTTTATCAGAAAAATATGCAGAATTTATTAAATTTATTGTAAACCTTTGTTAGCTTATTTTATGTTTGCAGTGTATAAAAACACTCATATGTTACTCAAATTTTAGATTTTTTTGATATAATGAATATAAAAACTTTTTAAAACATAGTTTATAGTTCCTAAACATCAATAAAGTATCTAAAAATTACCTTTCTCTGGATCATGCATTAAAAACTTGTCAAATAATTCATGAGAAATGGGTTGTTTTTCTGTACTAGTGTAAGGTATAACATCTTCATGAGCTACATAGTCTAAACCTGTAGATATAAACACACATTTTTCTTCATTCAAACTATACTTAAAAAAATTCAAATTAATGATTTTTAAAAATGATTTAATTACAATTAAAATAAAAATAATGTTAGCAACACTTAGTTTAATTAATGATAAATGATATTAAAAACCAAAAAATAATCAGTCAGAATTACTGTACCTGGAATGGCATAAAGAGAACGACTGTTATCTTGATTACCTAAAACTGTGACAGCCTCCGTTTGTGTTCTCTATAAAAATATTGTGAAAAATAACCCGTTAGACAGGCAAATAAGAACAAACACAAACTTTCCTATAAAAAGTTTTAAAATAATCATGATCAAATGTTTAGAGAGAAATCAAAAACATATTATTATAAAAAATTCTTCAAATAAAATTTATTGTAGCATGAATTCTAAGTTTTAGAATAATACATAATCATTCTGAAAATTAAATTGCTATTACACATATTAATTATTTAAATGGATTAAAACATAATATTCAGGTTTACTTAGTAAAAAAGATTATTAGAAAATATTTCTTTAAAAAAAAGAGCATGATTTTATTGGATAAGGGGGAAAAATGATTAAAAAAAGGGAAGAGGGAAAGGAAGTTTACAAAAAAACCTTTTTCTACAAATTTATTCCAACTGTTGTTTGTTCTTATGCAACCTGATCTCGACTGTGTCAGATTCAGGCCCATGAAATTCATTATGGCAAGGGGCTAGAGGCACGCCTGTCGTTGGCCGTAGCCTTGAGCACCACACAGGTGACAGTAAGGTTTAGCTCTGTTCCACCCCAATTTAGAGGGAGAAAACCTTGGGGGTAGGGGCCTCCCACTTCTCTTCTCCTTCCACCAACCTCATGAGAAGACTTGCGGCTCGATGGCTATTTAGAGTACCCCCCATGCCGCAAAGACACTATATATTACAAACATCCATGTCTTCTCCAAAAAATATTAGAATTTATGTATAGAAAGATAGACAATTTTTTGACTGTTTGATATATAAAATACATTTTAATGAGATTTTTTATAACTGTATGCCACCTCATGTAGTTTTTTTTGTGCTAAAATAAAATCTTGCATATCTTTGTGTTAGTACATATTTCATAAAAAAATCTCATTAAAATGTATTTTATATATCAAACAGTCAAAAAATTGTCTATCTTTCTATACATAAATTCTAATATATTTTGATTTAAAATTCTATAAAACAAATTTGGTTGAGGATAACACATAGGCAAGTTATATTACACTTTATTTGGAATCATGTTAGAGAAACAAGTAATAATAATAAAAAAAAATTTTAGTCAATTCCTACTTAGGTCAATAAACAAAAATTTTATTTCTGTTACTTTTTATTAAATAATAACAATTAATATAAATTTGAATATACATATGACAGAATCACAATATTAAGTGGCAAAATAGAAAGTGAATTTCCTTGCAATAATCAATGTATCCTGTCGCCATCTATTGCATTCATTCAGAACAAATTAAACTTTTTTTCTCAAATATAAAACTAAAATTAATTAATCAATATTTGAAAAAACTGTATTAACATCAAGTGTCATCCACTACAAGTTTAAAAATATGTATTTGAATTTGAGTGGATGAATAAAAAGCATTTTATTAACCATTGAAAATTTGAACAAGATATATATATATATAAATCAATATATATAGGAAGAGAGTGAACTAATAGTAGGAATTGAAAAAGAAATGCAATTTTCTTGTGTTTCTTAATCTATACATATAAATAAAAATGAAGTCTGTTTGTAATTTGAAATTAACAGCTTTTTACTAAATGCATTTAAAAGTATATACGGTACTTATATGAAAAAATAAATTTTTAAAATTTCTGTCTGTCTTTCTGTCAGTCTGTTTGTTCTGGCTAATCTCTGAAACGGCTGGACCAATTTTGACGAAACTTTCACTGGCAGATAGCTAATGTTATAAGGAATAACTCAGGCTACTTTTATAATAGAAAAAAAAATTAGGGTTCCGTTAAAATAAAATTAAAGCCAATGAAATGGTGAACAATATCCGTTTCTAATAGGGATTGTTTTCTTCAATAGGGATTATTTTTATTCAATAGGGATTGTTTTATTTTGCAAGCCTTCTGTCTCAACGTTTCTAGCAGTTATATCAAACTTTTTTGCTTGATAAGGTTACTGAGACTCCCGATATTTCCTGTTCATGTCTGATCCTAATGATTTTAACAGTCTTCACTTACCCCTTGCTTGCGGCTTCGTTTCACCCTACCCAGTCCTCACCCCATCGACAGTGTCAAAGGTCATGAGTTCCTCCCCGCTCCCTGTTTGCAGATTTGTTTCACCCTACTGTTACTAAGATCTGTTTTGAACTGTTGCATCATTCCAATGATTTCATTCTCTCTCAAAAATACTGAGCAACATCAATTTTTCTATAACTTAGACAGCATTTAAACTTAAATCAGGAAGTTTTTGGGTTTTACGTCATTCGACTTCTTACAAGGCTCTGCATTTAAATAAAGGTAAGCCAATTTCATACCTCTATTGTTTATTTCATTGCCAAACACTGCACAAAGCAGTCACAATAAATGTTTGTCTTGCAAGAGTGATTGTACAAGTTTGAGTGTGCGGTGGGTGGTGGCGATCGCAAAGATAACAGGTTGTTTTATTTAGTTAAGTACATAGATAGTTGTTTCTAAAATAAATATTTTTAATTACGTTTTAGGTGAAAAAGTGCACTTACACTCTTAAATTAAGTAAGTTTATTCAAAACTGTAAATAACTTCATTTAACCTCCACAATACCTATACACATAAATAAAAATGAAGTTTTTGTATGTAATTTGAAATTAACAGCTTTTTACTAAATGCATTTAAAAGAATATATGGTACTTATATGAAAAAATCAATTTTTAAAATTTTTGTCTTTCTGTCTCTATTTGTTCCAGCTAATCTCTGAAACAGCTGCACCAATTTTGATGGAACTTTCACTGACAGATGTTATAAGGAGTAACTTAGGCTACTTTAATTAAAAAAAATAAATTAGGGTTCCGCGGAAATAAAATTAAAACCAATGAACAATATCCGATTCAAATAGTGATTATTTTTATTCAACAGGGATTATTTCATTTTGCGAGCCTTCTGTCTCAACGATTTCTAGCAGTTATATTAAACCTTTTTGTCTGATTAGGTTGCTGCCACTTGCGACATTTCGCGTCCATGTCCTTTGATCCTGATGATTTTACAGTCCTCACCCCATCAACAATATCAAAGTTCATGCGTCCCTCTCACACTTTGCTCAATAAAAAATAAAGAAAAAAAAAGTAAAACAAAAAAGAAACATTGATTCACAAAGTAGAAGAATGACATTATACTTATAGCATAGGTATTTCTTTACGTGGAATATATAATTATTAAGTTTTCGTAAACTCTGCGAATTGAATAAACACTTTTTTGTTAAATTCCACGTCGACGAAGTCGCGGGTAACAGCTAGTTAACATAAAATACATGCATCAGAAAGTAATATTAACATATTACACATCCAGATACAAATTATTTACATTATTTTAATGCGTTTATTACACAAAATTTGTAACAATGTGTTAATTTTGCTGAGCAGAAAGAAGGTGTTTTCAAAAATCGATCCATAAGAGAGTTACGTGGCGTTATAAGTAAAAAAAAACTTTTTTTTTATCAGCTATTATATCTACAGACTTAAAATTTAGCACACATGGTTTTTTGTTCAGCTGAAATATGCAAAAAGTTGTTTTTTTGTTTAATTTACAATTCACGTAAAATTAGCTCATTAAAAACTTCTTTATCCTTCAGTCTGTATTGCTTAAATTTTCAATTCACCCGTGCGAAGAACGGATATACCAGCTAGTCATAATTTATAATTAAACTTACCACAAAAGGACAATCTCTGGAATCGATGAGGACTTGATAATATGTATGAGTATGACTTATGACTTCCTTTTCAATATGATTGTAATTAATACTTGACTCTTCACTTTCCCTACAGAAATAATATAAAGCCTACAGTTGAATTTTAAAAAAATAAACAATAATGAAATTAAAACATTCTAAGAATCTTTGCTTAAATATAAAGGTTAACTAGCAATATATATGCATAAAAATAAATATTAACAGAATGAAATAAATAAATAGAACATAAGCAAATTATAAAAATTCTTAGTGATTGCGATTGATAGTACATATATAGATGCAAGTGTGGATGAATTTTTTTAGGAGGAAAAAGGATGATGATATCACATGTTAAATTTATTATTGATGAGCTTTTAAAGCCCGCTTTAATCATCACACAGATTTTAAGAATCTAAATTTGGATTTGTCATATTTTTTAGAAGTTTAATTTTATTTTTTTAAAATTATAAAATGTTTTGATTCGATTGGATCCTAGTAGAGCCCAGACCCTTCGCGTGAATTATTTTGGTTGGCGATAATTGTGCTATCTTGGTAGCCCTACTTTTATAAACTAGACATAGTAAACCTAACTGCTACTGGAATTTTCCTATTTTGCCATTTTGTTGGTGGGCATTTCGAATTTCGTTGTTGAGTACCGGGCCGGAAGTATGGCTGCTTGTGTGAATGAGTATACTTTAGAATTTTTTACTTTGATGAATGCGAAAGGTAAGAAAGAATTGATTGGTGTATGAAGAAAGGATTGATTGCTTCGAATTATAAATGTAGCGATATGAATGTAATGAGCGAATCAGATTATACGAATGAAAGAGTGTTTATTGTTTTGGATGGATCTGAATGGAGATGTCGAAAAAAGGTGTAAATGCGCATGATGTTTGCAGAAGTATAAGAAAGAAATCGTGGTCTGCTGTTATGCTGTACCCTCCACTCAGAAAAGATCAGCAGTAAGAAAGTAAGAGCTGTTTTTTTATTTATTATCTTAAATATATTTGATTGATTTCTGTATTGTTTATATATATTTTCATTACGCATCCACCTTGTCCTGCTACATTCACTTGCCGGAATTGTCGGGTTCACTTGGTGCCATCTCGTTCTGGCTTGGCGCTTTTTTCGGTTTGTTGCCAAGGGTGTGGGCCTTCTAGGATTTTACTATATTTATAAATTCTTTTTCAAAGTACTTAGTTTTAAAATATGTGCATTCAATAAGAAAAAGGTAATTAAATGATAAAGAATAATTTTCAACACGAATCCTTCACAAGATGCAAAAATAAAGCAATATCAACACTTATTGGGTAAAATGAAGCAAATAAAACATAACTAAAAAAATAACTCAAAATCAAGTAAATGGAAAAATAAGTCTTTATAATTAAAAAAATCAGAAAAAAAGAAACATTTTAAATAGAAAAATTTAATTTTAATTACAAATTAGAGTTTTACAATAAAAGTATTATAGAAATAGAATATTAATAAGAACTTAAAAATTTACTCCATTTTATAAAACATAAAAAGTTCATAAAAAAGTTTCATTAAGTTTCAATGACCAAATAAATAAGATGATACAATTCACCTATTTGTTTCTTGATTTGGTACATCTCGATCATATACACAAGCCATATAAGGGAAAAGTGTCACACCACGATAACCAAATACTCTGTGTAGAAACAGCTGAAAAAAATATATTATATGTCTAGTTATTATATGAATAAAAGAAAAATGTAAATTTTACAAACACACAACACAAACACAGTATTAAAATTTTACATAATACACACATAATATGCCTATTCTGAATTAAGAACTTTTATAATTTAAATGAATAACATTCATCCAAATATGAAATAATACTTTGAATAGATTTTTTAAAAGTTCTAGAAAATACAAACACATGTTGTAAATATTTTGTGAAAAACAGATGTTAGTTGAATAAAAGAGAGGATTTGTATATACTGCAGTATATTAATACTTTTAAAACAAGTAAGCAAGTCTAATAAGGCATATAGGTACATGGTTTCCAGGGATGATTTTTCAATTAAACATTTAGGTATTACATATTATCACAACCTATTGGTGACATTATATGAAACGAAGCACATGGACACCAAGTCAGCATGTACGACACATAAGAAATCGGGGTTTCCAACTTGGCGAGTTATTAATAGTGTTGGTGATTATTACGATAATAGGAAAGTATCAGTAGTTAATAGTTTAATTCCTGTTTATGAATGCTTTATTTATATGTATGCATTACTATTTGTATATTTAAATAAATCAAAAGCTATATGCTATCAGGTACTTTGAAATGTATGCATTAATGTATTATAATATATTAAAATAAAATAAGAACTTTATTTTTCACAGACAATTATAATATTAGATAACTTTCTGCTTATAGAATAATCCCCATAGCACAGAAAACAGTTTCAGTATAAATATTACTGTTCAAATATAACCCCCCCAAATGCAAGTAATTTACATAATAATGAACAATTAAATGATTAATTAATGATACTTGCATATTAAACAGTTGACCAATTTCTTCAATCAAAGACATTGTCAAAATTCTGTGATATGTAACCAATTATGAAAAACAGTTCTTGTTCCAAAGCAATACCGATAACAACATTTGGTAACCTATCTTTTTATTTGGAGAAATTCGTCAATGGTATAATATTAAGTACCTAATTAACTTATATACCTTTCCAAAACACATATAATTTTGGAATAAATTATCAATTTAAATTATACTTAAAAATTTTTTTTGAAGAAATAAAAATTCCCTTAATTATACAGCTTTTAACAGTTTATCATTCAGAAAGCTCTTTATCTCATTTTGAATATTTATAACAAAATTTTTAAAAAATATCTGCAAAAAGATCAACAATGATCTGATGAATAAGTAAATGTAATCCCCCATTAATATATGAATGCTGTGTTCTGAGAAATGAATTTCTATATAACTATACAACAAGGTTTAATCAATGAAACTTATTTCGAACATTAAAAAAATTACATAACTTTGAATAGTTTTTTGATGTGATATAGTTTGATATCATATTGGACACACTGTACTTTAAAAGAATGATAAATCTAAACTAAAAATTAACATTTCATCTCAACACATAACTCAAAAATATTCTGAAGATAGATAGTAGTTTGATGACAGTATTACAAATAAATTACTAGTAATGTTTAACTTATTAAAGAAACATAATATGAAACTAGTAAAATACTTAATACGAATAATAAAAACATTTCTGAAGAGTCAGAATTCTACGAGGGGCCATTAAGAGCAGAAATACCGAAGTATACCAGAGTGAAGTAACAAGTGTGGGTGTTGAGTGAGAGAAGCAGTGATCATGTAATTGTATGCATAGCAGTTGTACATACATAAATAAATTGCGACTTAATGTATTATTGCAATCATATTGACAACAGTATATATGAAACAAAACACATGGTTGCCAATTTAGTGCGTCCAATGTATGCGAAATTGGGATTGCTAACTTGGTGAGTTTATCTTGAACATTGTCCTTGTTATGATAGTACATATGTACCAATAAATTTGTTAGTTTTTAAATCTTGCTTTAATCCTTTGAATTCTGCCTATGATGCATTCTTTATAATACATCCCCAAAGATCCAGATTGAAGTTTACAATAACATTAATATAAGAATTAAATTATATTCATTTTTTTAAAAATTAATTTACATAGTGTGAAATTCAATATTTAATGTATGAAACATATACAGTTATACAAGTTACTTAGTATTTATTTATGTGTTGCTTTTTTCTTTCCTTTTACTTGAAGATGCACAACAAAACCAACTACTTCATGTGTACACAAGTCTTAAAAGCTCGTATATTAAGTTTTAATAGCATTGATTAATGAAATTAAATACAGAAACCTGTTGTGGCATAAATAAAAAAAAATTAACAAATATAAACAAAACTAACTTGTCCAGTATCATATTTTCCTTCTAGTTTGGGAGTTTCTAATTTACCAACTTCAGCAAGCCTAATAAATAATTAAATTATAAGAACATCTTTAAAAATATACATATGTTCAGTATACAAGAAGTAAAAGAAAATTACTTTTCATCGATAACATAATAATTTACCTGGCAAATCGTGCATTGAAAACTATTATAGGGTTGCATATCACATTTAATAACGAATTTTCAAATCTTGTTATAAATGAAAGATGACGGATTTTATTCATAATGCGCATTTTATAAATTATAAGGACACAGGCAATGTTTATAAATCACACAATAACAAAGTTCAAATATTGCCAGTACCGAAATCAAATCTTCAGTGTAGAAATGTTATTACCGAATCTAATTTAAACAAACAATTCAACTACAAAATTATTTTTTTTGGGAAAATATTTTTTTTATCAACCGATAACTTTAGAAGATTTAATTTAAATAACACGTTTTTCAAAAAACAACTCCAAACATTGGTAAAGAAGATGCGCAAACGCAGATGTCATGATATATTTGTTTCTGTTTGCGAATCGGTTTCTCATCTTTGATATCCCTCCATAAGCTTCGACGTTACAATTTGTATTAATTTTAAAATTATATCATGAGTGTAACCTATTATTACTCAAAAACGTGAGAAACTATCCTTTTACATTTAAAAATCAAGTTTTCTAAATCTCTTTTATAAAAAAACACTTATTCATTGTAAATTGAAATATTGTAGTATTGGATGAAGTTATTTACCATGTTAGGTCTTGGAAGTAAATCGAACTTTACAATTGATGATGCTTTTGAAACAGAAGATGATGATGTTTTAAAAACTTACGGCACAACAACCGAAAGTACACCCTTGAAGCCCGTAAGATCTAATCGCAACGACAGTACGAATTTAACGATTCGAATAGATGATCCATCTTTGGATAGAGGTCGATTTGGTAAATTGAAACTTACGGGTGATGTAAGTATATTTTGTTCAAATGTTTGAGTATTGATTACTTCTATGAAGATTTGGAATTGTTTATTACATGATGTTATTTTCTGTGTTGCTTTTCGTACGGGGTATCATCGAGCCAAATTTTCTTAGTTGCGTAGTGTCATTTTCAATTGTTTAATATCAGCAATGAAGAACTCTTGAATTAGTTTAAAGTAAGGTTCTTAAGATTTGATCACAAATCCAATATTATCTCCCCCCATTTTCGCTTGGTTCCAGTGATTTTCGATTTGGTAGGTTTTGACTGAGATGGAGATACGGTTCGGTATACTTTTTTGACGTCTTTGTAGAGTTGCAGCATATATACATCTTGATTTGGTGAAATCTTTGAGATAGCTGACATCAAATCTAGTTACTCTTCCTATTTGAGAAGTAATAATGAGAGAGATATTTTTCTTAATGACTGAATTGTTGAATTTGTCATTTTTCAGATTTAGTCTGTATTCTATAGATTTTAAGAATTGTTAGATAAGTTTTATGTACTCCTACTGTTTCCAGGCCTAAAAAATTACCGTATGAGGACAGCATCTCCTCTGATTCAAGACCTGATTCATAAGCAATATATACTTTGTCGAATAATTATTACATAAAATGTTGGTAAAATCCTAGGAGAGCCCACACCCTTGGCAACAAACCGAAAAAAGCGCCAAGTCAGAACAAGACGGCGGCAAGGAAATATAGCGGGACAAGGTGGATGTGTAATGAAAATATATGTAAACAATACAGAAATTAAACATTTAAGATAAAAAATATAAAAACAGTACTTACTTTCGTGCTGCTGATCTTTTCCGAGTGGAGGGTACAGCGTAACAACAGATTTTAAAAAAGCCTTAAAGGTCTCATCGTTAAGCAAATGATCATGTGTGCACCACCATATTTATTCTGCGAGATAATGGTTGAACATACATTTGGCGTAGCTGGTATGATTTCAAAGAAAGCGTTTTATTGCGGACCATTACATTTAGGACATTCATAACTCGAAGCAATCAATCCTTCCTTCATACACCATTCAATCAATTCTTTCTTACCTTTCGCATCCAACAAAGTAAAAAATTCTAAAGTATATTCTCTCGCACACGCAGCCAGCCTGGAGCCCAACAACAAAATGAAATTCGAAATGCACGCCCACAAAATACGAAAATGCTAGAAATAGTTAGGGTTGCCATATGTAGAGTTTAAAAGTAGGATTACCAAGATGGCGCCATTATCGCCAACCAAAGTAATTCGCGCCAAGGGTGTGGGTTCTCCTAGGAGTGAACCAAAATAATGTTTAGAATGGAATAAAAATTCTGTATTCTTATTGTTTGTGATGCCACACACCTGATCGAGGCCAACAAAATTCATTGTTGCAAGGGGCTAGTTTTCTGTCTTTCGTTTGCCAATGCCTTAAGCACTATACAAGTGGCAGTACGATTTGGCTTAGTAATAATTCTGTAGTAAGTTTTAATTAAAACCATAAAATTTTTGTATTTTTAAGGGGCTATTTTAAAATTGATTTTAAAACCCACTGCCAAAATTAATTTTTGATTTTTACAGTAAATTTAACTTAAGAGTAGCTTGTGTTTAGTGAATGTTATATTTCAGGCTGAATTGATTTCTGTTTATGTTTTTAACCACCTAGATTTCATAAATCAATATTTATAACGTTTAAAGTTGACTTTGTATTCAGACTACAATGCTGTTTTAACTCCTTTCCTTTCAAGAAAGACATTGCCGCTAAAGATTTTTTGTTACGAGAGGCTGATGCACATTAAATCTGTCGATGTGTAAAGTATTCATGCTGAAGTGGTGTGGAAGTATGGAAAATAGAGGTGCCAGTTGAACTTTGTTCTTTTCATTTAACTCTGATTCAGAATGACTCAGTTCCATTGCTAATTCTTGTGTTGCTTCAAAATTTAATATTAAAAAACAAATGATCATTTAAGAAAGGCATACAATAAAGCAGAATTAATATGTTAGATCTAAAAGTGTTTCTTTATTCCACCAATTGTAATAAGGGAGTCTTCTGTTTTTCGTTTTATCACCAAATACTTAAAAGTTCTTGGTTTATTGCCTTTTTTTTCTTCATAGTTTTGGCTTAGAGTTTGTATGTAAAATGATGTGTTATTAATAATATTCTGCACCAACTATCTTTTTTTTTATTTTTCTACATTTATTTCAGAGTTTTTCAAAGGACAGTGATTCTTTAATACATGGAGATTCTATAAGACCTGAAAAATTTGACGCAAAATCAATGTATGTATAGCCCACATTAAATTTTATTCAAAAGAATTAAGTTTACTACGTATAGTTAAATTTGTTTAAAAAAAAGCAATATTTTATCTGGTTTTAATGGGAGAAAATGATGCTAAATAATATTTCTGGTATTACATGAAGCATTTTCATCACTACGTAGATATGTTTTGATTTGTTCTTTCCAAGTGCATAAGCAGTTATGGTAGTCAAGATCACTAGCATGTGACCAATGTGTGTTTCAGTCAGGTTTAAGTTCAGATGCTACTAAAGATTTGCATGTAGCTAGGTTGATGTATATTAAATCCATCAGGGCTCTTAGTACTCGTGTTGATGTGTTGTGAAAGTAAAAGAGTAGATTACCAATTTGTGTCATATATACATTTAATCAATAAATAAATCAAATGATGGGAAGATAAAAATTGTTTTGGGTGTGAAGGAGGGTTACACAGAAAAGAATTACCACAAGGAAAGAAGCCAAACTAAAATACTGAGAAAGTACTCCAAACAAAGTGCTCAAAGAAAGTTTAGGTGTAATAGATAAATTGCTGTTTTTATGTGTCTTCACACAACATCAGCACGACTGATTAAGAAAAGGGATTTTACATTTAATTTGAAATGTATATTAATCTTTTGGTGTTTTTTTAGCAAAATTATTTCAAAAATTGCATGTTAAAAATATACATGTATTTAGAAGTTCAAAATTGCAGCATATTCATAGGAAATGATGTTTATAAATGTAATAGATATAAAGACAAAATTTGTAAATTAAATTATGACTATTGCTTTATCCATGTGCTTTGTAAAAAAACAAATACAAACATTTATGTACTGATTTAAATATGTAATATTTACACAAATTACATTATAAAGTATTTGTAAAATTTTGAAGTTTATTGCTTAGTATAATAAACTTCAAAACTCAAGGTTCAAGGTGAAGCCCTATTTCACATTCTGTGCACCAAATTTGTGTTTCTATGAGTTTCCTTTTTCCTTTCAATTTTTTTTAGCTACAAACAACACACGGTCTGCAAGGCTCTTTTTTTTATTATTACTATTTTAGGGGGTATGTTTCTTGTTAAATGAGTTGTCAATTTCAAAAAGTTTGGATTGTGATTCTCCATTTGAATATATTTGGTTACTTTGTTCAATCAATTATTTTTGTGAAAAACTCTAAAAGCTTGATTTTTTGCATGGATTAGTTCTTTTTGTAAAGTTCATGAGCATTTTTCAAAAATTAATGCAATGTTTACAAATTTTTTATAATATTTTCTTGTCTATTTTGTATTGCTATCAACCATTTTGAGTAGTTAGTGAGTCTTCAGATTCTTCTCTAGCTACACGAGAGGAGTCTGATTGATCAGTGGTTCTTAAACTTTCAATCACCACAGCCTCCCTTTATGTATCAGCGGCCCTAAGATTTTGAGCACCCCTACCTGACTTCTGACACATGGCTGAGTGATTTAAAGGTTCCTCAATAATTCTAGACTACCTCTGCTATTTATTTTTATGCATGTGTTTCTACTATTTTTTGAAAATATTACGTTGTAGTAATGGCTAAGTAGTTGCAAAAATTATGGAACTGAATATTCTTGATTAAAATACATGTTCATGTTTTCATTGGGGGCAGTTTAGTGAATCTAGTCTTGGATGGTACATCTTTCATATTTTCCACAAGGCCTTTCAGAGTCTGTAAAAGAGGGAAATTTTAACATTAAATGAGAGACCTTCACAGACCTTCTAGAAGGGTTATGGGGACCCGTAGGGCTCTGTGAACCAGAGTTTACGAATCATTGTGATAGATAACAATTATTAGGGCTATTACTATTTGAAAAATGTGTAAAATTGTCATGTTACAATATTTCATCAGAAGCAAACATTTTGTCATTTGCAGAATATTTCCTGCTAGCCATATTTTTTATTAATAAAAAATAAGAGCAAAAGATCCAATTCACGAACATAACGCTAATATATAAAATTTAATTGAAAAACAACCCCATCTATTAATAAAAATTGGATTTAGAATCTCAAATACTGTGCAAAATATGTCCTTAAAATTTAAATGTTGAAATGGTAGAATACACTTATATAAAGGAAACAACTGCATGTTTTTGGAAATTGCAGATGAGCAATTTTGCTTGGGAATCAAAATAAGCAATTAACCCTCTCGCTGCACATCCCGCGATTTCCACAAGCAAATGTAGGCATAACACACGTAACACTACACAGTAAGAGGGTTAAAGGATTAACTGAAATAAAATGTTTATTTTCATTTTTATTTAATGAAAATCTCAGGGTTTTTTTTGTTTTTGAAAAATTAAAAATCTGCACTTATAATAATAAAAAAAATGTTTTGTTCATTTTTTTGTGTATTTTAAGAAATGAAAGTAAAGTATTATAATCAATATTTAATGTTTTTGTATCAGTAAAAGTTATGTTAATTAAGTAAAAATGTGTTTCAATTGTGTATTGATTAAAGCCTGTGTTGAACTATATTCTGACATTTTTTTAAATAAGAAAATGTTTAAAATTTTTAATTTTCTTTTGAAGTAATTTCTTGAAATTTCATTTTGATAGGGAACTTTGCATGACAAAAATATCACATATGTATTATTTTGAATATTAAAAATTGTTTGTTAAATATAGTATTTTTGAATTTATTTAAAACGTTTTTCAATTTAAAATGTATTATTTCCATACATTTAAAGAAAGCTTCATCGTGTGTTTGGATGTATTTATTTTGCTGAATGATAATATATTCTTGTGGTATTTATAGATGGTGGAAGCATCCAAAAGTTAGAGAAAACTGGAAAGTGATGTTTGCTGCTTTTGGTCTACTTTTTATAGGAATTGGTATGCTGTATATGTAGCATTAATATTAATAATAATAAAAAGAAAAGCTTAAATGCAATTTGAGAACATAGTACTAAATTAAGACTAAAGTTATTTTTGTCCTTTTTTAGGTTTGCTTGTAACTGGTATTGTTGTGTTAATTTTGCCTGAAATGGGTTTGTATAAATGTTTTTGGTAATTGAAGTCATTTTTTTAAACATAATGCTGTAACATATTATACTTGAGACTTCTTGAGAATCTAAATAGAGAGAATTTTTAAAGTATTGTTTTATTCAGTTTTAAAGTAATTCAAATTTGATTTTATAGTATAGTTAAATTTTTAGTATCCAAATATTTTTATAGAATGCTTTAAAATGTTTTTCACTTTAAATAATTTAAATTTTAATTTGTTATATGTGTATAGAGAAAGGTAATACATATACACATGAAATTTGATTTCTGAAAGAACACATTGGAGTTTTTTTCTTGAAATTTCTTCAAAACAAATTTATTAAAAAAAAGTCTGGAGGAGAAAATGGAATAGTGTTTATTTGGTTTAAATTTATTTTTTCGGCATCATCGTTATTTAAAACTGAAATTTTATGACTACGATATTTTTGAGAATCTATATACATAAAATCAGTGTTTATGGTGGATGTTCAAGAAGTTTGTACACCTTTTAATATATTAAGATATTTCTTGAAAAAGTTCTGATATACATGCAAGTACAGAAGATACGTAGCATACATTGGGATAGCAAATACAGAAAATAATTGCAAATAAAATCCTTTTTTAGCTTTCAAATTATTTTTTATATTTTTGAATTTGTAATATTTTCTCTTTTGAGATGGAAGTTTATGGATGCATGCATAATTATTTTTATAATAAAAAATGCAGCATGTAAAAATTATAATTTTTAAGCACAAACTTTCATATTTTTTTTACTGTATTACTTTTTAATGATTTTCAGATTTCTGTCGTGTAAAAATAGAATTAGTTGCATCATGTAAGAATTTCTATATCCCTTAACTGCTGCAGGTATATTTATATGCCTTGCCTAGACGGTGTCATATATGTACTCCATTTCCAAAGTATGAACTTTCGCTTTGCTCTGCTATGTGTAAAACAATTCTGAAGTCTTTGGGATATAATACAATGACTTTTACAGTATTTGCGAAGGATTTACTTATTTCAGAGAAGGGTTTATTTATGCCTTTGTTTTTCCTCAGTACACCACATAGTTATGTGCAGAAACAGTAGTATTGGGAAATGAATAATTCTACTTTTCCTTTTTAGTTAAGGGATTTATATCTTCATACAAAAAAAAAATGTTTACATGCTTCAATTCAAATTTCTATTCTGATAATATATATATTTTTTACAGGTGTGCAAAGCTTTGTGTTTTTTATTGCTGGAGCCATTTGTTTCATTCCTGGAGGTAAATATTGCCTAAATCATTTTTTTTACGAATGCTATACTTATTGGGAAAAAAAACATTAAGATAATATATATTTTGCTGTTTATGTATTTAAAGATATGTTGATAAATTAAGGAGAAATCGTCTATTTCATTTCAGTTATTTCTTGTATAGATAAATTGTTTCAGTATGATAAGAGATTATTAAATTCAATAATTTTTTAGATTCATGCAAATCTTTCTAATTAATTGTAAAAAATATTGTATGCATTTTTTGATTTTGATACATCTTTCCTGTCTTGATGTAATGTTTAACAATTTTTGAGAATTAAATCAAATTAACTTTGATAGATGGGAAAATATTTTTGGATCATATTTTTGTATGTTTAAATAAGTTTGTTTACTTTTTAAAAATTTAATATGTATTTTGTAATGCATGATTATCCAAAACATATGAATATTTTTTTAAACCTATTTTAATAGTTGAAAGAATAATTAATCATGAACTTGGTTTGTATTTAATTAATAAACAATTTCTGCAGATTAATATTCAATGTATTCAAGGACTGGATAAAAAGTAGTGGCAATATTTCAAATACTGTGCACTAGATTGCAGTGGCATTCTTCAAGCTGATAAAAGACAGTGAGGGGGGGGGTATTTTTTAGTCATTAATATTGGGAGGTAGCTTTAAAGTGTAAATAAAAACTTCCTGTTATGTTTTCAAAACAGAAACTTTTGATAAAAGTTGATGTTGCACAAGACAGACCATGTTCAACAGTGTTATCAGGGTCAGCATATTAGGGATGATGATGTTGCATTGCTGTATCATACAATGGCATAATAAATGAAAATATTTTGTCAAGGAAAGGGTGTGTCTCTCACAATTAACATTATTTGAGACAACCCTGGGATGACAACTCATTCAGCTTGTTGCTAGTTTGTTGGAAGCTGATGTATGATTGTTTTTGCAGAAACAAGGCAGTTAACGCAAAATTATGCTTTATATTCAGCATGACATCTTTAGTTATCATTAAACTGTAGTATAGTAGATATCTCCTGTGATGTCTAGGATGCAACACTGACTCTATTATGCACTTGCATAAAATGTTTTGAGGATATCAAAGGAAAAATGAGTTTCATCAGATGATTTGTCATAATGGATGAATATGGGCTTATATATATGTCTATGAATCATGTTTGAAACATTAATCCAATAAATGGAGAAATCCTGGTTTTTCAGTGCTGTATCATCTGAAGGTGATGTTTGTTGTCACCATGCTATACTTAGAAAACAGATTGCTCATGCTTCCAACTACTGTGAATTTCCTATACATCATCTGAATTTAGCATGCAGGGGAAATAATATCAATTGTTTTCAAATACAATCATCCTCCATGATGATGCATGAGGTCATAGTTGAATGCTGTACCTTATCTTCTGTGATATGATTTATTGGAACATCCATTATGCTCAATATGAATCATTGACTATGATCTCTTCGCAAAAACCAATTAACCACTTGAAGGGTCCATTTCAATGATAAGGAGAATTCTATCTATGCTAAAGGGAATGCAGGACATCTTAGCAGTATCTATATAAGCCAGTAACAGCCTCCGGACAGAGGTGATTACTTTTGTCTACTGGTCATGTTACTCAACTGCAGAACTGAACATCACAGGTTCTGTCCGTAGATAAGCACCTCCGCATTGGTTATGTTGGCTGAATTTAAAAAAATGCAACCTTCTGATCTGTTGTGGCATCATGTACCCACAAAAAGAGCAATCAAAAGTCATCAGATCCACTTGATGCAGCACCCAAAAGTCTTCAGATCCACTTGATGCAGCACCCAAAAAGACTTCAGATCCACTTGACGCTGCACCCAAAAGACTTCAGACCCACTTGACGCAGCACCCAAAAGACTTCAGACCCATTTAATGCAGCATCCAAAAGTCTCCAGACTCACTTGACGCAGCATCCAAAAGTCTTCAGACTCACTTGACGCAGCATCCAAAAGTCTTCAGACTCGCTTGACGCAGCACCCAAAAGTCTTCAGACTCGCTTGACATGACACCCAAAAGTCATTGGACTCACTTGACACAACAGCAACAACTCACATGCTTGCCATAACAAATATCTCGTTCGTTCACCTATCCACCAACTCACTGGTGGAGGAGTACTGTAGTGGCATATATATAAGCCAGTAACAGCCTCCAGACAGGATTGATCACTTTTGTTTGTGATCATGTTACTCAGCTTCAGAACCTATCATCATGGGTTCTGTCCTCCGTAACATCCACAGAAGTAGGAATACTGTTGATTTACAGTACCTTTCAGCCTTTTGGCAGAAGTTGCAGATATGATAATGTATTATATTGGGAGGGAATGTAATGATGATGGCATTTCAGTATTGATGCCTGGCCACTAGTTTATTTCTAATTCTTGTAATTATATCTAATTTAGTATGAGATTGTATGGTGAGTAATGTATGAGATTACTATTAGTCAATTTTATTGTAAGATTTTACATAGTTTATTACATGAAGAAAAGTATATTCAATTCAAAACTTTAAATTTTTAAAAAAAATTAACAAGTTTGGATTATTTTTGTGTCATTATTGTTTTAAAATTGAACTACGTACATGTTATTATGAATGTAAACAAAGTTTTTTTATGAAAATTCATCGTTTAAACAGTATTTTTTATACTATTTTCTTGTATATTCAGCTTATCATGTGGTTTACGTCTACTGTGCAGTGAAAGGTCGCCGTGGCTATAACTTCTATAATCTACCGCTTTTTAACTGATGTCACTTGTTATCAAGTCTTAAGGAAAAGTATATTTGTGTAAAGCTTAATATTATTGTAAAGACCATATATGATTTGGTATCATGTAAAAATATATATGTTAAGTATGTTTATTGATGTATGTGTTTATGTGAGAGAGAATAACAATTGTACATAAGTTATTTTAATCTTATCCTTTTACTTTTATTCAATCTTTTTTAAAAATATTAGTTATAATGATGTTCTTTACTTCAATCCCATATATATTTTTAATGTTTCAAAGTGTTTTGAATTTGAGACAAAACATGTGCAAGCATATATTTTGAAAACCAATCCAATGGGATTTTTTCCATTTTCTTAATGTGGATATATCTGCTTTGGAAATGTTAATATAAAGGCTGAATAATTATGTATTGTTAATTGTTAAAAAGTTGATCTTAAAAAGGTGCAATATCTTGCCAGTTGCTTCTTGAACTAAACGTGTGATATTTTATTATTGCAGACTTTTCGAACAAATATCTTTTTTTATAGAAATGTTGTGATTTTTCTGTTTCTAAGGGTATTTATATTTAGTTATATTTCTTTTAATGTCGAGAGTGCTATTTCATTTCTTTGTTTCCGAGCATTTATGAGGATAAAACATGCAATTGGATTAAACAATATATCTATTTCTGTGTGTGTTTTTAGTTTTTATATTTTTTTCAGATCTGATTTCTTTTTTTAAAAAAATTTTACTTATCTTTTAAAAGGTTATTATAATATTTTTTTCTTTAATCATTCATAAGTGATAAACTGCTTATTGTAGTGTTAATCACCAACATCAGCACTGTAACCAGATACTATTAATCTTTGTATATAACATTCAAACAAATAAGTATTACCAAAAAAATCTGGCATGTAATGCACACCTACACTTTCCAGGGGCAATTTTTAATTTTTTACGTATATTTGCTGTATAATGCACACCCCCTTTTTTTACAAAGAAATCTGAAATGTATGTATGCAATGCTCTTGTGTTTTGAAGTCATTTATTCAAAGTTATTGGTTAATACTTTAAATAAATGACTTTTGAAAAATAGTATACTTCTAGAATTACAACCCTTTATGTTTATAAGGAATGTCATTTCTTTTAAATAAACAGTAATCTGATTTTTAAAGTCTATTTTTTTCTAGGCTCATCTTTTTTTTTCTTCTTTTTAAATCAATTATTATTATACTTGGCGTATAATGCACACCTGTAAATTTTTATTTTATTTTTTTGTTAAAAGTGCGCATTATATGCTGGATTTTATGGCAATATTAAAATTGAATACTTCTGGATTTATCTTTGACTAAAACAAAAATAGTGTTATTTTTAAAAAAGAAAAGTTGATGTGTGTGATTTAAAGATGTTAGAACAGGATGCCAGTTTGGCCATGGTCTTCATAATGTAACCATAAAATGTAATTCAAAATGACAATTTATGATGCAATATCCACTGTTTGTTGCTTTATGCAATGTTAAAATAACTTGAAGAAAAATCTAGTGCTTAAATGTCTGATTAAAGAAAAAAATACTTATTATTATTTGTAAATGTGTTTCAAGGATCAATTTATTTCATTTTCTTTTTATGTAAAAAAGTTTATGTATATGTATAAAAATTCCATATAAATATATATATAAATAATATTTTCATATTTTTGATTTTATTTATTGATTGATTAGTTTGCTATTTAGTAATAGAGGGTATTTCAAGATTCAACTTTTTCCCTTCTAAATCCTGATACATTTCATCATGCACATATTTTTCTTGATGTTTTTTTCTCTCCTTGTACAGTAAGTACTTTTTGGTTTTAAGTATTGAGAACAAAATGTATGTTAGCATTTGCCATAGAATGATTTTATTTTTCAGTAAAATAAGTTTAGTATGTTGTTAATAATTTTTCTTGAATATTTAAAAGACTACATTTCTAAGATATCAAAAAGGAGTGAAATTGTATCTAGAGAAATTTAAGTATAGTCTATTTATTTGATTAAAAAAAAAGGTGTGTGCCATGAGATTTTAAGTACTAAGATTGTATCACGACAAATATCTTAAAAAGTACATTTAAAAGAAATTTCATTTATAAATACATTGATGATAATCACATTTCATTATTTGATTTATCAAAGGTAGTAAATGAAATTTTCTCCCATTTTTGCAATTATTAGTAAGTGATTGAAAAGTAAATTTTTTAAATTACATTTTTAGTAAACAAATAATATTTGAAAGTGATTATTTATCTGCAGAATGTAAAAAAAACAACAAATTATGAATAAAATTAAATGGTATATTTTAAGGAGAAATTTTTATGCTTGTGTATGACATATTATTTTAATGTGAATGTTCATAAAAAGTTTTAGACACACGCCATTAATGAAATTGAAGATTTTAAATTGTTTGGTATAGAGTCAAATGTTTGAAGAGATTAAATTTGTTGCATTTAACTCTTATATATTAATAAAACCTTGTAATTCTAGATTTTAGACTAGACATTTAATAATTTATTTTTAAAAAAAGTAGCAGGCCACAATTGTAAGTTTTATTTGAATAATTACCTTTTATTTATTTACTTACAAAAATATGATTTTTAAACCTAATGTTAAAATTTTATTTATATCTATTTAAATTTCACTTGTATATAACTTTTAAGTTTTTTTTTTTTTAAAAAAACTTTCTTGTTATTTTCTGTAGCATTAATATTTTTGTTATTTAAAATATTTTACTAATGAATTCACAGAATTTGTATGAACCCAGGATTCTTTTTTTTAATTTGTTGGCATAAGAACTTGAAAGTTTGTATTCTTACGTTATAGTTATGTATTATTATAATATGAATATTTTTAAATAGCTAGTAATTATTATTTTTCAAAATTTTGATAGTAAATTTAAACACTGGTTGCAAAGTGTTTAAACACCGAAATAATGAATTTTTTTATCTAATTAAATATGCTCAGACAATCCTTCAATTTGTGCTGAAATATACAGTATTAGAAAATTTTAACTCCTCAAAATCTATCTTTTAAAATTGCGAACAAAGGTTGAGATAATGAAGCATAGTTTTTCTAATCTACTTGTATTTTAAAAATTAATATTAGTGTGAATGGTATTATTGGTATAAATGGTGAAGTATTTAATTAGATCATAAGTAATTTCTTTAAATGATCATAATGTATTATTTATTGAAAAAAGTATCAATATATATATGCTAACAAAGAAATATACATACCTCTTTGAAAAAGAATATTTAAAGTGAATTTTACTTAGTATTGAAAGTCATTTTCTTTTTGTGGAGGAAGTAAAAGAAAAGTTGATGTGGTTCTGGTAATATTTTTGAAAAATAATGCATGATGAAAAACTACTTAAAATCTAAAAAGTATGTATTACTGGAATGAAATTAGAGATACTATTAAAAATATTAAGTATAATTTATTTATTCTAAAATTGATTGTAGCTACAAATAAAATGTTATAGTTTATTAGTTTAAAAAGATAAATGTTTATATGATGGAAAATTTTCTAAGAGAACTAAAATACAATAACAGTTTTTTTTAACATGAAATAAATTTACAGTTTCCATGGAAACATTTTGGAATCTATTTCGACATCTTGTTATGTTCCTAATAGACATTTTTATCTATTACTTTCTTTAGATCTTTTTAGATTAGTATGTTAATTGTTAAAAATGTGTAAAAAGAATAAAGGAAAAATATGAGGCTCTTTCGTCTAACTGTGAAATAATATTTAATAATGACATTTTAATGCTAAAAAATGTTCTACTTATATAGAAATCCACCCCTATTGAATATTGATATCAATATTTTTTGTCTAAGAATTGAAAACCTTTTTAAATATTTTAATATTTTTTCATTAATTACAAAAATAAATATTGCATGTGTATAATATGTAAAATATATTTTCTCTTTGTGTAGTTTTTATAGAATGAAATATTTTGTTTTGTGTAATTCGTAACTGAATTGATTTCTATGTTAATTATAAAATAGGTCATACTATATTTTTTAGTTGATGTGTACAAGTTCCTTCATTTATTTGTATAATGTGTATGTTAATCAAGTTTGCTGTTTTGTTACTATTTTTTTTACACTAGTCATGCTTTTACTTATATTAAATGTGTTTTCAAAAATTAAATGTGTTAATATTTACCACGCCTGAAATGTGTGCATATTATTTCTCAATTTGTATGCTACAAATATATCTTCACATTGTTACTATAAAATAATATTTATCAATAAAGAAATTTAATCCAAAGGCAGCTGTAAAATGAACATTTTTGTTTCACTTTATCTTAGGAGCATAAAACTATTAAAACTAAATGTACTGATGAAATTTTTAATTTTTCAAATTTAATATTATGCGTATTTTTTATTTTAAATGTAATAGTAACTATGTGCAGCTATTTAGAATACTTCATAGTTTATACGCTCTAAATTTATAGTGTAAAAAATATGCAATAATTTAAAACAAAAATATTGTATTAGATTCTCTTTAAATAATGTTCAAGTATCTATAAATGAAATTGTGCATGTTAGAAGTTATTTCAATATATTTTAAAAATGTGCCTAATATTTAGAAATGAGAAGAACAGCTGTTTTCCTTGAGTCAATGTAATTTTCATATTGTTTAATATTTTTGAATCAACAATTGCTTTCTAGCAGTTGTGAAGAAAATGTATGCTGTTTATGAATAAAAGAATATTTATTTAAAAGTATTTTTCTAAGATCATATTAATGTCAAAAGAGGAAAATGTGCCAACAATATTGTATAATTTACGAATAAATTTAATTTGAAAAATTGATTGTTCAGAATATAGCAATTTCAAGTTTTACATGAAAGAAGTATATAGCATATAATTAATATTTTGCATTAATTTTTGAAAACTGTTTGTTGAAATTGGAAAAACAACTGTGAAACACATACATGTGTCTGTATACGTATTTCTTTTGTGTAATGTAAATTTTATGGGCATTAAATTATGAGAAAAAGTTTGTATAATTTCTTTTCTTCTTGAACACGTTTTTGAATTTATAAATGTATAACAAAATTTTATAGTGAACATTTTAAAGGAAGTTTTATTAACTTTATATTGCTTATGTGTAAAAATATATTATTGATATAATAGGTGTATATTTTTGTCATGATCTTAATGTAAGGTTACTTGTCATATACTTTTTTTTTTTAATCAGAAATTTTGAAAACTTTAGAGATTCCAAAATTTTTAAACTCAATTTAATAAAATAAACATTTCAATTTCATTCATTAAAAAATTTCCAATTATTATTTTTTAGATTGATGTTTGTGTACTTTATTTAAAAGAGTAATAGTGTCATATTTATTTTAGACTTCCTTGGAAAAAATAAATTTTGCTATTAAAATAATTTGAGAATATTTTTATCTTGTTGGTACTGATGCCACCTGATCGAGGCCCACGAAATTCATCATGGCAAAGGTCCAAGTGATGCCTGTCATTAGCCCTAGCTTTGAGCACCATTCAAGTAACAGTAAGATTTGGCTCGTTTCCACCCCAATTTTGAGGGTGGTCAGGGGCCTTCCACCAACCTCACGAGAGGACTTGCGGCTATTTATAGTACCCCCCATGCCGTGAAGATACTATACATTTACAAATATCCATGTCTTCTCCTGGACTCGAACCCAGGCCGTACAGCACAGCGAGATTTTATCTTTCATTGCTGATTTTAGTTTGTGTGTGCTTAGATGGTATTTAAAGTAACACACACAATTAGGCCAAATACTACTTAAATTGTACATTTTTATTTGTTTTTTTAGAAAACTATTCATAAACCTGATTTTCAGTTAAAAATTAAAAGGAATCTCCTCTCCCAAAAAATGAAAGAAAACTCTTTATAAATGAAATGGTATTAGTATTTTTTTTTTTTTTTTTTTTTTTTTTTTTTTTTAAACAGAAACAAATTATTTTTTTAAAAGTCATTTGTATAATGTTTAAATTTCAAGTAACGTATCATTCTTAATTATTTAATGTGTTAATTAAGCTTATTTGATAATTTTTTAACATTTTTCTATTGCATAAATCTTAATGTAATTAATAATTAAAAAAATATTTTGTGTAAAAGTGTGTTACTCAAATGTCAGAGTCTTGCAATTTTATCGGATACCAATCATGCTTTCAACTTGAGATGTTCATAAAAGTTTTATTTCATAAGCTATAATATGGCTGTAGGAAAAATAAATAACAAAACAAAAAAAGAGAAAGATTTAGCATCAGATGTTCAGACAACACAATGATATTTGAAAAAAAAAACCAACAAAAATATGATTTTTACACAAGAGACAATTCATACAATAATTCACACTAGTGATGCTTGCAAAGAATGAGTTGTAGGTAACATATCTAAATCGCAAAAAAAAGCAACACAAACATCCATATTCATTGATAAAGAGATCGGTACATTCCCAGAATTCAGTACATAATGTAACCCTACGAAAAAGCACTGAGATTTTATCGCCTGTTTTGCGACTATTGGCTCTCATCATTTGTCGCCAAATTACAATGTACCGAATTCTGAGAGCTTACCAAGAGATCAGTTGTTTCAGTATTCTCCAATTCAAATGATGCTCCAGGCCAGCTGGAAAAAAAAAAGTTCGCTGTTTTTCAAGCTAATGCCGTGATTGCCACCAGTGTGTTCGAACAATACCCACACTTTAATGAGTGTTTTTTAATAACGTGGTATATAATATTCTTTCAAGTTATGTTAGTCCATATTCTTAGGCTATTCCTTTCTGATAGTCCTATCTTGGTGAAGAAGTACATTTTTGGTGGTTGATGCCAACAGCTTCATTTGGCGTGAGAATGTGATATTTTTCTTCGAATTCTTTCTCATACACTCAGCCAACAGAAGTACAAAATACTATGCGTAACTTGTGAGCAGTGGCGCACACACACAGAAAAGGGGGGGGGGTCAAAGCCCTTGATTTTTCCCGATTGATTGTAATTCTAAGTATATAGTGCGAAAAATTTAATTATTTGTAATTAATGATTAATTTTATTAATTAATGCTAATTATTTATTCAATAATTAGTTTTTTACTGTGTTTTGTTACCGAAAATCGACAAAATCAAAAGGAGCATGATACAAGAATAATGAACTTTCGACCCCGGACTCCTCCCCCCCCCTGAAAAACTCCTGTGTGCGCTACTGCTTGTGAGTATTATAGGAAAGAAGATTTAAGAATATTATATATGCTTATATATATATATATATATATATGTCTAATTTATATATACTTCAATTCATACATCAATTTACATTTTTCTCCTACATGAGATTTTAAAAATATTTGGGCCCAAGTACAGTGAAAAAACTACTAAAATTAAAAAAAAAATGCAGAAAATCGTGAAAATTTTCCATTTTGTCATTGCATATTTATGTACACATACACATATCCAAATATAAAACAGTTTTTGTAAGCAATCAATGAAATTGTTATACATAAAATATAATTTATATATTAACGTTATAGTTATCATAAATCTATTTGGGCCCGTTTTGTTGTTTACTTTTCCTTAAAATATAAAGATTTAGAAGTTAATGAAATTGTCGTATGGTTTCAGGTTTTGTGGGATATGGAGCAACAAAATCTACATATTACCCCATTGGTCGTATGATTTCTGTAACACAGAATTGGCAACAATCAGTGGCGGGGGCAGGATTCTAGGAGGCACAAAGCTTGTTATGTTATGGCTTTGTAATCCTTTGTAAGATTTGGCTTGGGGCCCGAAACCTGACTTTGCAGGGTGGGGCTAATATTCTCCGTTACGCCACTGACAACGACCAAATCAGTGGTTATCAATCTAGAATATGTTTATAAAGTAGTTTTTCTTACAATACCGCAGGAATTGTGGATCACCAAAAAAATAAGTTTTCTCACAAAAATGAAACATTTCTAAGAATTTTACTAAGAATAGGGTTTTCGGAAGAACAATTTTTTATAAATTGGAGAAAAAAAAAACGTACGCGCGATTCATTTTTTAAGTATGAAATTTTATTCAAATACATACGCCCCGAAGATATTTAATTAAAAATCAGGTGGGAGGAATTTTTAAAGAGGAACAATCATAAATTATTCCTAAATTTCTTGGGGTAATTCCCCCTTAATTTTTATTCTTGAAAACCGCGAGCAATAATTCGGAAAAATAAGTTAGTAGAAAAATTTGAATTTCTAAATGTTTAGTTAGAAGTTTAGGCACTCCATTTTATAGACAATGCGTGAACTTTTTACTCCTAATCTGATCAAATATTGAACAGTCGAAGGAATTGTTGAGTGTTCAACGCTTCGATTGGTTGACGTGTATCTGTTTCAGTATTTTGTAAATATTCTTACTAATTAACAATACGTGTGTAATTTTTAATATAAATCCATAGACTCATGGTGTAGAAATATATGCCTTCTCTCCCTATATATATTACCACTGTTATGTATTCCATATCTATAATTTACCTATTCTATACAATATGTACATAAAATGCATACATTTTTTTTCAGGTGCATCAAATAATCGTTCATCCCTTTTAGGCTCTTGTTCAATTTATTTTCTTAAATCATTCCAAACTCGTAAAAATTAGAAAATAATCCTGAATATTGTCCTAGGAACTCTTAAAAGTTATTCGTAAATAAAATACATTTTAAGCTTTTAATTCTTTTTCAACTGTTAGCTATCGCCATGCATAGTTTAGACTATAACAGGTATGAGTGAAAGCACTGCTTCTTTATATTTTAAAAGGTTTTCGAAATGAAGGAGAAAAAAAACTTGATTTTAAAGTCCTTTAATTTTTTGGTATATTCGCCGTTTATAACGCACACCTCTTTTTACGAAGACACCTAAAATATGCGAGCGCAATGTTCTTATGTTTTGAAGTCATTTATTTCAGGTATCACCCCAGGTTTTTGAAAAGAAAAAGTGCATTTCTAGATCCTTTATTCGTACCCTTAAAGTTTTTAAGGAATGCCATTTCTTTTAAATAAACGATATTTTGTGATCGATGTAGAAGTGTATTTTTTTTCTATGCTCATCTTTTTTCAAATATTCAAAGCTCTCATTTTTATACCCGGTGTATAACGCGTACCCGTCAATTTCTATCGTATCTTTTGTGTTCAAAGTGCGTGTTATACGCTGGATTTTACGGTAATATATATTTTTGCCTACATATCATAATAAACTTTTTTTATTTCTAATGGGCTGCGGATTGGTGTTTTACCATTGCAGACCCAATACATTCCTCGGAAAATGGTATCTCTCTTTAGTGCGGAACCATATAGGCGGATACCAATCGCCACAGGTAATTTTGGCGTCCAGTTTCCTCCCTAGGGGGGGAGGAACCTGAGCTATCGAAATACCTGAGATAATAAATTATCGAATGGAAAGTTTTTTTTACCAATTCATTATCATTCAGCAATCTCACTAAAGTTAATGAAATCTAAAATTAGTTTTTAAAGATAAGTAAGAATATATTTTTTTCTTCTTTTCCTTCGGGCAGTGCTTCTCAAACTCTCCTTACAATAACCATGTATTGAGATTAATAATAATGCACTTCGATGCCAAAGCAAGATAAGCATTAAATTTTGTATGTAATTTTGCATATAACAAGCCGGTGGGAGTCACTAGTAATTATTTATCTTGTTCTTAACTAAGTATTGCAAAATTAATTATCAAATACATTGAGTATAAGTATATTATATCAGTGTTAATGTGTATTTTATCACATTTATACTATATCTGTGTAAATATGTATTTTATTTTTATTATGTCAGAATATATGTAGGATTGGATATTGTGCACTGTCGCATCCCCCTCCCCCGTTGCGTCGAGTGGAGTCGTACACATTGACGTCACACACCGCCAATTGTGCCTGACAAGGCACTATATACGGGGAATCACTCACAAGGACGCCTAGAGACGCTAAATACTAGAAGTAGGAGAAAGACGTTCTTCTTTGGTGTTTAATAAAGTATAATTAACAATTTCATCGTTCATTGTTTAGTAGATCCTTTATATCATCCGAAGGTTGTACAGTCATTTTCCCAGAAGTATTTTGTTTTGTTTCCTTTCAGTGAATGTGTAATTTTTTAAATCTTTTATTTTCGATATGTACGCGCCCCACAGTTTGAGAAACACTGCCTTATGAATATTCATTGTTTAGATCGAGATATTTTGTTATAAGAATCATTCTTACTGTAAGTTTTTTTTTACTTCAAATACATATTAACTTAAGCTATCACAGTATAAAGCCACAAATAATAGCATAGAATATGAACTACATATGCTAAATTGTCTCATCATAACCACAAATTATGCAGTCTTTCAAGAAAATATGGCTAGAAGAACAAAAGATGGCTATTAATTCCATGGGTAGATGTTTCAATAGATGCTGAAGCTAAAAGATGGTTGCAGAAACAGGCAAAATAAAGTTGCAGAAATTTCTTCTTGTAAAAATCTTGTTCAATCTTGCAAATATGATGTTCTTGCAATGTAGTGGAAAGAAGATATAAACAAGGAGCACAAACTTTAAAATTCAAAATGATAATCATTGTTTTGTTTCTACAAATGAAATGTGTTCCATAACTTAATTAAGAAACAAAGTCTCGATATCCATTCTTATCGCAAACACTTTCGACCGTATTCTGGTGCGGTAAATGGCGATTTGGTAAATTAAAGCTGAAAAATTAAAAATAAAAATAACTTCGCGTTCGGCCAGCGATAGACATTGTTTCTTTTTCACAGTCCAAAATGAACGCACCACTTCACGGAAGCAGTTTGTGAGGGGGTGTCTTTATGAGGGGCACTCGTCCAGGGGTATGCACCTCTTTCTATGCCACACCGTACCAGGCGGGCAATAACAGCCTGGTCGGCACTGCCTTCTGCAAGACTTATCACGTTTGGGCTTCTTGCACGTACGGCGGCACGCAGGAGCGCAGTTCATGTACTGCTGACCATTTCTGCATCGCATTCCTGTAAAAGATATCAATATTAACTGGACGTAAAAAATGGCTTCATGATGTTTTTGTACACCTATGTTACTTGATATATATTGTAGGTTTACAGTCATAAACAAATGTTCCCTCAATAACTTTTGGAATTCTCAGCATATCAAAACAACTCTGATATCAATATTATTAGTTCGAAAGGAATTAATTTATAACGTTATAAGGCTAATTAATTAAATTAATACAATTAATTTAACCACTAAACATTGAAATTTTACATTATAGGAGCTGTTTTTAACGTAATTGATTTTTTTATTTCATTAAAAAAGCATAATATTTTGTATTTCGTAAAATCCTGCTTAAAGGCTTTTGAGTAATGGAGTTCATACAAAAGGACCTGCTTGTGTTAAATGTTTGTCTAAAGCATTTTATGACAGGAAACGTTCTGTTCAACACTTTTTAACCGTAACTTGACCTCCGAGTGGTCAAGGTTTCAGCTCTAATGTCACTGAAGACCCGTGTAACGGAGCTGATGCACGTAAAATTTATCGAAGCTAAAAACTCTTACGTTGACAGTGGATTACCAACTTGCGTTTCTTTAGAGGGCGACGTGACGAAACTTAAAATTTTTGTACAAGATCATTGGAAGAGTGGATCAAAAATCCAGAACAAAAATATGAGCTCTCTGACAGAGGTGTGCGTAGGAATATTGAAATGACTACATCATTTACGGATGACAAAAGTAATGTCACGAGACAAACGCGCAACATGGTTTCAAATTACTACAGATTTCCATGTTGGGGAATCAACAAGTAACATCGTGTTAATTCAACAAAGTCCCTCAATAATAGGGACTTTTAGAGTCGAAGGTCCATTCGCAAGGCACAAAATTATGTGCCTCGTCTTGGCTCTCCAACATCACAGTAAGACTGTCAACAACTGGAAACATGTCTAATCTACAAGTAGGGTTTCCAATTGTGTTTGGGTTGATGGATTACAACACAGATAGGAAATAACCCATGAAGCCATGGATCCCCGAATGTCAACAAGGGACTGCTCACACTTGTAGAGTTTCTATCATATGTGTAGTTGGCACGATTTGGGATCCTTGATAAATCTTTTTATAAGTATGTATTCCTAAATGCCATACGAATCTGATTTAAATATTTTAACTGGCATTGAAAAAATACAAGAGTCTTTACATACCATCACATCCGGTTGCGCTTCTCCAGTCTCCTAGTTCGAGACCAGCCCGAGCACATTGTCGAGCGTAAGCTGTTAAGGATTCGCAATAACATCTGTCTCTGGGTCTGCATTCCCCAGCATCCAGGTAACAGGAGCTAGATTTGAAAAATAAACCCACAATATAGAAACTGCTTGAGTTTATATGAAATACTTGGAGTGGTGTTTCTAAATTTTTTTCTTCTGATTTTTACAGAAATTCAATGAGAATTAATGGGCGAGAAATTTAATAAGGAAAGTACAGTTGAGCAATCTGAATTTTTTTTATTTCTCACTGGTTTCATCAACATTTTCAAAAGTACTGAGAATGTTACATGTGTCTTACTTGTAATAGGGAACTGCGCTGACAGTTTTGTGACAGGGCTTGAAGACAGGTGATTTCAAGACATTGCATTCTCTCATGGCTCTTACATGCACTTCATTATTGCGCTTTCTCATGATATCCGTTGTGGAGGGTTGAGACATAACGCAACGTTTCATTTTACCAACCTGAAATTTTAAAAAAATAAATAAGTCACATGATATTTATCTGTATGGATTTTATTACTCTTAATCAATTTTTATGGAAATTGAAAATGTTTTTATTGAATGTGTGAAATAACTACTTTAATCCCTTAACTGCCCATTAAAAGTTACCTGATTCGTTCCCCAGTGCGGCCGTTTTCCACACAGACGTGCGTATGCGATGTATTGGAGAGAAAAGAGAAGACATAAATTAGCAAATATTTCTTACAGACACTGTCAAAGTAATTTTATTGTATTCCAAAGTCTTCGGAATGGTGTTGCTGATAGCAGTGAAAAGAAAAGGATCGTATTTTCGAGAGACGTATATACACGTCGGGGATATTTGATGCGCCGGTTAAGCGAGACGTATATATACGTCTGTGGCAGATAAGGGGTTAACGATGCGTGGTAAAGATGGTTGGAAAAAGAAGATGTGACAACTCAAGTGGGTCGTGCATCCACCGACAAGTGACTCCGCAAACCATTTTTGCCACCATTTTGCAGTATATGCAGGACACTCTAATGTTATTCCTATATCAATCAGACCATTAACAATCGAATGGTTGCCAGAGTCCATCCCTCATCGCATCCGTTGAGAAGACTGCCTTTAACGTCACAGCACTGACGATTCTTTTACAATGGTGCCGGTTTAAAACGACATAGACAACGGATTCGCACATGGATATATTTTCAAACGTGTCACGATTCGTTTGTTCAATGATAGTCAAGACGAAAGAAAGAGAAGAGAGAAAAAGAGATTGTTTATTAGTTTATGCGTAGCTGTATGAGGGCCACTGACGTCGGATCTCGTAAATTTTGAGCGATAATAAAGTGATGTGACCGAATCTTGAGTTATATATAGTACCCTATTCTTCAAACTTCCATACCACGCTAAGGTGAGGACATTGAGTTTCGACAAATTTTGACGTGCATCATACCTGTCACCTCTTTTTTTTAAATACAGTTTATTGGAAAAATTGGTACTTAAGCATTATCGCAACCTATTGGAGACATGATATGAAACGAAGCACGTGATTGCCAATTCAGCGCATACGACACATACGAAATTGGGGTTACCAACTTGGCGAGTTATCTTGAAAGTTGGCGATTGTTGTGACAATACGTTAGTACCAAAACATTTTTAGTTCAATTTTTTTATTTGTTGGAACTATTACAAAGAATTTTTTTTAGTTAGAAGTAAAGTAAACATGATTTAATTTCTCGATAACATAGAGTCATATTTCTGTTCTTCATTTTCAAGTAACAGAACCATCTTTAACTGGATAAAAATTTTCATAAATTTATAAATATTCATTAGTATCAATCACAAGTAAAATTTATACTATGTATTGTCTATCTATTTCTTCTGCATTCCGCATATAAACACATAATTGCGAAAAATTCATAGATGATTGAATAAAAAAGTAATTTCTCCTATAACGATTTCAAAATTTAATTATGAAAACCTTAAAGGCGTTCATTTGAGTCGGACTGTTTGAAGTCAAATACATTAAGAATTTATAGCATTCAGTTGGTATTTCATATTAATTTCTTCATGATATGAAAGACATGCCTTTGTGGATCTCGATCACAAAGAATTTTAATAACCAGGGATTACGACCAGCTTAGAAGAAAATCTGAATTCTTACCCTCCAAGAATTACCGAAATCCTCCGCCGTTCTGACTAAGCGTCCATTTTTGGCCTTGAAGTCGTCTTTAGGATCACCGTTATAATTACCACATAAGCCGCACAGATGATCTTTAAAGTAGGAGGGCACAGAAACTTCCAGGTAACTATTTCCGTCCCACAAAACTTTCATACCTAAGGACAGATGGAATATATAAATAGTTAGATTAATTCAGTTACACAAAGAATCGCAGATTTTATGAAGGATTTCTATTCGCAAATGCCATTCTGTGCGTTTCCTAAGCAAGTTTTTGAACAAAATATTATAGTTTAAAAAATAACGACATTGTATGATAAGAAAAAAAATATTTTTCTTAATTCGGAGAATATATATGCAAAAGAAAAATGCACATAAAAAATATGCACCATTATTTTTACACAAATAATACTTAAAAATCAAGATTAAAACGTTTTTGCGGAAAGTATGGATTTTAATAACGTATCTAACATTTTATATATTATATGTGTTACAAAAAATAGCAAAAAAAAAAAAAAAAATTAGTATAGAAATTTTTGTTTACCCCATAAATTAAGAATATAAACTTTAATTGTTGAAACTGATATAAAATGCCCAATTTAACTGTTTGAAATGGTAGTTACGTGTTATACCATCGCGTCGCCCAACTTCGCCAAATAAAATGTCGTCGCCAATTCAAAATACTTATAGCCAAATGTTACTTATTGTTTTGTAACACATGCAGTAACGGTTTTCTGCTATTGGTTGGTTGCATATCGTGGCATTTGACGACGTTTATAAATTTGAAGAAATTAATTGAGGTAAGTACCTCTGAGAGAGAGAGAGAAAACACAAGTCTTTCAAATATAGTTCAATATATTTTAACTTAGCATTATAAATTCGTTTGAGATAATTAAATACGCATAATTTTTAAATAATATAATTTTTCCAATTTACATGTTCAATTCCAAATTCATACATATTTAAATTAGGTCATTTCGGCACTTACGTATTATCGCAACCTATTGGCGACATTGTATGAAACGAAGCACATGGTAGCCAATTCAGCGCGTACAACACAGAGGAAATCGGGGTTGCCAACTTGGCGAGTTATTAATAGAGTTAACGATTGTAGCGATAATGCATAAGGACCCTCATTTCTCAATAATCAATTACAATTTAATACAAACAAAAGTAAGAATAATTAATTGTGAGATAAAATTCCGATCAAAATGGTAGAATTTCATTAATCAAAATACAAATTAAAAATTTATACAAAACTTCCTGTTCATATATTGTATTTAATTTATAATCTTACCAAGATTGGTTCGCACTAAGACATTGCGATCTTCTTGGAATACAGTAAGTACACCTAATTCAATGTAAGGTAATTTCACAGGTTTGTGGTTGACATGAATCTTCATATACTGGCCCAGACGAATTTTCGTACCATTCGCCTATAAAATAAAGTAATTATTTCGGTTATATCATATTAAAATATACTTCAATACATAATAAATTTAAAACTTCAGTCTAAAGCAATGATCGCCAAACCGTCGATCGCGAGCTATTAGCTGCTCGGAGGGACATTTTCGGTAGATCACGTCAACGCTCCTGTCAGTGGCGTAATGGAGAATATTAGAACCCCCTCCAAATTCAGGTTTTGGGGTCCAAGCCAGATCTTACGAAAGATTGCAAAATCATAACATTTTGCAATCTTAACATCAGGCTTTGGGCTCCCTAGAATCCTGCCCCTCCCTCATTAAAAACAAGTACAGATACAGTCACTGGCGAACACTTGGATATAATGGTAATGGTAGTCTCTCTCATTACCTACTCTTCCAACATTAAAAACTTGTTCTCACCAAAAAGAAAAAGAAAAGTTACATTATTTTCATTAAAGTTGATAAGTCTGATAAATATATATATATATATATATATATATATATATATATATATATATATATATATATATATTAGTATTATCGCAACCTATTGACGACATTATATGAAACGAAGCACATGATTGCCTATTAAAAGCATACGACATACGATACATGCGGAATTGGGATTGCCAACTTGGCGAGTAATCTTGAACACTGGCGATTGTTGTGATAGTACCAAAAAATCTGTTATTACATTTGTTATTTATTACTAACTACACTTTAATTTCTTTCTTATGCACAGTTCAATTTCAGTTTCTTTTGATAATACACCGTTTAATTAAAACTGATTTCATATTTACAGGAAATGTAGGTTTAAAGGCAAAAAACAAACATAAGTTGTTTTTTTTAAAAGCGTTGGCAGAGAGAGTTCTTTTAGATAAAAGCTCATAATAATAATAGGACTTAAAAACAGTACAGTAGCTCAGAAACTTGATAAATTTGGCAACGACTGGTCTAAAGAATAACATGAGTAAAAGTTTTTATTTTTGTTAATAACATTACACGTACGACTGTGTACCATTTTTTGAAACTTTGAGTTTTCAGTTAAACATTAAGTCGTCGCTTTTACAAGTAAAGATTTACAAAGTTATATTTTATAAAACAAGCCCTGAATTAAATTTAATATCTTAAGGCAATTTTTCTTTTTTATTACACAGAAACATAAAACGGAGGAGATAAGTTTTTTTTAAAGAACTGTTTAAACTTCCTTCACTTAAGATTCATTAAAACGGTGTTCGGCAAACGAGCTTACAAGCTGCCCATTTATTAGTTCTTATAATTAGATAGGTCATAAGAGATAAAAAAAAATGATTCGTCTTATGTATTTTAATAAAGTGGTTGAATTGAAGTGGGGTTTAATTGAGAAAATTAGATGTTATAAACTTTAAAGTTACTTTTACTTGGCAGAGTTCCCGAATTGATGACAGAACTTCGAATAAATTAATTTTGAGTCTTAATAAGTCTTAAGTTATTCCTGTGTAACTTTTTAAAACACACTTGTAATGGCACCATTTGCTTTTCTACAAGTTTAATTGAATAAAATTTTAAAGAAATTTCTTAGCATTAGAAAATTATTTTAAAATAAATTTTTGTTCATATGACATCGGTAAGAAAACCATAAGAAATTGTCTGTTATTTTTTCTGATTTTACGAATTTATTCTTCAGTTTACGGTTTTTAAAAGCAGAAGAAAAGTATTTAAAGAAATATATAAATAATTTTAAAACTTTTGGATTTTAATTTATTTATTTTTTTTGTCCATGAAATGTAGTCTAGCTGTAACTAAATGCTTGATTCCTTTGACCTTAAGCAATATATTCCTGAGTAAATTTTAAATTTTTTTCCTGTTTTTCCCCCCTACATAAGACTAATTTTTTAAAAATATCGTTAAGTAGATCGAGGTTCGAGGATTTTATGTTATCAGTCTCAAAGATCAAGACAGTTAGTTCTTCAGGAGCGATGAAAATTTATTGTCGAAAAACATTCCCTAGAAATACAATATACACCAGTAAAATTTGCAAAATAAATCCCAGAAGGGCTTCACATCTTCTACGGTACTCAAAAACAACTACCAGTGTCTAAAAATACAAATACGTAATATATTCGCAAGCAATTGCTCGATCGAAGCAACTCTTCAGCAGCTCAAGACAATAATACTAGCTCAGTTTGAGCGAGCGAGTCCCTATTCATAGGCCGCAGGGATCTTCCGAGAAAAGATGCACTTGCGTCATAAATCATGATATTAGTAGATTCCAGAGGCATCCATATGGTTCCCAACTCACCAGCATGGTCACCAAAAATGATGCCAACTTGGCTCTATCGCCAACACTTCGTCAAATTAACATTGAATTAACACTGTAACGTAAAGAACGGCGTTGCTTGCGAATATTACAATTTTAACATAAAATAAATAGAACAGAAAGTAATACTAATGTATTACACAGCTAGATATAAATTATGTACCATATATTTTAAGCATTCATTACATAAAATTTATAACAATATTTACTGAGGCATTAAGACTGATCGAGGCTGAAACATTCCCTCCCCCCTCATATCTTTTGTGGAATTCACCATTTGATAATTTCTTATAATTCCAGAATCAAACCTTCTCAATACTTTTTTTTAAAAATGAGAATTGTTAAAATATTATGTTCTTTACAAAGAAATTACAAGGCTGCTTTTTGATTACATCGCAGCCTAATCAGAAATATATTCAAAAACGTGTTTTTTTTAAAATCAAATAAAAGAGATTGAAAATAACTTTAGTTCGTAAAATATTATTACAATACCACACAACTACGACTATTCTAATAATGATAACAACCTGAAACCCACCTTGATAGTGATGGATTTTGTCCACGAGAATTCTTTGGAGTAGCGTGCCTCATTCAGGACTTCTACAGAGAATGAGCGATTGGCGCAATCTTTGGCCAAAATGTATTTACAGGAGCCTTGGTAATTGAAAATTCTGCCATCGAAAGACCTGTAATGAGGATCCCCGAAGACGGTACACACACCGTCATCTGTTACGTAGAAGAATTCAAATAAATAGGATGATCACCATATAATATAGTAAAACAAAGTCAAATCAAAAACCTAATGCATGAATAATAAAGTTAATTTATCCGACTACGTTCGGAACCGTGATTTTGCAAGAGCGTATAAATGGATCCTATTTATGATATTTAGTGTCAATTAGATTAGAAAATGGGGCCGTGGGTAGCCTAGTGGTTGAGCATCGGATTCCAGACCGGAAGCCCTGGGTTCGATGCCCGATGCTACCAAACACCCTCCGAATACACACGGAGTACGTGCTCGTTAAATCAGTGGGTCCGTAGTCTTGTGGGCTTAATCACGAGCGCAGAGACTGGAGAATATTTCCCGCCCCTTCAGTTTACATGCAGAAATTGTGGAGGTGGAGATAGAGTTGGTGTCGCCATCTATCGTCCCTTCGGGGAATTTCGCCGAGCTAAATCGTACTGTCACCTGTATGGTGCTCAAGGCCAACGACAGGCGTACCTCTTGCCCATGCCACGATGAATTTCGTGGGCCTCAATCTGACTAGGTCAGACAGGTGGCATCAGAAAACAACAACACAACAGATTAGAAAATGTATATAAAATTGTTTTAAGAATACTATTACAATAAAAAATTATTTAAGTACAATATTTTGACAGAAAATGAACATGGAATGACCCATTTTCAAAATATTCTCCTTTTGTGAAAAATGCTTCTATTATAATAATATTTTGCCTGTGTATAGCTCAGGCCTTTGTACAGAGGCTCAACTAGAATTTTTGAAATATATAACTTAGAAGTGTTTTACGGCAACAGAGGGGAGAAATTTTAAGAAAAAAACGCCAATAATTATTTCAAATGGTTGTAACTCGGAAAATAACGTGACTTTTTCAAAAATCATAGTTGAGCCTCTGTACAGAGGTCTGAGTTATATACAGGCAAAATATTATTGTAATAGAAGCATTTTTCACAAAAGGAGAATATTTTGAAAAAAGGTTATTCTAAGTTAATTTTTTTGACGAAATATTGTATTTAAATAATTTTTTTTTGTCAAAATGTCCTTAAAACAATGTTATACATGTATTCTAATCTAAGTGACACTAAATATCATGAAAATTATCCATCTATGAGCTTTTTTAAAATCACGGTTCCGAACGTAGTCGGATACCTTAAAATATAGTGCATATTTTTCTGAATCTAAAAAAGTACAACACCTATATGTTCATTGATAAAATAACCTGTAAATATGAAAAAAGTAATTGGCAAAAATGTAAATAAAGATTTACAAATTTTTCACTTTTTTCCAAAAGCATAAAAAACTGCTGCACTATATGGTTCCAAATATTTTATATTTCTATGCAGGATACCTGTGCATATAGTGAATCTTTTTTTTAATTAGAAGTAGTACATAGTTTTTAAAAAATAGTTTTATGTGCGAAAAAGGGGGAGGGAATTAAAAATTACAAAATTTTATAATTTTTTTAAAAAAATATCTTAATATTTTACTAAAAAAATATGTTCACTATATTTTGTGTATTATTTTATATATGTGCAAAAGATGTTGTACATATTTAAGAGATACATTTTTAAAAAAATGGTACCTAAACACAAGCATGCATTATGAGATCTCAAAAATTATTTCAAAATTAAATTAAACAGAATTTTTTTTGAACTAAAATATTATTTTTTTATTTTTATAAAATGATTAAAATATATTTATTAAGATCACAAAAAAGTCCAAGATCCATTGGAAATTTTTAAAGATAAATGTCCCATAAACAAAAAGTCTTAATTTTGGCATTTTACTCTTTCGAGCATATCCTGGCACCCTTTAATTAAAGTAAAAGTTAATGAATTCGTAGCACCACAGAGAAAGAGCCCTTATTTTAATTCTAAGGGTTTTTAAGTATATCAAACAGTTCTTACCTTCTACACAGGATGGACAACAGTCTCCTGGTCTCGTTTTCAGCGTGTGCCCCGTTGGACAAGTGATTTGTGTTTCGCACGGTTCCACTGCGCATTGGACTTGTCCATCTCTACAGATGCATTGCGTGCATTTCTCCATTTGCCACCGGTAGCCATCCTGAGAGGAACAAAATGTTGCCTTATTAAATTCTAAGCAAATGAATCGCAATTTTATATAAAATCTGGCAATAATAAAGTAAACTTCACAGATGTAAATGAGTATGCTTTGAGCTCAGCTTATTCTTTGTTCCTTCTTAACAATGGAAGTCATCAGAAATACCAACTAGAATTTTCAATGATTTTTGAAGTATATCCATGTTAAGTGTTCACTTCAAAAATCATTATGCATTATAAATGGATAAAACAGAAAAAATTAAACTCAGTGGCACAACAGTCCACAGGGTGCCAAGGTCTACAGTACCCATCTCAGTTTTCATGACCTTGGACACTGAGGTGCACGAGCAGATGTTCCGGTCAGTCTGACACGAAAACCCCAGTGTTTAGTTCCCAAGAAAGCTTGGTACTCATTTATCGACCTACTGAAGGGATGACGAACCATTGGCACGCGTGCAATCCATGGCACGCGATACAATATTTTGGGCACGCCAGCGATCAAAATGGTTTTCAGTTTAGTTCAAAATAACAAAGTTCACGAAAGAATTACGAACAAACGTGAGTGATTGGTAGTGGGGAGGCAGGTTTATCGTTTGTTATTGTCTTGCCTTATTTACGTCGTGGACTACAATTGCTTATGATGCAAAGCTTGTCTAAGCATAGCATAGTTAATTTCATTGACACAACTACATTTTAAAGTTTTTTGTGTGTTTTATTTACGATTTGTAAGTGGGTTGTACATGGCTAGCTCAGCAAAAGAATAAAAAGGGCAGGGTAGTAAGTGTAAATAAAAAGTTCAAATTTGGGGAATCTAGAAACACGGCATTATCAGTAAGGGCGACAAAGCGGTGTGTGTTTTATGCTCTGGAATAGTGGTATACAGAACACCTTCTGTAAAACGGCATTTTGCAACAAATCGCAAATCCTCTTGTCAAAGAAGTGAATCACAGCAAAAATAATGAATTGCTTAAAAACCGATTGGCAGATGACTCTAATTAAGCATGCATTCTACAAAAAGTAATATCTTACAATCCTAATATGTTATTTGTCATCCACACAATTTGCAACAACAGAACTCACACTAATGTTACTTTAATCTGAATTACACGTATAACTAAAACATTTATAACTATGCAGTGCAAAAGGTATTTTTTCTTAGGAAATAAAATAGTTTTGTGTGTTCTTAGTATTTGTTTTATAATTTTCCCAATAATCACAAGTAAAAATTATTTGACACGGCACGTCTATACTTCATAGAACACTACTTTAGAAAAAATGGCACGTTGATTCATAAAGGTTCGTCACCCCTGGCATAGTCGATCTTGTTCAGCCCGGGATTTGAACCCCAGACCTGTGGAGTGGAAGAACGATAAGCTACCTTTCTGCCCTACTAGGCTATTTTTTAGTTCTACCCGTGGGGAATCGAACTCCGGTTTCCAACGTGACAATTGGGGATACTGACCCCTAAATAACCGAGGACTCAAAGTAGAATAAGATTATGTTTTTGTTGTTTCTAATGCCACCTGTCTGACGTAGTCAGATCGAGGCCCACGGAATTCATCGTGGCAAGGGGCTAGAAGTACGCCTGTCGTTGACCTTGAGCACCGTACAGGTGACAGTACGATTTAGCTCGGCGAAATTCCCCGAAGGGACGATAGATGGCGACACCACCTATCTCCACCTCCACAATTTCTGCATGGAACTGAAGGGGAGGGAAACATTCTCCAGTCCCCTGCGCTCGTGACTCAGCCCACAAGACTTCGGACCCACTGATTTAACGAGCACGTAATCCGTGTGTACTCGGAGGGTATTTGGTGGCATCGGGCATCGAACCCAGGCTTTCCGATCTGGAGTCCGATGCTCTAACCACTAGGCTACCCACGGCCCAGAATAAGATTATAAAAATAGTTTACGTTAAAAACCTAAAAAAATTGAGAGTTAACATTACATCTTGAAATGCATTTCTTCACTTAAGAATTATTTGAAGCAATCCTCATACAGATGCAGAACAAGTAGATTGAACAACTAGTTGTGTCGTTAAACACTATTTAAATTTACTTCATGTTTAAGCACTAACTTTTAAATGTTTTAAAATGAAAAATGCACGATTTAGTCTTTTAAACCTATTCCATACTTACAAACAAAAACAATTTAAATGAAGGTCCTTATAATACTGCTTAGATAACCATTGCTGCATATTTTTATGAGTAATGTTCTGTAAAATTGTTTTATGAAAATTTTTACTATAAGAGTAGCATTTTTCCTCTCTCTCACACATATACGCACACACACACTCAAGCTCTCCAGATGATTAAAAAAGAACAACAAAACGAGAGACAATTGCACATATTTAAATGCTCATTAAAAATGCATGTGACAGCAAATCTTTGTCTCACTTCGTAATTTATAACATAAAAAAAAGATTAACAGAAAAGAGAAAATGACATTTCTTTTTCTCTTCCCCCAATGGCCTGCATATTGCAATTTTGACTTAGCAAACAAGGCAAGTTCCCAAGAGCGGATGCCATTTCATTGGTGGCACCATCTAGTGGCGGCTCCCGCTACCAAATTCTGGCGTTTGAATTTTATTCAATTCAAATTCTCGTCAAACGCTAAATATTGTCGTCGTGGTTTAATTTTGTCGAGAGTACCAGAGCCAAATTGATACTCAAAGGATCTCTTACATGCAGTGGCGAAACGTACACTTCCACACTGTGGGGGGAGCCCAAAGCCAGGACGATGCCAATTACATAAGATCCAACTAGGGGCCCACAGCTTAACTTTGCAGAGGGCCCTAATATTCTCCGTTACGCCACTGCTTGCGTGTCACATAATCATATGACATGCGTTCCTACGATTTTCGCTGTGGCGTAGCGTATACCTCCGCATCGCAGAGGGTCCAAAGCCTGATTGTCGTCAAGTACCTACCCTGTGTGAAATCCAACTTGAGGGCCCCAAACCTGACTTTGCAGGGGGGCCCAAATGTTCACCGTTACGCCACTGGATTTTCGCATTCAGAAAATCTATCGACTCCAGCCGAGGTCAGACCCGCACCCTTGGGCTTATGAAGCAGGGAAAATGATCTTAAAACCATTGATTATGTTTAATAGATGTGATGTACAATTTATTGCAATGGTATCATCATTTATAAAGTATGCAGTTATGCATAGTTTCTTTCTTTGATTCTTTTCAAATCCGATGAAAAATTATGTCTGATGACTTAATGGCTAGAAGATCCACCTGACGGTTCCAATTGAAATGTAGCAAGTTGCTTGATAACTCAGTACAATCACTTACTTCGTGCACCTTCCCATTGATCATACAAACAGCTTTTTTCTCTTCAGGATCTGTGCATCGAGGGCAGCAGTCTTCGGCATCTTTGATCTGATGCTCTGGCCAACAGTCAAGAGGTGGACAGGACCTTCTTTCGCAGAATATGGTGGAGTGCTAAAAACAACAATAAAGTCATGTCAAACGATAATACGAGTATTTAAGAAATAAAAGAGAAAGAAAGATTAACTGAGAGTAGAGTGAAAACTTAAAAATTGAAAACTAAAATAAAATTCTTCCATTTTCGCATTTTTTTAAGTATTATGCTTAGTTATACGCAATAAAAAAATTGCCTTTTTTAGAACACTTTGGGCAAAAAACATTGACTGCTTATGGGATTAAGTGTTAGAACTAAGTACGCAATGCGTGAACAAGACACTAAATAGTATGAAAACAACGGTTACTTACGAGGCGCATTAGGAAACTAAGTTTCCCGATGTTTCCCCCTTTAAAGTAAACGTAATTAGCCGTGTCAATTGCGCATGCACAACATATCTATGACGTATCAATCATATGCCAGCCTCGTGCCAGTAGCGTCGTAGCAGTGGCCCGAAATGGAAACTCTTATTCCTTCTCCCGCCGCCTGCGAGGTTCGGTCGGTGATCAAGTTCTTCGATGCATAAAGCATTGCGCCTATTGAAATTCATCGTCAGCTTTGTCAGGTCTATGAGCTGAACATCATGAGTAAGCAGATGGTACATCACTGGTGTAGGTAGTTTTCAGAGGGTCGTCAAAGTGTCCAAGAGCGCAGTGGGCGACCGTCCCTCATCAATGTTGATCTTGTTGAGCTTGTGAGGCAGCGCTTGATGGAGAACCGTCGCTTCACGATTACGGAGCTGAGCAGCCAATTTCCGCAGATATCGCGATCCTTGTTGCGTGAGATTTTCACTAAGCACCTGCTGTTCAAAAACTTCAAAAAATTGAAGACGTCTGTCACACGCTGGTTCCATTCACAGGCGGCAGAGTTCTTCTACAGAGTGATGCAAAAGTTGATCCTACGATTCTCTCTCTCTCTCTCTCTCTCGACAAATGTCTCAATTCTGGTGGTGACTATGTTGAAAATAGTTGAAACATTGCTGTACTTGTCGCCAATAAATATGTTCCTGAAAGTGTGAGTTCTTTTTTTTTTAAAAAAAATAGAGAAACTTACTTTCTGGATGCGCCTCGTATATGAAGCGGGATGTAACTTCTGAAACTCGCCAAAGAAAGATCTCCCGACAGTGACATAACATACACCCCCGCATCACGAGGGGGGGGGGCTCAGGGTTCTAGGGGGCCAAAAGCCTGACTGTCGCCAAGTACCTATCCTTTGTAAAATCTAACTTGGGAGTCCCAAACCTAACTTAGCAAGTGGGCCCAAATGTTCTCCATTACTATAGCAACTATAATTCAGGAATAAGCTATTATATTTCAGAAACTCACTGGTGTGGCTATATAGTCTAAGTAACAAATATAGTTTTTATCTTCTGCTTATTTATAAACTAATTTGTAGTGACGTTCGTTTGCAGAGTGGAGTTGTTCTAGCTCAAAGCCTCAATTTGGTTGGACCGAAAAAAAACGAGTTGAGAGGAAAGACCTCCTGCATAACCCGTAGTTACAAATCTACTTTAAGTTTTTGGCGAATTTAATTACAACAGATACGAAATTAAGTATTTTTATGTCAATAGATCCCTATATCATTTGAATTTGTACACAAATAATGAATTGCCACAAATGAAATCTGCTTAAACAAACTTCTTAAAAAAAAAGCGAGGCTGCCACATTTTTGTAATGTGATCTTCAAAATAATAATATTTTTCTTCCTGACAGGTTTGAGGATACATTTTTGACGGATTTTAAAATGATTGTAGCTTCCTCACTAAAACAGTAGCAAAAATAAAACTCTATAATCCACTGTTAGGGAGTTCTTTTAAGTTATTTGTGTATTAATAACTTTAATACACTGTAATAAACATTGAATTTTCTGTATAATTATCTTTTTAATTAAACTCTCTTTTACTTTATATTTCAAAATATTTGTAATATATTAAATTTTTGAGACAGATTTTATAAATTTTTAATCGAATGACAAACAATATATTTTTCAATAACAATCACAATAAAAAGTTGGGGTTGATTACATTTGAAATACACAAATTAATTGAATTAAGCACTAAACAAAACGTTCATTCCTCTTTCTGTTATTAAAACATTACTACTATTTTGGGTACCAAAGGTCGCTAAAAAAAAGGGGGAAACATTCAGAAACATTCTAAAATGAAACACATTCAGTCTCATTTCTCAATCACACTGAAAAATAAATCAACCAAACGAAACGAATTCCAAATTCATGAAGAGGAGGTTCATTTAAAAAGATTTCTTGTTTATATATCAACTTCACTATTTATTTCCTTAACGTAATTAATAGGACATTCTCGGAAGAGTAAAGTCGAGCTAAATGTTATCTGTACACGACTTACTTGAAAAATGTGTTTACTATTTACCCTGAACAACGACTTACCTATATATTTGGCAACATTTCTTTGCAAAAACTTGTTTATCTGCCAGTTTTCCTAACAAGTTTATTTTTTGTTGCCTGTCTGCTGTTTAATGTTATCTTGTTTTTTGAGATCTATCAACAAGCTTGATTCTTTTTGAAGAAAAATACGGCCATTATTGAAGAGCTACTTAAGTTGATTTATTTGATATTTTGAATTGTATTATGGATAATACTCTCTTAAAGCACAGTACAAATGACTATTATTTTCCAAGATCAACTAAATAATCCAGAAATATAAAAAGAAGTCATCGGCGTGGATTTACGTTTCTTTGGAGTTTTAGATAATGTCAACGGATACTGTATAATTTAGCATCTCAAGTCAGACAACGAAAACGTCACTTCAGCTAAGACTTCATCCTATTTAACGTACGGCTTTTATAAGTATTTAGCAATACAGAGTCTTTGATAAGATCGGGATTTTATCCAAGACGACTCATAATTCTCTGGTCTTAAATCATTAGGCAACCGTGGCCCAGTATTTTGAATTGAAGCTGAGGGAATAAAATTACAAGCAAACAAAATCGTTGCAAGAGTGCACTACTGGTAAATTTTTAAAACTGTGGTATTGGTACTGGTGTGTGTGTGGTGTGTAATTTAATTTTAAAAAATTATATTTTTAAAAAAAACTAAAAAACACACTTTTAAAGTGAATTGAACTAAAAAGTAAAAAAATAATTCTTAATATAAGAATAAAATGATTAACGAGAAAATTAATGTCGTTGGAGTAAAAGTGTGGGGTGCTCTATATTAATTGTTATAATTTCTTACTAGTTCTATTCCGAAATGCTGAATTAGTGTAAAAATGTAGAACACAGCACACCCCACGCTTCTACCATAATGACATTAGTTTTCTCGTTAATCATTTTATTCTTATATTAAGAATTATTCTTTTACTTTTTAGTTCGATTCACTATAAAGCGTGTTTTTTAATTTTTTTTTATATAAACTATAATTTATTTTTCCTTTTTTAGTTCAATCTACAATAAAAGCTTGTTTTTTAGTTTTTAAAACTATCATTTATCTTTTGGTGAAGTTATCCTTGAGTTTGATATTTCGAGCCGGAATTACGTGGCTGCTAGAATTAGCCTTGCTCTTCAATGGATATTAATTAACGAGTCTAAAGGGTATTTATTCTCTCCGTTTACAGGGCCTCGGATGAGTCCCATATCGTTATATTTCAAAGATTCCGTCTTTCAAGATACAGATCTAACTAATAAAAGTGTGTTAAGAAGAAATATTAAATGTCAATCGTATTATCACTTTTTAAACGTTTTACTATAATGTTAATTCGTATCATCACTTCCAAACGTATTGCTTTATCAAAATAAAAAAAATATTTAGCAATTAGAACATACATTTATCACCTTTTAAACGTATTGCTATAATGTTAATTTATATCATCACTTCTGAACGTATATTGCTTTACAAAAATAAAAAAAATATTTAGACAGAATTATTTTAAATTACATAAATTTTTTTTCACATGCACGAGTCTTGCGGTTTTAGGGTTGCACCTTAATCTTTTCGTCGTTAAATCTGAAATTAGTCGCCAAATCTGGAAATGGCATATGAAATTAGTCACCAAATCCGAAAATGGTTTATGCAATAAGTCGCCAAATGTGGGAGTGGTATATGGAATTAGTCGCCAAATCTATAAATCGTATTCCCAATTATCCTGATCAAGATAATGGAACAAAATTATGAAATTATTGTATTGTCATCGGTCCTTGATAAGTGTGCAAAATTTCGAATTAATCTGATATTTTAAAATGAGCAAAAATCGAGTTCAAAGATTCCATTACATACAAGTGAAACTTATAAAAGCGTGTTATTATAGTGGAATTCTCAGAAATAAGAGTTGAGTGTAAATAAGTTAACTTTCCCAAAACTATCGGGTGTCCATAACTAAAGAAATTTGGGAGCAATCTGTAGCGAAAACTATACAGTGGAAATGCATGAAAATTGGGTAATAACAATGTAATGATGGGAATTTTATCGAGGGAAAAAAACCCAATGAGTTTCAAAATCCACCCCTAAGTGGCGTAATATAGCTTTATTGAGAACATTTACATAATCTACAAAAGTTTACAAAACATGCTCGATGTGCTGTCCACCATTGTCTGTTACTATCTGGATACGTAAATTCGCATGTTTGACTGTTGAAAGCAGTATGAACTGGGGAATGTTACGCACATGGCGTGTAATGCTTTGTTTAAGGTCGGATAGAGATGGGATAGGATGACAGTAGACCATGGCCTTGAGGTATCCCCACATTCAAAAGTCGCAAGGATTCAAGTCGGGAGATCTAAAAGGCCAAGATGTAAGAAAATGCCGGTTGATGATTCTGTCGTCACAGAAATGGCGGCGGAGCATTTGTTTCAGTTTCACACAACGGGCGAAGTGTGGAGGAGCACCATCATGCATAAACACTGTGGTTGTGTCACATCGCCTTGACTTGAAGAGCCGGAATAACGTATTGCTCTAATAATGAAGCGTGTCGTTGACCGGTGACGGTGCAAGTCACAGGCCCTGCGGCCCTGTGCTTTTCGGGAAAAAATCGGACCTCACAATGAAGGTTGTAGTACAACCGCACCATATCGTTACATGCAAAGATTGTAATGGAATTTGTAGGTATTGGTGTGGATTTGTACCAGCCCAAATACGGCGGTGCGTGTTAACCACACCTTCTAGATGAAAGTGGGCCTCCTCGGTCCACAAAATGTTGCATGGACATTCATCCTTGAACTCAATTCGCGTAAGAAACCGCAACGTAAAAGTTTGTCAATTACCCAGATGATCTTGTAAGAGCTGCTGCTCTAGCAACAGTTTATAGGAATAGTTGCGTAAGACCTTTTAAAGAAGCTTATGAACCGTGAAATGAGGTTGCTCAATAAATGCTGCAATACGCCGAACTCTAGTACTGTCGATGGTTTGCGATCTGTTTTCCTCCACTACCTGTGCTGCAACACACTTTCGTCCCCTTCCAGGCTGAATCCCTAATGTTCCCGTTGCTTCAAATTTTCTAATCATGTTTGTTATCCCTCGACTACTGAGTGTGGGCCTTTTCATAACCGCTTTAAAGACCGAAATTTCCGCAAAGCTTCCGCAACAGAGTCTGCGTTTTGGTAAAACAATTCCACCTTTTAAAGCAGGTTTCTGGAGAATCAACGTCATCTACCTTGACTTGAAACGAGTATGATTGTGGTCGCTGGTCGTCGCTTGGAAAATGGAACGCCCTAACAATCATTTTAGTCACTCTCCGTGTGGCGAGTGACCAATATTTTTGCTAAATTTTTTCTTCATTTCATTTGTTTCTTTTTCTTAATTTTTAACTTTAATTCTTAAACCCACACAGGCTAGTTTATCTAGACCCTCCCCATTGCTTTGTTCCAATTTCCCAGTGCAACCAATAGAGTGCCTACTCCCCTCATATCACTTGACCAACCGAAGTGAACTTTCCTAAGACTCTGTGAAATTTGCCGCCAAGACCGTTCCAGTAACCACGCCTCCCTGCCACATCCAACCAACAAATCAGGACTCTCTCACCAATCAAGGCCCTCCCACATCAGGCCACATGTACAAAATTCGATATAGTATGATTGTGGCTCACCACTCACATCTTTATATCCCGTGGTTACGATATTTGCATATGCCAACAGTTTATATTGCATAGCGCCATCTAGTGGTGGTTTTAGAAACTCGTTCTTTCCGCCTTCGATAAAATTCCCATTATTTCATTCTGCCTGTACCCAATTTTCATGCAATTTTGCCGCATAGTTTTTGCTACAGACTTCTTGCAAATTTCAAGTTTAATTTTGGACACCCGGTGTAAAAATAAATTTTTTAAAGAAATTTATATGAAAAAAATACTGATTAAAATAATTTCTCCCATTTATATTAATCAATAAAAAAATTGATTTTAAATAACAAAATTTAATAGGATTAATACACATCTTATTTTTTTCAATAAAGATGTATAGGCTAACAACATGTAATTTCTCTGTTACAAATTATTAAATTACTCATGCCTATTGCAATACCTTACAAAAACATTTCATATAGAGTTAACTAAAAACTTGTTCAAAGTTCGAAGATAATTTATGGAGATAATTTTCACAGTATAATTTTAGAGTTCTTAGAGAGGGAAAAACCACCCCTTTAACTTCCTACAAGTTTTATTTAAATATTTTCATAAAAAGAAGACTCAATCGGTTTTATCCCTTTTATTTGAAAACAGAAATAAATAAATTCTATTTTTAAACATATTTTAAGAGCCAAAAATGAACATTTTTTTATAGTTATTATTCGAAGAATCAAAAACGAAAAATAGGGAAATGCATAATTAATAAGTCTAGAAAAAAATCCTTCAAAAACAAAGGAACTGGTAAAGACAGAAAAATAACTAACAATGAAATTCCATAATATATTATTCGATAAAGAGATTCAAAGAAAGACGAAACAAAACATTTTTTTAAAAAAAGAAGCAGAAAACCAAGAAGAAATAAATAATAGATATACAATACTTTTTAAAAGCTAAACAACATACAATATCGGAAAGCCATTTCTTTTCGTTAGAATGAAAACAAAAAGCGCAGAAGCATTGATTTCAAGTCATGGAAAAGGGATCTAAAACTCTATAGCAGTGTAAAATCTAATAGTTTAGAGGGTAAAAGATTTTAAAACTTTGGAAATATGATTTATATGAATCAATTTAGCTTTTGAAGCTTTTCTAATGTCTAAGATGTTCAAGTTATAATATACCACCAGTTTCACAAAATATAAACTACAAAGATGTAGTTTCAAGCTTACTAAGAGTTACAAATTCAAAATAAATAAATAAATAAACTTTCAAAAGTTAGTTTTAGCTCTAGTTCTTTCTTATTATTCAAATTTTGAAAGCATACATTTAAAAAAATCGTATGTTTGATTTCAATTCCATTAAAGTTGATAAATATACTTAAAAAGTGAAATGAATTGATTGTAAATAAATGTTAAAAGTTAATTTTTCATATTTTCAATCTGATAACAAAATAGAATTCTTCTTTTTTTTTATCTATCATTCAAATAAATAAACAAATTTTTTATCTTGAAATTTTATCTTTTGGAAAAATCGTTAGCTTTAATTGCCCACTTTATCATGAAACGACATAATTCAAAGGTTTCTGAAATTCAGAAAAAAAAAAAGACAATTTGATTTAAGGTTTCTTCAGCGAAAGAGAATCCATGTAAAACTGTCTTCATTACCTAACCAGTTGTTAAGCAAGAAAACCACCATTTTCGATGAGAGCGAGGAAATATTCCACATTTTTTTGCTCCCCACAAATAGACACAAACTTTTTAAAAACATATTATTCGTTGATATATTCAGATTGTGTACCAGATATTTAAACCATTTAAAACATTAAACATTTCACTTTTCTCTCTGTTTTTTTTAAAAAAATTTAAATACATTTTTGTTATTCCTATGTTTGTGTAATGCAGTTAAATAACAAAAAAACAAAGCAAATAAATCACTTTTTTTTCAATTTACTTTCAATCCCGTTTTAGTTATATATAAATATTTAATAAAACAAAAAAAATTTAAAGTTTTTTCTCAAATTTAAAATTATTATATGAATCTAGATCAAGGAAAAATTTTAATATATTACTCTAAAAGTTAAAATGATAATTGTACGCATGTTACTTAAATTAAATAATTTATTCGCAGATTCTCAATTAACCACTAAATCGATCTGCAAATTTTTACAGTATATATTCTCTAGTTCTGTGAATCCAAACTGATCTTATTACAAAAAATTTATACAAAATGATAAATAAATAAGATTTGAAATTTCATTTTTCATCCATAACAAAATCAAATTATTAAACATATTATTACAATTTAAATTATATAATTATTATATTTATTTATCTCACTCACTTTCTTTTAAATTCGCTTGTGACTGCAAATTCCTTACATTTCTAAGTTAAAAAGAAAAAAAAATCAAACTTTGTAACATCAACGCAAACTTATTCCAAATCTTTGGAGGCTCACTCTTCGGCTTTGGATTACTTAGCTTTAAACTAATTAATATTTTGTGTCGATTTTACTGAAAATTTTCATTACTTTACAGTTTCAATAATGATACTTATAAATACGATTAAGCTTAACAAATAAAAAAATTATAATTAAATAATTAAATTTTACATCCAAAAATCTGTACCTGTGACATAAAACGAATGTATTTTGATTTTGTCATATCATCCAAAGTAGTTAATTTAAATTAATAAATTCTGACTACATAGTTCAAAATTCATAACACTTCAAGAACAAATGCAACTAAAATTCAATGGATAGAAAAATGAATTTAAAAAAGCCAAGAATTCTGTTCTTTCGGAATAATTCAAGTTATTTCTAAATATCGATATTGCTATCCAGTTTTAAAATTAACTTCGCTTTAAAAAATGAGAAGAAAAGAGTAATGATTGCAAGGAATTATTATCAAAAACATGATCTACAAAACTAATTTTTAAGCAAATAAGTAAAATCAGAAAAATTACTGCGCGATCAAAATTTACATCATTTTATTTTTGTAACTTCTATATTTAAAAGGTACCTTCTTTTTACTATTAGCAACAACCTGGTGACGCTACTTGTCCTTTTTCTGGAGGGAAAACTTTTTCTTTTTACCAGGAACGTTTCTGAGGACCGACACAGACAACACAGATAGCTCCAGCAATTTTACTATCAATTTTTATAAGGTCGCAATCTTAATTTTAATTTTTAACTTATAATTTTTTAAACTTTTATTTTTAAAATTTTTAACTTAGTTACCCACTAATCATGGCAAGCTCTATCAATAAAGCTCAACAGTAACCTCAAAGATAGGGAATTACTACTGTTAATGCCCATGTTAACTTAGGCATGTTGATGCCACATCTTTTTGAATTTTAGAACTGTAAACAAATAATGGCAACGCATAAAGTTGCCGCAGCAATGTGTCTTGTATTCAACTCTAATGCTTTGTAAAAATATTTCAGATCGTTCGAAAGACTTCATATCGGAAGTCGCATTAATAAAATTTGGATCTAAATAATAATTTTGAGTACAGTCCATTAAATTAATAACCCAACAAAACTACCTCAGCAGAGATCATGTGCCACGATGGTCATTCAACCTTGTTTCTGAAGAATGTTGTGTACACGGGGATTGTTTTCTCCTTTCAAGTTGTCAGTTATATTCTAAAATGTTTGTAATATAAGTTTGTTGTGTCCCCTTGTGTTATGGATGTTGTGTTACTCCCTTGTGTGTTATCTTTTTGGAAATTTTTAAAGCAACTACGCAAAAAAAAAACATCCATAGTTAGAAATCACACACTTTTTATTCAACAGCTAAAAATACTATTTGTGAATTATTACGCACCAGTTAATTGGAAATTTTAAAATACTGACTGTAATAAATGTTTGAAAATCTTTGATTCCTGCTCCAAAGAGTTCTTTCTCAACTTATGCAGAGAATAAAATACTGCATCAGAGAGAGGCATTTTTTCACAGTATCCAAACATTGTAAAAAAAATAAAAAATGTAACAGTTTTGTTTAAGTTTCATTATCAATTTCTAAATTAGAATCGCTATTCATTGGCTCCGATAAATCAACAATCTCCTCAAATTCAGTTGGACAGATAAAAGCAGTTTGTCCTTAAATGTATCAAAATTGTTTTAATCTTAAAATATCCCCTGCGTTGTGGATTGGGATGAGACAAGAAAGGAATTTCCTGTCTTATTCAGTATTCACATAATAGGTCACACTCATGACTCATCTGCACCCGTTAAGTCTAATAATAGTCTTCACTCTATTCCGTTGAAATTTGCTGCTTACAAGAAAAGTTTTTCTGTTCCAGACAAAAAGGATGTATCGTTTGATAAAAAATCCAATTTCTTCTTACGCAAACTAATAAAAAAATATTTTCCAGCAGCTAAAGTAATTCGTTATTTCGGGGTTTATTACTCGTTAAATGGGGATTTTTGCCTTCATTTTAATCGGGGAAAGAGAAATATTCGTTAAATAGGGGTTCGTTAAATCGAGATCCGACTGTAATTTATTTTCATGTAATAAATTTTGTTAATTTAAATGATTCATTATATTTCAGCTTTCGACTCATATCTTTGAAATCTTTCAACTACAAAACTTTTTTTTTAATTATCTCTGCAGTTAAACTAGTAAAAGTTACTGATATTTTGAAGAACAAACATGTTTGGTGAATCAGAAAAAGAAACTAAAAACAAAAAGACGAACACTATTTCAATACAAAACATTCATAAAAGCACGTGCTGTCCTCTCCAGTGAAAATAAAAAGAAAACAGATTCAGCAAATCACTTGTTGATCGAATCTGTAACTATTTATATTGCACACACACGCCAACGAATATTTTATTTATGATTCCTTCAGCAGAAACAATCAATAAAAGTTCTGTTTTCCCTTTTGGTACGAAAAACATTTTATCAAGACAATGAGGCATCAATACTGCATCCGAAATGATTTTTTTTCAGCAGGGGGCATGAGTCATTTGCGAGAGGAGAATATTAGTATTGCGGTTATAGAGAGCAATATTGACTCACGGAGAGGCGTGTGTGACACACACACCCAGCGTTAAACGGCTTCATCATCATAATATTCACATTAAGAAGGAAGCCGTAAGATGCATCGCCCGAAATCATGGAGTATATGATTAATGGGTGGATTGAAAAATAGTGGATGACGGAGAAGCACGTAGATGCCATTTTGGGACACATTATTCTGAACGGAGACGAGTTGAGTGGTTTTAAAGTTAAAGTTTATATGACTTTTTAACAACAGATTTTATGAATCAGGACTTCAAGGATAACGAAATTCCCAATTTCGAATTTTAAAGATAGTTAGAGAAAATTTATTTTTTAAAAGTATGATATATATATACTCGTATATATATATATATATATATAAATATATAAGAATGAGATTGAGTTAAAACAGAGAAGAGTTGAGTGGCAACGAAGCTTTGTAGACTTTAAATTGACAGTATTACTACAAATGTTATCAATAATGACTTCAAAGACAACAACATTCCCAATTTTTAATTGTTGAGATGATTAGAACAAATTTATTTTTTAAAAAAATAGTGTAAATTTGAACAGAGGCGAGTTGAGAATGAAAAAGAGTGAGAGTGTTATAACATCGCACCATAAAGCAACACAAGGGCTATTGGCGTCGGATCTCGTTATTTTGAACCTTGGTCAAGCGACGAGTACCTAATTACCACCTGCACCAACTGAAGGACATTGAGCCTCGACCGATTTAACATTCATCGGCCCCTTCTACACGGCAGGCAGGGACGTCTAAAGACTTCTTGAGGCCCTGGTCCCCTACGCAAATGTAGGCCCCACCTATGGCCCATAAAAGTAGACAGTACATAGCATTTGTTGTCAAATACTGGTACAAACCCGAAACAAATAAATGTGTATGATTAACAATTGAACATACCGGCTTGACCGACTTCCGCCTTCTTAATGAACGAGTAATGATGGTGTATGGTGGTAGGCCTAAACATGTATGTAGAAGACGGTAATCACACGTAGCCAGTTGACATATCATCCGAAATTCCAAGTTTTTCGGAGAATATAACTGGAAATAACATTTGACCGTTGAAATTATTCCAATCATGTTCTTATTAAGGCTGAGACAATATGAGGCTATCCTTGATGCCGAGGCCCTGGGTCCTGGCCCAGATGGCTCATGCCTTGCCTTAAGACATAGGTTCTCAACGTGGGCGTTTGAGGCTTTCAGGGGGCAGTAAAAGACCCAGAGTAAATTAAGGGGTGTTGAGGTGGTATGGAGGGAAATGGGCAGATTAACCAAATATAGTTCAAAAAAAGACTATTTACGTTGGATCTTAGGGCATTTGTGTGTGCGTGTGTGTGGGATGCTAGCAACCCCCTCAATCCCATGTCTGACAGGCTTTGATGCGGAAACGACGAAAGTGATACTGCATGGCCATTTTGGTGGAAACTTTTATTCCTCTCTTTTAAATAAAGAAGAAATTCAGTAGCTTTTCAATTCCAACAATATCCTATCTACAATTAAAATAGTACAATTATATAATATTACACATAAAAAAAATATTCGTGGCAATAGCTATTTCAGATTTGCAAGTAAAAAAAAATGGGTCTAAAGAAAAAAAAACCTATTTTCACCATGTATTATGTACTCTCTAATTTTTCCGACGTGGGAGGGAGGCAGTATCGAAATATTCACTAGAAAAGGGGGAGCCAGCTTAAAAAAGATTGGGAACATATGCCTTAAAATGTTTGACGGTAGGTCTTCAGTTTTCTTCCCACATGGGTTGCATATTGGCAATTAAGCCATTGCAGACACGGCAAGTCCCCAAGTGTGGAAGTCATTTCATAGGTGGCTCCATCTAGTGTCAAACTAATCTACCAAAATAATTCAGAGTGCAACAATTTGATTCCTGCAATAATGCTGCAGAGTTAGAGAAAAGAGGTCACTAATAAATATTTACAGTTTTATTATATATTAATTTTGCACCGTTTAAAGCTATTTTTTAACAAAAGAATAAGCAACATAAAATACTATTCCTTCAACATAAGTAAAAAAATTAAATTGTACATGTATTATGTATCTTTTAAACACATTTATTAAAATAAGAAATAAACAGTATAAAACATGAGTAGTCCCCTTCAGTATTGTTAAATAAAAAAAATGATTGTTTTAATGCGAACCTTGTCTCTGCAGTGCTCTATATCATATTGCATTATCAGAGGTATAATGTGCGATTTTAATTTGACACGATTCTGAACATTCAGTTGTGTTAAACAGCTTCTTTGCGGACTCAAAATACTTTTTATACGAGAAAAGATTTGTTCATATAGAACCAAAAGAGCGGAAAGCAGAGTACATGCAATACTTTCTCTCTTCAAACAATTAAATATCTCTAGCAATTATTTACAATCAATTCAATTATTTACAAAATAGTTGCAGATTTATCTTTCAGATCTTTTCGTAATTCTGTAAATGTCCGTAATTCTGAAAATGTTTATCAAATAAGGTCCATTTTAAATTTAACAATTTCCATCCACTCAAAAATTGACTAATTTGTAGAGCAGTGTAGAGTGCCACTGAGAATTGCACCGTGTACCAAATGCGACACACGTGTCATAGGTTGTTGATCCCTGGTTTAGACATTCGTACTCGACAGGTTGTACGTTTAAGGAACTGTGAAATGGATTAATTCTAATAATGTGAAGTTTGGAGACAGCAATATCTGCTCGGATGTCATCGGAACGTAGTGTTAGTTACAAGGTTCATCTGCGCAAATCTATTGCGATGCAGACAAAAATTAAAACATAAAAAGTTTTAAATTATCATTTGTTGGGGATATAGTTATTAATTGTGTTATTTCACCGAAAATTTATTTTTTTCAAGGAAAAATACAAAACTCATAATTCTATATGAATTAATGATATAGAATTTACTTATTTAGTTATAAATCCTGTAGGGTTTTTTTTTTTTTGAAATTTTACATTAGTTTCTTAAAATTTCAATTTTTACCCCTTTTAAAAAATCTGCTTTTAAAAGAACGTAATAAAAAATTTCGTAGTTTTTTTCTGATAACTAGAGGAATATTTTAAAACCAGTATATTTTTATTTGCCATTTTGGAAAATTTCTCAAGAACGAAATACATTTGCAGAGAAAAACAATAGAATGATACGAATTAATCTTTCAACTATATATTGTATAACATACTAATAATAAAGAAAAGAGACTAGGATTAAGAAACCATAAAAGTATTTAGTTAAACAAACAGTGAATGTCCACTTTTGTGGTTTCCTAAATTACTTCTTAAATCAGAATCTCTACTGCTAAGACAACTGTATATCTTTCAGCATCTAACCACACATAAGAACTTAGGAAGCACAATTAAAAAAAAAGCGTTTTCACAAATTGTGCAACTTAAACCGCAAACATTTAAAATTTTAAAAATTTCTGCAGTACATAAGAATATTTCAAATATTATGAAAATTTACTAATTTTTATTGATATTAAAAGAAATAAGTACAAAAATCAAAATATAGGCCAACCCTTAACAGTATTCAGTTAAAATTTGAAAAAGATTAAAAATTCATAAACAATTTGTCGTAAGAAAAACCTATACGTTATTTGCTATAGATAGATACACTTGATTTATTTTAAAAGAACATCTTTATATCAAAATATTCGATTACAAAGTATTAATATTTAAATGACAGTAGCATTGTTACCAGTATTTTCATTTTTAGTTCTTACCAGCATTTATATTTGAAATGTTTAACAACATTTTCAATTTATCGTTCCAAAACAGATATTTATTTTGAGAACAATCACCAAGAAGTTTGCGAATAAAAAACTACTACGAAAAATAGAATGCTAGTTTTTCGATAAGAGGTATAGAGCAGTAATTCTCAACCTTTTTTTGTTGTTGTTGTGTGGTACACTATTAACTATTTCAAAATTGTTGGGCAGACTAACATTAAAATAAATTTAAAAGAATTTTACTTATCTATAACACACTATGCAAAATAGTTATTGATAATATTTTGATATGTTAAATAAAGTAATATTTTGATATGTTTATTGAGTAATTAATTATAAGAATACATTTAATGTGAAATTTGAACTTGATGATTTTTGTTTATTTCGTTTATATTTCGTCGTGAAAATGATAATTGCTATTCTCATTTCGTCATATACATTTAAAAGCCTCGATCTTATTTTTCATTTTTATATCTGTTAATGCTGAAAATCCAAATTCGCACAGATAAAACGTAATATATCATTATATATAGTAATTATTCCCACCTTTCTTTGTAAATATTTATTTTACATATCTTTCCCATCAAAAAGAAATCTGCAAGGAAAACAAGAACAGAAAAAAAAACATTGTCCAGAAATGCATTGCATTTTCAACTTTAGAAAAGCAATTTTACATTTAAATTAATCAATTTTAAAGCCATTTACTAATTTTAAGTCTCTAAGCAATTTTAAATATACATTTTTTGTAACCAGTAATTTTAAGCATATATTAGCACATGCATGCATCCTTAAATTTAATTACTGGCAAAGACTATTAATTTTGTTTGAAAATATGTTTTCTCACATAATATACGCTTTGAATCTCATTACAATATACCAAAATTCCCTTCAGTAGTATTTTCTTTACTCTGTAATACACGTCGAATTGTTTTACTTTGATTTTATCATTTCATCATACGAAGGGTCCAGAAATATTTTAAAAATTGGGAGATAAAAAAAACTAATTATAAGAGTAAAAGATCGTTAAATAGAGAATGCACTTCGCTGTATGGAGGTTATTTTACGAAAAAAAAATTGTAAAATGTTATCTCCAGGAAAAAGTTCGTAAAATAGAGAAACTCACTAAATGGAGGTCTAATTCAACTGATACTAAATATAAAAAACAAGTAATATAAAAAAATTTTAATCAATTCCTACTTCGTTAGAAATTACTGGCGCCTTCTATTGCAGACAAATTATATTTCGTCAGAAATAACGCACAATAAATTTAAAATTAAAAAATAACATTTAATTAATGAATTAATATTTTAAAAACTGCACTAACATCAAGTGCCATCCACTTTAAGTTTAAAAAATGTATTTGAACTTCAGAGAGTGGATGAATAAAAAGCATTTTATAAATGATTGAAAATAAAACAATATATATATATATAGAAAGAGTGAATATTAATAGTAGGAATTGAAAAAAGTATTCTTTTACACGCATTTTCAACCCTTTTACACGGTTTTGAAAGCTTGAAATGGACAAAAATGGAAGCCAGTCTTGGTAATACACTTCTCACGACAGAAAGTTTAGCGGTATCAAAGAGGGAACCATTTTTATTGTTAGGCTAAACCGTTTGTTTTGTTTTAATTGTTTCGAGTCGTGCGTGTGGAAAAGCAAATGTTTGCAATTACAGTTGATTTTGGGTGATGGTTCCGTGAGTCAGTGGCTAAAGAGTGTGCGAGTGTGTTACGCATAATAATTTCCAATTTTTATTTCAAGCAGTCACAAAACCGCGCTTGTGTGGTTTTTTTTAAAAAAAACCCGACAACACGCGAAATGTCAAACATATTTAGTCGAACCTCATTCTGAAATGATTTCTCTGGTTTTAAATTACCCCCTTCGCTTAAACTGTAACAATAATTAAACGTGAATGAGTAAGCAGGGATGATGGAAGTGAAACTTTTTCATTGTGTGAACGGTGAGTAATTTGAACTTTTGAAAAGTTTTTCTTTTTGATCCTGGCTGGGAAATTTATGGATAGGAAATTCTCTTGAATGTGTGTGACTGAAAGTCGTAAGATATTTTCTTGGAGAATAATTCATTTTTGTTGACACATGATACATGTTATATAATGGAACTTTCCGGGATACGTGATATAATTAAATAGTAACAGACTTTTTGTGAAAATAGTTTTAGCAAAGTAATTAGCATTGAACTGGACATATAAAAAAAAGGTTATCGTTTTTTTTCGAAAAACACTTAATACTATTTTATTTTACGAAAACGATTAATTTGGATAATTAATTCAAAATTATGGTAAAATATAAATTTTGTGAATGAAAAAAAGGTTATATCTGAAAAATTTGCGAAGTGGGAAATTACTTTTGCTTCTTAAACTATTGTATGCTTTTAACATTTTAATCACCTAATACACAAATTTATTTAATTAAATATGTATAATATAAAACAATTTTTCAATAAGTATTAGAAGTTTAAATATAATTTTGATTAAACCTAATTTAATTTATATCTACAGAATTCATTGTTTTGTATTTTCTTGAGTCTGCTTTTTGAAGTGATAACTTCTTCAGATGCGGTTTGCTGGAGAGTGAACTTGAATGATGCGTTTTATATAAAAAGCCAAGCATTGTTACATTCGGGTTTGTAAAGCTCGTAACAATGGTAACTATACTACTGAACCGTTTGGGTTTAATGAGTCATGTATTGGAGAAATTTGTGCTGCGAAATGTAGAGCAGAAAATGGACAAATAATTCTAATGGTTACTATATATATATTTCACCAAATCAAAAAGCGTAGAGAAAATTACCAGTCATTCACAATCATTTAGTTGCCTACACTGAAGCCGGATCAACTCTTCTGAACAAATTGCCTATTATTTTAAGCGGGGATTTTAATGTAGATTTTTCCAAAGACAAATCAAAACCTTTGGTAGATTTTTTTAAAATCAAAATTCAGTTTAATTATATTAAATGATCCAAATGAAAGCATGAAAAAGTACGGAACAACGTTTGAGGGGTTTTTTTTAGATATTTAAATAATTTTATAAATCTTCAGTATTTAAAACCTATTTCAACTACCATAAACCTATATTGTTCCCTTCTTAGAATACAACTAATTTACAAATATGATTGTATATTTCGCAAAAAATATTACTTTATGAGTACAGACATATATGAATAAATAATACTAATACCCCCTTGTTTTTTATTCTCTCTGATCTACCTAATCTCTTGAAATAACATTACAAAATCTGAAGTTATCCCTTCTATCGTGTAATCATAAGCACACACCCTTATATATACACATTTAACCTAAGGACAATTCTCTATAGAGTCTCATGTAGTCAATGACATACAGGGAGTCCGACATCATTGGGATAAACTTTAAGGGAAGGCAGAGGACATCACACAAGGATTCAGATTTGCATAGCAACCACTGGCGTAGCTAGCACTGAGGAGGCCCTGTATCAAAATTCCTTCTGACCCTTATTTTGGATACGGGAGACCTGTTAGTGATTCTGTAGTTACACATGTTGGGGCTCCGTATCATTAATACGGCTGATACGGCGGTAGCTACGCCCCTGATAGTAACCCACATTTTGCTCCATGCATGGAACAAAATGTGTTGGATACCGTACAAAGGGGAATCCGAGTACCATGTTGGGAGTTCGAGTCACTCGTGGCCCGTCCTCACTATGCCTACTACCTCGTAATGATTCGAAAACACACAAATTGTGATGCAAGTTAGCTAACATCCGGTGTTCTGATGCATCTTTCAGAGGATACTTTTCGCGATATAATCTTTCTGCTGCTTGTGCATGGCCTTCTTCCAATCCGAAAATCAGGTGCATATCTGCCAGCTCGGTGTTTGTAAAAAATTCCATACCCATCCGCGGGCGATGACAGCGGAAAGGCAGGTCTGGTCTCCCATCTGTTTCCCTTCCACCAACCTCACGAGAGGGCTTTTGGCTCGACGAATATGCTGCTCAGTCATTATACATTTGAAAACATAAATGCTTTCTCCGGGATTCAAACCAGAGGCGTAGCTACCGCCATATCAATGATACAGGGCCCCTAAGCTACAGGGGCCCAAATACGTGTAACTACAGTCCCACTAACAGGGCGCTCAAATGTGAGAAAGGGCCTGAAGGAATTTTGATACAGGGCCCATTCAGAACTAGCTACTCCAATTCAAACCCAGAACCTACTTCACAGCAGTCAACATCACTAACCACTACACCTTCTGGGAGGCTGATTTGTTTAGGTTGCATGCTAATTATGGATTATCAATAGGATTCCGAAATCACAAAAATGAGAAAAAAGGGGAAGTACAGTGATTCACCTCCTGAAAGAAGGCTATATATACATATATTATACACACACATAAACAAGTATACTATAAATATTCATAAACGCAGTAACGTTGTTTTAATATACAGGCCTCGAATACTTTCTCAAATAATTTATTCTAAGCACAAGTTACATATACATTTTGCCATTTTTTTTAAAAAGCGAATAGCAACACAGTTCTTACGAATTCTATGCTTTGCTTTATAATCTAGAGCTATATACGAATTGCTTTCCTTTCAAATTCTGAAAGTTTTAAAAGAGAGTTTTCGAATATATTACAAAAAAACTGTATTTTTTCTTCTGTCTCGTCAAAGGGAAAGCCGGCTTTGTTTATACAGTTTTCACGTCGTTTCGAAAAAACAGCGCTTCTTCTGTTTACCTCCGATACTTCTAAACAAGACTCAAATATTTCCGAAAATCTCTACAACCATGTAAAATCAACACTATAATGAGAACGAGCGGGGGAAATAAGACAAAAAAAAAGGCGTCCATAAAAAAGGCAATATAGCAACTGAGTATTAGTTACACTTCCTCACACAGAAAACGCTTTTTGTAAATGTATTTACGTTATATTGTTATATACACCCTCTTCTGATTGCCATATGTCAGCAGCCGCGTTATACATACTTATATGAGCATATACATACGTGTCGAACATACACCAGATAACGTCTGGTATCTGTCAACCGTCTGTCAAACTTTTATGGACAGACGGGGGCCTAAGTAGGAAGGAAAAAGATGAACTAATAAAGTTTATTATTTTTAGAGAATTCCGCGAAGAAAGAATTAGAGTGAAAATTATTTACGTTTAGCTCGGATAAATATTTCTGACTTTTTCCCTTAATTCTTTGCACGTGCACCCGGCATATGGTGTATTTCACGTGGTCTTTTGCGCTTTTTGAGAAAAAAAAATTCAAGTTTTTGTTCTTTTTTTTTTACATGTTACTCTTGAAGTGCGTTATGGATTCGTGTCAAAATATTTAAAATTATTTCAGAAATGAGGAAATTGAAATGATACAAACCGTATTTGCTCAATTTTATTATTCAAAAGAGAAAGGGTCACTTGCAGTCTTTCGAGCTCACTGCTTTTTAAAATTTTAACTCGAATTTGTGCTTTTTATATAAGCAGCATGCATTTCCTATAAATATTAAATAACTATGTAGTTCAATGGAAGCCATCAATAAAAGCCAGTTAATGTTTTAACAGTAATGGGAAATAAGCAGCTTTACTAATGTGAGGTTTTAGGAAATCCTATTTTATTTTTGAATTTTTTGGTGTTACGGAGATGGTGTACTAAACTACATCATTTGGGATAAGAAACAACAACAACAAAAGCCGTTTAACCCTATATCTCAATCCTAAGTCTGGAAACACTTCAGAAAAGATAGATTTGAATTTTAGGTCTATTGACTTTTTCCTATAATATATAAAAAAATTTCAGAATATCATCTAACATGACATTTTATTCTCCACTGCCCAGTCAAAATATTTTCTTAAGAAGAATCAGTTTTACAGTGCAAAACAGGTGCGTCGCTACTGCCGTAGCAATGATAAGGGGTCTTCAAGCTTTCAGGGTTCAAAAACGTGAAAGCAAAAAATCGGGGGCATTTAACATTTTCTTAACAAAAAATGTTAAGGGGCCTCTAGAAAGGGCCCCCGAGGAACTTTGATACAGGGCCTACTCAGGACTAGCTACGCCGGGGGTGGAAACATAGGAAATTTTCAGAATATAGTCTAACACAGGGGTCGGCAACCTAAGGCACGTGTGTCACATGTGAAGCGTGGTATAATTCTCACAGTGGCACTCTGTACTATTCTACAAATCTGTCAGTTTTTGAGGGGTTGGAAGCTGATAAATTTGTAATGGACCTTCTTGACAAACATCTTCAGAATTATGGATATTGAAGGAATTACGAAAGAATCAACTCTAAAGATAAGTTTACGCCTTTTTTGTAAACTATTGAATGTCATTGCTGGAGATATTTAATTGTTTGAAGAGAGAAAATTGCATGTACTCTGTTTTCCGCTTTGGGTTCTATATATCCAAGTGAAAAATCTTTCCTCGTACGAAAAATATTTCGAATCGGCAAAGAAATTGTTTTACAATTGAATGATCAGAATCGTGTCAAATTGAAAGTCACACATTATAACCCTGTTTTGCTATACGAAAGTAGAACGGTGTAAACACTAGGTTCGCATAAAATTTTTGCTTATATTTATCTTTTTATTTAGCTGTAATTAAGAAAAATACTTGTATTTTATGTTATCTATTTCTTATTTTAATAAATATGCTTAAAAATACATAACATACGTACAATTTTTAATTTTTAAAAATTTTTGTTGAAGAAATAGTTATATGTTACACTGCTTGTTTTTATGTTAAGAAATACTTTTAAATGATGCAAAATTAATTCATAATAAAGTATAAATCCATATTACTGATCTCTATTCTCTAACTCTGCATGCATTATCGCGGGAATAGAATTGTTTCAAAAATGTACAGTGGGGCAGGCTGTATTATATTGGTAGATTGGTCTGGCACGCAACAGCTGAAAGGTTGCCAACCCCTGGTCTAACATGACCATACTTCGCTGCACAGCCAAAATATTTTCATAACAATAATCAGTTTAGTGAAACTAACTATTTAACAAACGTACATAACTTATTTAAGGTATCCGACTACGTTCGGAACCGTGATTTTAAAAAGGCGCATAAATGGATAGTTTTCATGATATTTAGTGTCACTTAGATTAGAATACATGTATAAAATTGTTTTGGACATTTTGATAAAAAAAAAATTATTTGTATACAATATTTCGGCAAAAAATTAACTTAGAATAACCTTTTTTTCAAAATGTTTTCCTATTGTGAAAAATGCTTCTATTATAATAATATTTTGCCTGTATATAACTCAGACCTCTGTACAGAGGTTCAACTATAATTTTTGAAAAACTCACATTATTTTCCGAGTTACAACCATTTGAAATAATTATTGGCGTTTTTTTTCTTAAAATTTCTCACCTCTGTTGCCGTAAAAAATGGATAAACTCACTTCTAAGTTATATATTTCAAAAATTCTAGTTGAGCCTCTGTACAGAGACCTGAGCTATACACAGGCAAAATTATTATAATAGAAGCATTTTTCACAAAAGGAGAATATTTTGAAAATGGGTCATTCTATGTTCATTTTCTGTCAAAATATTGTACTTGAATATTTTTTATTATAATAGTATTCTTAAAAACAATTTTATATACATATTCTATTCTAAGTGACACTAAATACCATAAATATTATCCATTTATACGCTTTTGCAGAATCACGGTTCCGAACTTAGTCGGATACCTTAAGGAGGTATCACATTCGAATCCATCAATTATAGTTTTCAAAACAATAAAAATTGTACATAGAAAAGATTTCATATATTTTTGTCGCATCTACTTAATCCTCTTTAGCCCATTTAAAAATTAATAATTCCATTAAATAATCTCTATTCGAGTAAATTGCGGCCTCAAAGAGAGAGAATTTCAGTTTCTCAGAAGTTGTTTATACATTCCATCAATATATTTTTTATTCATCATCGATGTAAGCTTTTGCAAAATCACGCTTCCGAACGTAGTCGGATACCTTAACTCGAAGTATTTTCTACTTTTCTTGTAGTTGTGCTGAGGAAAACGTTGAAAAGAAGGAAAATTGGATAGTAGTAAAAACTCTTGGATAAAAAGTCTTGAAACAGAAAAACGTATTCAAAGAACTAAGAACGTTTGAGTACATTTGTTTGCGTGTGAGAGAGGGAAAGAGAGAGATGAGAAAAAAAACTGTAATTGTATAAGATCCAAAACATTTTCAGATTTTGAATTCTTGGTTTTAAAAGTCAGAATTTTAGATGCTTTGAATTATATTTTTTATATTTTTTTATTCAAGATGAAATGGAATATACTATAAAAACTAGTTTGCAATGAAATATTTCTATCATTTAAGCCTAGCATTATTTTTCCCTCACCAAAGAAAATTGTATTGTTGAAATTTAAAACAGTATTGGTTAAGAAATACGATGAATCGGATGATGAATGAATTATATTTTATACAAAAAAAAACTTCGAAATATCTGGATTTAATATGGTTATTTTAAGCAATATTATCATTAAATTTTATACATATGTAAAGATGAAGAATTTTTAAGCTTACAATCATAAAACGTGAATGCATTAATTTTTATTATTCTGAGTGAAAAGTATTTATAATCATCATTTTTATATATTACTATTAAATTAATATTTGTATGAAATAGAATTCATTGAAAAAAAAAGCTGTTTGTAAGTCATTTTATATAAGTTTCATAAATGTGAAGTAAGATTTAAGAGTTTTTACGAACACACAGTTTTAAAATAATCTTCCATAAAAGATAAACTAAAGCTACGTTGCGTCTCATTTCAAAAATATTTCATCAACCTCCTACGACAAAAAAACTTTGATGGATTTGAGCAAGCATAATTTATTCACGATTAATAATAATTTAAATAAAAATGAACAGAAAGTAATAGCCATTTAATTAATTATTTCACGGAAAAGAATTACACAATAAAATATATATAAAAAAATTAAAGCAAAATTAAGAATTTTATTTCAAGCTCACACATTTCAATTTTTTTTTTACTTTTCATTTCTTCAAATAAAGGACGAAAGCATTAAAACCATTTCAACGATCATAATTACCTCAATATTTCAACAGTGAAATCAAATTTTCTTCTGATTTTTCGTATTTTTAAAACCTTCAATACACTTATGCTAATATATTTATTAGGAATAGTAATTACTAAAAATGTACGCTTTTTTTAATTCTTGTTTCTCAGAGATTTATAAGGAACTAATGAGCATTCAGAATTTTATTTATAACATTGATAAAAACTTTAAACTTTATTTATTCCATTCGAAATGTTGACGGTTGTTTCTAATACATATGCAAATAAGGAACTCGAAAAACAGCCTTGAAATTCTTTCATCGCCCACAATTCAATAATACTTTCAAATATATAAAACTTTTTACGCAAACCCATAAATAGAAATAGTATAAATTGCGTTGAATTAATTAAGAGTGAATTATTTAATAGTAATTAGGGTTGTGAAGCATTCTAAGAAAGAACGTAGACAAGCTTTTAATTTATTTGCTTTTTATTCATACGCTTTAGATTTAAAAGGATCTTTTTTTAAAAAATTTGAATGTGTGTGATATGGTTGTGTAAACAAAGGATTAACGAAAATCGCCTAACAAATCGTAAAATCGCACATAAAACTACAACGTTAAACATTCATGCACAAAACTATACGATATAAGTCAACAATAAAGAATTTCAAAAAATAAAATATCTAAAGATTATTTCTATCCCCTTTAGTACTAGTTAAAATAATAATTATTTTTGAAAAATACATCTTCTATAATTACAGTAATACCTCGACTTATATGCTACCCCGACAAACGCGAACTCGGAGTTACGCGATTTTAAAATCTCGTCAATTCGTCTTTTGTTTGAGCAACAAAGAGCTTTCAGCCAAAGACTTTTGCAAACAATTCAAAGTTTTAGATGCTGTGAAAATCACTTCGGAAAATCTTGAAATGAAGTTTCACAAAAAAACTTTAAATGGCCCCTGGAAAAAACTGTGTCCATTTTTTTTATCAGTGAAACTTAGGCGGAATCAGTGCCAGGCCAGAGCTTGATGAAATTGGTCAATGTGATGGAATAAATTGTCTATCTTGCCAGGCAAATAAAATTAGAAGTGGATAGTGATGACTTTCAAAAATTGCTTGATTTTCACAACCTGGAACTGACAGTGGGCTCAATTCATGTGACGTCATAGTCACATGATAGTGAAGGCCACGTGATTTTAGCCAATCAATTCAAAAACTCATGCGAAGTCATAGTCACACTATAAAAACTATCTAGTGTTCCCAGCTAATCAGTTCACGCACTGCGGTGTTGCCAAGTTTTGCTCTTTACAGAAACTTTCTCTTAAAAAGTACATATGTATACAAAATGCATTTTATTTAAAAGTATAAGCATAGAATATGATTTTTTTTAATTAAAAAATTTTTTTTGCATATGAAATGCATATGCAAGCGCAAAAAATAGAAGAACTTGAGTCTTTAGACCCAGTTCAATATGAAGATAGAATGACAGGGGTGGGAATTTTACAGGTCTCATTTTAATTAAAAAAAAGAGTTATAAATTTTAGAAAATATAGATATTAACGAAAAGAGTATTTTTTCAACAAAACAAGAGGGAAAAATATATTAGCATACCACGAGAAAGTTTTGAGGGAGAAAAAAATCTTTGAGCACGCAGATTACTCTTTGTTGGATTTTCTGAAACCTTCTACAGAAAAATAACTTCGATTTGCGATTTTTTATTAGTGTTATTTCAGATTTTACTACCACATTTTCTTTTCTAAATAAATTTTTTTAGTCTTCAGCCCCAACTAAAAATAATTTACAAGTATTTATAAGTGAAATTATATATATACCCCAGTTTATGAGAGTTCGACTCAGTCCCACCTATTGCGCAAGTTCGGGGTATTACTGCACATAATTTTTACATGGTCTGCTTTCATAGCATTTATTTTTTTATCACTATGGCAAAATAAAATTAATTTCCAGATTTTTAAAGAAAAAAAATAGAAGAAATGTGAAACAGTTGGATTATCAGGTTGAAAACGTCACATAAAAAATAATCGTAAAAGTATTTTCAGCACTTTTCCATTTTTAATCTCATCGTCTTTGTTGCTATAGCAACTCAGCAGAAATGACTGGCTTTATAATTCATTCGGGAAAACCTTACTTATGATGGTTTTCTTTACCAAAAGTAAGTGAATGAAAATCAGTTGTGTCTACCCTTTTAAAAAACCACTATTAAAAACGCAAAACATATTACTTAACCTTTTGTTTTAACAGTGATTTTCCCAGATGTTAAGTAAATATATTAACATTCAATATAACCATGAAAAATATTATGTTCAGAATTAAGCACCTTTTCGTTCGCTGATACAAATCTTGCCAAGCAGACTTCATTGGCGACAACACACAATATACACGTAAAAAAATATTGATAAATATTAGGTCATTCATTTTTCATCCATTTTTTATATATTATGAAAAAGACGTTACTGTGATAAGAAAAGACCGCGACTTGTTTTGAAATGTGGTGGTAAAAGGTTACCAGCGGGAATACTTTTTTTGGCGTCAGTTGCATTACTTTTGGCGACTTTATTGTCTACGGTGGCATAATGAAAAAGTACCGAAAATTATTATTTTTTTCTTTTTAGCTAATGTTATGTGTATTTAAATATTTTCTTTTGAAACGTTTTGAAAAAAAAAATGAAAAATAAAAAAAAAAAAAACTTACATTGCAGATACACAAAGTGCAAGGATCTTTTTGAAATATATCTCCAGTTTTGTAAACTTGCATACCCAAGAAACATTTGCCATCCATATTAAACAGTCTACGATTTCCTAAAACATGACAACAAAATATATAATAGTGTCCAATAGAAGAAAAAACAAATAAAACTTTTATAAAGTATCCAAATTTCACTTTCTTGTTTAATTTTCAAAATATGTGAAACCTTAATACTATATGTCTTATAACAATAAATATACTACAAAATTATTAAAGTTAAGTTGTTATTTATGCGGTACATACAGTGGGCCACAAAAGTGTTCGTACACTTGCAATTTCCAATAAAATTTAGTGTTTTCGACTAGTAAAAATTAATATATCGGAATTGTAATTTTTTTATGATATCTGCAACTTATTCTTAATGGAATGACATTATTAATTTTTTAAAAATAGTATAACTATTAGTTTTAAAAATTAATAATCAAAAAGCTACTTAAAAATTACGCCTCAAAAGTCTTCGTACACTTAACGAAGATCTCAATATAGCTTCAAATATTGTATTTCTTTCTTAATTTGGTACTTAGTAGGATATCTTTTAGTGTCCACAACAACTTTTAAATGTCTTGGTATAGATTTAATCAGTTTTTTTGTAAATTCTGCATCGATTTACCTCCCTGCTTCTGTGATTATTTTTTTTACTTCCCATTATGTCTTTATATGTCACGATTTCTTTTTTTTTTTAAATCAAATTCTCCCCAAATATGTTCTACTGGGCTAAATAAAGTGATTTAGAGGTGTTTTCAAATTTTGGGGACAGTTATAGAGGCATCAGAGGCGTACATTGAAAGCCGTGCGTTTGGCGTCATTATCTTGATAAGAAAGGAATTCGTCTCCAATACCCAAATTTTGGGCGGTTAATTAAAAAATTTCATTTTAAAATATTTAAATAGAGCTCATGATTCTCAATACCATAAAAAAATACCAAATTACCTAATCCTGAAGCCTATTTACACCCCCACGCAGGAGCACTTCCGCCTCCATGGTTCATTAATCCAACTAGATTCTTGGGATTAAGTTTCAAAAAATTCAAAATTGAAAGCAAATTGATTGGGTTGACAAAAAATTCAACATTTTTAGTTCCGATGGGTGCATAATAGTTTGTAAATGATAAAATGAAGAGTTTTATCGCAAGAATTTATGTGGAAGAAGAACTCCTCCATCTCCCCTGCTGTTTATAGCACTAGATTTGCTTGAATATAGAAAAAAAATACATAGAATACGAGAATATGCGCCATTATTCTTAACTGATAACTGTCTCCGTAACTGATTGAACATAGCATATGTGAAAAAATAACAATTCTACAGTGCGAATTTAGATTTTTCAGTTTGTAGCCTGATTGTGTGATCTACATCTTGGTATAATAATGTATGTGTTAGATATTATGACGTAAGGACTTTCTTTAACGTAAAAAAAGTTAATAAATTCTTAATGAAACATAATATTTCGGCAAGTAAATCGTGATTTTAAATCCTTTCTCAAAATAATTATCTATCTAGTAGATTGAAAATAGAATTTATTTTTCACAAAAATTTACTGTATTCTATGTTAGAGCAAAATATTCTTTTTCTTAAAATTCTTTAGAATTAGTCAAAAAAATATTACTGGTATCTTTTAAGTGAGATTTAAGACATTTTTAATGATAAAAAAAGTGTCATTGTGTGTGTGACTTAAATTTTTCTGCGTAGTGTTTAAAGAAAAGAAATTCTAGCTTTTTTTTAGGATTGATAGATGCGAATTTTAATTTGGATTTATTTACCTTTTATGTTTCATACTCATCATTTGTATAACGGGCTACTTAACTTGAGAGAAAAATATGAAAAATTGATTTTAAAAAGTCTGATTTATGTTTTTTATATTCAGCACAAGTCGGCTTAGTGGCTTAGAGGTAGCGTGCTCACTTCTTAAGCCGAAATTTGCGGGTTCGATCCCGGCTAGAGAGGATAGATTTTGTGGATGTGAAAATTGTAGGCACACACGTCATTATGATTGTGTGGCATGCAAAAGATTCCTTGAGTATCAATTTGGCCCAGGAACTCTCTGCAAAATTAAATCACGGCACTATTTAGCAACTAGAGCTTTAATTAAAAAAGCATCATAATTTGGTAGCGAAAACCACCACTAGAGGGTACCACCATAAAATGGCTTTTACATTTGGGGACTTGCCGTGTATGAAATGGCTTTGTTGCCAATATGTACCCCATTAGGGCGAAAAATTCAAAACAAATGACATGAAACACCAGCAAATTTTCTTGATGCATTTCTTGTACATTTTTCTTTTGCTTCTGCAGCACATGATAAAATACATGAGAGAATATTTTAGAAATTATGGAAGAGAGAAAAAATGATCTCCTTTTATATATCTGATGATAAATATTGAGGCTCATTTGTTTTTTGACACAATTTTACAATAAATCACCAATAATGGATTTCAGAGAATGGATTGATATTAAAAACAGGAAATTACTAAGGCATTCAAAATTCAACACTTTTTTTCTAAACATGAAATTTTTTTTCTATCAATTTTCAACTCATTTCAACATTTAAATAAGTTGAATATTTCTTAATAGCTATTATAAATTAAAGCCAATAACCAAAATATAAAATAAGTATTATAATTCAAGATAATGTATAGTATATATATATATAAAATCGATATCTTTCATTAAAACCAATTTACTTACCAGCACATTCAGGACAACACATTCCACGTTTATAAATATGCTTTGAAGGAGGACACGGCAGTACAGGACATGCCTTTTTCATGCAGGTGCTGCTATTACCCTAAAAATACACAGATTAAACTGTTTTAAAATGAATGCAACCCACTTTGAAACCAAATGCAAAGGCATAACACCTCGAAGGCAAGTTGTGCTTACCATACACGAGCAAGTTACGCAGGGATCTGTTTGAGGCAATGCCAACTCAACATCGCCTTCTTTGGAGTCTTCATTGGAACATTCTGCAAGTATAACAAGTTTGTATTCGTTAGATAGTACATTACATTTAAGCCACGAATTTATATTTAAAACAATTTAGAAAAAAGTATTGAAACGTAAAAGGGGTTCAGAAATAGATAAAATAATGAATCGCCAAAATAATGAATTAGAAATGAGTACTGAACGTTAAATGAATGCAAAATGACGCATACTTTAATGGTATTTCGTAGGATATATATCATAATATCATATCCATTGAAGGAGTGGTTCTCAGTCTTAAAAACATTTTTTTCTCGATAAGATGAAGTCTCTCATTTTCAGAAAATTTATTCATAAATTTTTTTCGCAGCTTAATGTAGTAGACACTAGGTCCTGGCAACCGGCATCGTGATCCGGAAGTTGGGAAACTTTGCGGTTCAGAATCCCATGCTTATCTCTTCAGACACGAGATTTTTCAAAGAAAACTGAAGTATATAAATAGATTACAAATTATAGAGAGCTAATGACTTTTTCCTAATTTTCCTTCATTTCAGTTGCTATGGGCTACAGACTAATCTTCTATGGTTTTTAAGTGAGACTAAGCTTACTTCGCGTAACAGAATGATGATTGGCAAGATATGCACACGTGCAACCAGGTGACATTAAGAAAATAGTTGGTAGAACGCAGAGAAAACAAATATAAAATTAATTTTTACGATATTTAGTGCTCTTCTTGATTATAAAATCTTATTAATGAGTATATAAACACTTTCAACAGTTCTTTTGCAAATTATTACTTTTACAAAGGAACTGAAATATTACTGCTCCTTCATAATTAACATATTTTTTCCCTTTTTTTAAAATTTTAAAATGACTCATGTAAAAAAAGAAAAGAAGAAACATATATTTTCTAATAAAATTGGAAAGAGCACCTTCATTTTTTATGTAAATTATAAGCTGAAACACGTAAGCTTTAAGCACATAAGCTGTAGGCTTTATGCACAATTTCGATAATTTAAAATTCGGTTGGATTTGGTGAAGAATGAGCATTTTCTGTGTGTGTGATCTTTCAAATGTTAATTGGTGAAAAGAATTATGTTCCTCAGTACCTGGACAGACAGGGCAGCAAGTTCCTGGCTCAGCTGGAAGAGGATTCCTGCAGGCAGTATAACAATGAACTGTAGTCTCTGTCACAATTCCTCCCTACAAAAATGAAATAAATGTATGTAAATATTGGTAAAAAGGGGATTTTATGAAATAAGGGGGAGAAAAAAAAAGCTAAATCGCCCGTTACTGATGCATAGAAAAAATACAGTTGTAATGGATGGTCGGTGCCATCGATTAGTGTGAGAGGGTCGGAAGGAAGATGAACCATAGTCAATAGAAACTCTATAAACGATTTTCAGCAGCAACACAAAGTTAAGAAATGCACCAATTGATAAATATGAGGAGCAATAGCGATGTAGACGAGATAATGGGAGTTATGATAATAAAAATCGGATCACTTACACTTAACCCGTTCAGACAATTCACCTTCTTATATTTGAAGATGATTACAAAAGTAGTCTAATTCAAACCGACCCGAATCCAATTTAACGACTTATTGACCGAATCGTCAGTTTTAATATTAATCAAATTATCTACAAAGCGCTCTCACCTAGATTTACGTTAATCACTACTTACAATCCAGTTAGCTTCTAACCTCTCTTTCTTTGTGAGCTTGAAAGTTAATCTTTATATACAAGCTTTGATTTGCATAATCACATCTTCTTTGGAGGGCGAAATTTTTCAATGGAATAATATTTAAATACCTATCATTCCCCAAGAGGATTAGTTGGAAGAACGCGAATAGACCCGTTACACAGTAGAGCCCCGAAAACTCTGCCTAATGTAGACCGAGAGTCAGAGAGTGAATATTAACGTCGCACTGTTCAGCTACATGAGGGCTTTTGGCGACAGACCACGTAATTTTGAACCATGGTCAAGTGACGTGGACGACATCTGAGCTGGTACCCCCATCTCCTAACTACCACACCAGCCAACGGGAGGACGTTCCAGCTCTCGACAGATTCAACGTGCATCGCTGCCCTACACGGCAGGTCTTAAGTGATACTGGGCTCGAACTCATGACATGCCTACCATGATCCGATACCTTCAGCACCGGGCTACCGCAGCCCCTAATGTAGACCGAAGGGTTGCCGAGTTTGTGAAAATGCTGGGTTATCGAGAATATGATTAAAAAAAAATTAAAAATACGAGTGCTTCCTCAGAAAATATTGTACTGCACTTGTAATTATTGTTTACCTCAGAATAAAACAGAAAATAAATTTTCTAAATACCCTTACGAAATAAAAGTACGTACTTTGAGAAGGCATTGAGCATTTACTACATGAATATTAATGAATACACAGTTTACAGTAATTTACCTTATCTGACACATCTCAGAAGATACTTTATGAAGGCATAAAGCTGTCTATAATGAAAATTGTAGCCAACTTTGGAGAAAAATGGCTACTTTCTTTTAAAGAAATGTGTAATGTCCTGTTGCCTTTCATACTGCACTCTGCATTTTGCTGCTTTATCACGAGAACGACGAAAGAACAGCAAGTCCATTTCCGACTACCTTGTTCAAAATATTGAAGGGCCGTTTCGACAGCATTTACTGCCACGCTTTGTGATACTTTAGTACAGAGATGGCGAACCAGTGGCACGCGTGTCATTGATGGCACGTGACACTATATTTTGGGCACGCCAGCGATCAATATGGTTTGCATTTTGGTTCAATATAACAAAGTTCACTATGAAGTAATTGTCACAAGGGACCTCATTCGCACTTTTGAAGCCAAACTGCATGTTTTCAGAAACGATGTTATTACAAGAAACTGCAAATACTTCTCAATCTAGGAAAAAAGTACTAAAGATTTAAATATACATGAGAAAACAGACGAAGAAAAGTTAGAGAAGAGTTTATTTCCGTAACTGATTCTCCAATCAAGGAATTTTGAGCGAGATGCTTTCAGTTCATATAATTATCGGAAACGCTTAAGTTTTTTTATGTACTCTGATGTGACTTCATTTGATGAACTTAACTTGCCCCAGTTCGATTGGTTGGAAATTGCAGAATTCGAAATACAGTTGATTGATTTCTAGTCTAGTTCAATATGGATTCAAAAATTTATTGAAACAAGGAATAAGTTGGAATTGATATATAGTAAAAATGCTAATAATGAAAGCTTGGAAACATGGAAATCGATTCCAGACACTTCGAACTGTTTGAAGAAGCTGGTTCATGATGTTTTAACCATACTTTCATTTATTTATGTGTAGTCATACGATCATAATTATCAGAGTCACACGAGTCATAATTACCAGAGATGAATAACATTAAGACTATAAGAAACAGTCTTAAAGCTGACTCCAATTTAGCATGCATTCGACTAAAAGTAACATCTTACAACCCTATTATAAGTTATTAACCATCTAATCTGCTACAACAAAAGTCACAAAAATGTTACTTTAATTTGAATTACATGTATAACTAAGACGTTTACTACTATACAGTGCAGTAAATGTATTGTTTCGTAGCGAATAATGGGTTTTGAGTTGGTCGCAATTTGTTTTATTTTCCCAGTAAACAGAAGTCAAAATTATTTGACGGCACATCTATACCTCATTAAACATTTCTTTAGAAAAAAATGGCATAAAGGTTCTCCACCCCTGCTTTAGGAGGTTCTACGGTGTCCTAAAACGTCAACTTCATCATTTTACGACATTCATTCATTAACTGTGACAACAGCAGTAGTTTCTGCATCAGACACAATTTCTTTCTCGGTATCATTCTGGAACGGGTGTGCACGAAGGGTTATCGAGGAGAAAGAATGTTGTCGAGTTATCTGGACTGTCGGATTTTCGAGTGCCAAGACTTCTGGATTTTATGTACTGTATTTCATTTTCATATTACTGACAACAAGCTGATGATGGATTTCTTTTTAATCAATGGTTTTCGAATTCCCACTTTTTACATATATATAAATGGCAAAGAATGATTATATAATGAATTACGAAGCAATATAAAATTATATTTTCAAGCCAAAATAGCAGAATTATTAACAATAGGTTGAATTTATGACAGGCATATAATAAATGTAATCAAATGTTTACCATTGAATTAAAGGCTGTCCTTAGATTTATAAGTCTTAATGTACTTATAGAATCCAGATACAATATTAGAAATGATAACTGGGAAAACATGCTCAAATATTAAGATTCTTCGAAAAGTTTTTAAATGATAAAGAAAAAAAATTGTGTTATACCGGTCTTGCCAGTTATTAAACCTATGTGTGTTATTATTGTAAAAAATACGTAATTTTTTTAAAAGAAAGTTTCTGTAAAATGTGAAAGATGGCAACAGTGAAACGATAGAGCTGATTGGTTGGAAACACATGACTACATTTATAATGTGATTTTGACGTCATAGTGTGTGCGTGTGTGTAACTTAACCCATCAAAATATTTAAAAATTATAATTCTACAGCGATGAAGATAAATTAAATATATGTACGTTGGAATATATGTATATATTATATATAAATCCTGTAATTTTTCAGATTTTAGGGGTTTTAAGGGAAATATACTCATATTTTCATTCAATGTTTTCAGTATTATTTGTCTCTAAATTTTCAATTAAACCACTTGTAACGTCACTTCTCCGAACATCGAGAGCGGTCGGCATCTTGCAGCTGCAGCGCAACCCCTTTTTGACCCCCGAGGAATCTAACTCCGTCGACCGGAAGATGAGAGGAGAGATGCTTTGAACTTACACGGGAGCGGTGGCCAACGAATCCTCCTCTCACAAAATATTGGACTCTAACAATCTATAATTAAATATAATAACTTTAATATGTATCATTTAGTAAATAATATTCAATAGTTATGACGTAAATAAATTCCATATTTTAATTAACCAAGAATACGCTACCGTTATTCTTTCAAACGTTACACACTGCATTCATTTTTCATTTATAAAAGTTATGCATGTATTAACTTTTTCAAACAGTCAGGTTCAAATCTTCCTTTCTGAAATAATGCCAAAAAAGTACATTAATTCCCCATAATTATATAATAACGAATGTAGAAGTTAGGAATGAAACTTCACGGAACATATTTATTATTTCTAATGTAACGGGGTTTAGATATAATATTAAAAAAGATATTTTTGGATTCAGAAAAGAAAAAAAATAACATCATAAGTTATAACACGATCGGTACTCTTCTTCACATTTACCATCAAGCAAAAATTCTTCAACAATTAAAAAAATTTAACACTGAAATCGAAAAGTAATGCTCTAATTCACAATATATTAATGGCAACATATTCAATTCGGCGCATTTTCTCCCCTTAACTTAGCCACGGTAGAAATTAGTTTCAAATTCTTTTTGTTGTCACGTTTATAAAAATATTAGATTGCAGTCATCAATAAATAATTTTTTTTATTTCAACCCGTTATATAAAAACTTAACAAAACAAATTTGATTTCAAAGGTAAAAAAACCTTTCGAAATCCAATAGTAACGTTACAATTAATTGCTACAGGACAAGTCTTCTCAAGGGCATATTCCATCTAAAAAAAGAAAAAGAAACAAATAGTTGTAAGGAAAAAATGGAGAGCCAGTATCTAACTAGAGCTGATACAATTAATTATTCGTGCATACATTTTCTGCATGCGAGACGTGCAGTCTCTGAGCCGCTTCGTCCACTGGTGTTTCCGCTGATACAGAGTGACTGAACTCACTGGAGGAAGACAGACTACATTGAACGAGTTTCCTTGTCCAACGGCATTTCACTTTCATTCACTTAAAGCATGAGGGAATAATTAGAAGAGTTGCAGTACTCGGGAAATCGCATTTTACAAGCTCTCATATATTTATAGACATTGACGACAGTATGTTGAACAACAACGGATTAAAATGTTACCATCAATACATTTTATCAAAGGAAACAAAATTATTGTAAAAATTTATTATTACTATATATTTTCGTGTATAAGCAAAAATTTTTAGGATTTTTACGTCAACCTCTTCCAGGCTCATTTTATTTCTGGATTATGGATAAAATATGTCAATTTTTTTAATGCGTATTTGTAAATACACATATCTTTTTAAACATAATAACAACATTCGCATACAAAATTTCCTTCACGCGTCTTTTCATTAACATGTCCTTTGGGTTCTTTGGGGCCAGAATTAATGGCAACTCTTTTCCAAACAAACCCAAGAAGTGAAGCGTGAAGGAAAGATACAAATTAGGAAGCTTTTAAATATCAGAAGTTAGAGTAAGCGGGGTGGCAATTTGAGGAATGTTATGATGATCCGTGATTCAAACGTGAAGAGGTTTTTTAATGGTTAAGTGGCAACCAACACAGAAGTTATCAGTGACAGAGAGCTCTTAGGTCAAGGTGCATACCACTGCACTCCTGTGAAACGCAACTTCAACTAGGATTATATTGATCGCTACTTCATTCGACCTTAAGGTAGGAGTGACTATTTAATATTCGGATCTGTGATAGTTTAGGAATTGAGCTTAGACGAGTTAGTATTGATAGTGGTCCGTGTTACGTTATTTCGGTATAACATATATTGTGTGTTTAGCCACCGTAGATTCACTCACATATATTATTATTATCTAATCTGTTAGAAGTTTAAGTTTAAGATTTTAATAAAGTCGTATTAAGATCATGGCAGCTTCTAGTTCTTCACTTATTCCTACACCTCTAGCTCACGCTGATAATCACGGAGAAGGGCAAACGAAGGGGGCACCCTTACAACGTTTCGTCTACCCGAGCTCAGCACGGGAAAAGCTGGGAAGGGGTTAAAAATGAGGGATCGGCTTATATATGGATCAGCTAATCTCTAAAAAAACGTAGTCTCAAGGAAAAATTTCCTTAAAAAATATTAGCCATGTGCTAGAGCAGTGATTCCCAAAGTGATCTATATAGACCCTCAGGTGTCTATGACAACCTGCAAGGGGGGTCCACGTCAGCGAAAAAATAATTTGGGGGTCCATGAGGTGTAAACGGGAGTCTGCGCAGTGACTCTCATTAAATCAGATCATGCCTTTAATTTTAAAAGAAAATTTAATCAAGTGGAAACCAGATTTATCTATTTAACAGATCCATTTACTAAATTTAATGAAGCTAATTTGCAATTAGAAGGACCATTATTTCGGCATTTCTTGCCAGAATTAAGCTAAGGAGACATAACATTGGACGTCCCGAATTTTCCTAGTTTCGCGATTTGTCGCACACAATCTGCCAGGAAAATGACGTTTTAACCTACGTTCAACATTTAAATTCCCTTTATTCAGATTTTGAAACTAGGTTTGAGAATGCTTTCACTATGGTAATACCACAGGAGCCAATGAATTAATATGTCACATTGGAAGAAAAAATAAATGTCATATAACATGAGGAACGGATCGGAATAGGCACTAAAAAGATCAAAGTAAAATTTAGAAACGGATATCAGACACATACACACACAGCAATTTTAAAAGCACCAGCATAGATGAAGCACCAGACTCATCCCTTCCATTAAAAGCAGTTGTTTGTTGCTCAGCTACCTTTGTATTCCTTACAGGTTACAGTTATATATATATATATATATATATATATATATATATATATATATATATATATATATATAATCAAATGATAATATTTTAAAAGATATATGTATTAATTAAATTCTAATTTAGTTAATTAACACATGTGTCTTAGGTTTTAAGCACTATACTTCACTACAGTTAGAAATTTAAATCTTTTCAAGTTAGTATAGCTCTATATTCCAGCTGTCAAAAAGACATTTAAGTTGATAAATTTGCAAAAATTCATTATTAGGTAATTAGGGGTCTACCCAAAACCGAAAAACATGGCAAGGGGTCTATGAGACAAAAAAGTTTGAGAACCTCTGTGCTAGAGATTTTAATCGTTTAATTCTTAAGGTGTTTTGAATGGAGTTTATAATCTAAAAGTATCATAAACCCTACAAAGTAAGTGTCTGAGTTCGAGTTTCCGAATAGTTCGTATAATTCACATTCACTCACTGGCATGTCTGAATGTATATGATCATCAAGTTGCGAGTTTTTCCTCCAAGACATTAACATAGGTCGACGATCACGTGCTACACAGGAATTTCTAATCCTGCTTTCGTTTTCCAAACAAAAAAAATTGGTGCAGAAGTATGACTAGCACATATAGTGTCTGAGATAGCAAATGAATGGAAAAATGTATAGGCTTCAGATAGGGTTATCAAAAACTACCGATGTTAGTGTGTGTCTGGCGTTTTACTTTAAAACTATTTCATTGGAAAATATTTCACATTTTGAACTGCATTCTCGCCCTCACAGATACATGTTTGAAAATTACAGGAGTTTATAAACAAGTCTCGAATTTCGGATAAATTTTTGAAACTTATACACGGATTGGCTTATACTCGGAAGTATACCGTATATCAAATTTACCACATTGCATCGTTCAGAATTTTAAATTATTATTCTTTTATTTCAAATACATAAATTCGATTTGTATAATCAACTCCTTTTTGAACTATTTCACGAGTATATCACTTTTTTAATTCCTACTATTAGCTCACAATCTATATATATATATATATATATATATATATATATATATATATATATATATATCAGGTTTGAAAAGTTTAGATTGAAAATTAAGGAAGTAATAAATGAAAATAGAGCGAACTCTTTACCATCGCGTAAGGATTTGTGGGTAAATAAGCCTATTTAAAGGTGGAACGAGCGCTGACCTTTTGTACTACCCGGTTGCGCGGCAAAGGGCCACCATGTTGGATTTTATGTGATTGAAGCGAAATAAAGAAGTATTTTGAAGATGATGCCCTCCTCATTTTACCAGCAGACCTGGGGCCTGTCATATATATATTTATCTGGAATTTTCAATCGTAAATAAAATACATTTTAAAGCGCTCAATTCAGCTGAACTTTTATATACAGGATTATTTTGGATGGCAATACAATAATATAATAATAATTAACAAAAATTAATTGATTCAAACTAATTATTTAAGGAATTACAAATACAACCACGTTGGCATCATTTTTGGCGACTTGTGTCAAAACTTGAAAAGGTTTTTTTTCACGTGTTAAAGTATTCAGTTGAACTGAAATTTATATACACGATTGTTTTGGATAACAATACGATACTTCAATGATGATTAACAAAAATTAATTACCACTTAATGTTGTGATTCTGTCCTATGTATATACATATTTATATTAATTCTAACTATTTAATAAAAAGTAGCTAAAATAAAATTTTTCTTTGTTGATCTAAGTAGGAATTGACTTAATTTTTTTTTATATTACTTGTGTGTGTTTTCAAGAAGACTTAACTTTATTTTCAATCATTTTTCAATGCTGATTAACTTCATGTGCTTTCAACAGCAACAACAACAGAAAAAAATGTATTTTAGTAGCAGCAGACACTTTGATCAAATAGCCAGATGATAATTGAAGAACTCTAGGGTTTAGGGTCGTTCATTACGCTTTTACGCACATATATGAATGACCTTAAGTATAAAGGGCCTTGCCATTTATTTTTTCGATTTCTCGGAAGGTCCAGTGATTAAGTTCAGCTGCCAGGAACCAACTTCGAATCTAGCAACTTCCGGTTTTAGCGAGCTGACCGGAAACCTATCCCGGTCCCAAACATCCTTGATCGCGCTCTGCCTCTCGACGCTGCTGCTACGCAACTTACAGCAAGAATTTCTCATAGAGTTCTTGCCTTTGACGTGTTTTGTCTTGTTTACCTTTCGTGACGCAAGCGTCTACCATAAATAGTGTTATGGTTAATACGCAAACTGGACACACGTGTATTCAACAAGCAAAAGAATATTCGAGTAAAATAAGGAGCCCTGAATTAGCAAATTGATTGTCGGGGTGCTGCTAGAGAAAAATTGCATTTCGAGTAGTAAGAAATGGACGGAATGACTTCATGAATTTGTCTAAATTGTATTTTGTACGAAATTTTCAATGGTTCAAAAAGTTGAATTTTAATGAAATTTAGAAGAAAATATGAAGCTTAAAAAAATTCAAAGTTTATATATATATATATATATATATATATATATATATATATATATATATATATATATATATAACACCAGATTTCATCATTTTTATTATTTCAACTAGTAACACATTTTACTGCTGGTAATTAAAAAAAATCATCAATGGAAAATGTTTCGCAACTTATTATATTACGAGAAGCAGGACATCATACACATTAAAAAATCAATTTTTCAATTTTAGTATTAACAAAAAAAAAAAAAAAAGTAATAAGAAAAAAATTTTTAAGTCAATTCCTACTTAGATCAACAAGGAAAAATTTTATTTTTTAGCTACTTTTTATTAAATAGTTACAATTAATATAAATATGTATATACATAGAACAGAGTTACAACATTAAGTAGTAATTAATTTTTATTAATTATTAATTAAGTATCGTATTGTCATCCAAAACACAATCGTGTATATAAAATTTCAGTTCAACTAAATGCTTTAAAACGTGAGAAAAAAACCTTTTCAAGTTTTGACACAAGTCGCCAAAAATGATGCCAACGTGGCTGTACTTGTAATTCTTTAAATAATTAGTTTTAATCAATTAATTTTTAATAATTACAGTTAAATTATTGTATTGTTATCCAAAATAATCATGTGTACAAAATTTCAGCTCAATTGAATGCTTTAAAATGTATTTTATTAATGATTGAAAATTCCACCAAGATAAATAAATAAACAAAGAAATATATAGAGAGTGTAACTTAATAGTAGGAATTAAAAAAATAGTGCATTTCTGAATCTAAAAATGTATAAATTATATGTTCAATGATAAAATAACCTTAAAATATGGAAAATGTAATTGACAAAAATGTAAAAAAACGTTTACAAATGTTTAGTTTTTTTCACTTTTTCTTCAAAGCATAATTTTTTGCTTTTATGTATACTTTAAAAAAAACTATTGCACTATATGGTTCAAAATTTTTTTGTATTTCTATACAGGATACCTGTGCATATAGTGAACCTGTTTTTTAGTCGAAGGAGTACATAGTTTTTTAAAAAAATAGTTTTATGTGTAAAAAAGAGGAAGATAGAAATTTTCAAAATTACAAAGTTTTATAATTTTTTTAAAGAAACTATCTTAATATTTTACTGAAACATAGGTTCACTATATTTTGTGTATTGTTTTATAAGTGTGCAGAAACATTTTACATATTTAAGATATACTTTTTTAAAATAATGGTACCTAAACAAAAGTAAGTATGTATTATGATTTGACATCTCAAAAATTATGTCTAACTTAAATTAAATTGAAAAAAAAATTAATAAAAAATTATTTTTGTATTTCTACAGAATGATTAAAATTTCTTTATTAAGGCCACTAAAATCTAAGCTGTATTGGAAATTTTTGAAGATATATGTCCTATAATCAAGAGTCTTATTTTTGGCATTTAACTCTTTCGAGGATGTCCTGGTACCCTTAAGGAACAAAGTTACAAGGTGTATCGAGAGAAACTTTTATGCGTTTTTTGATTTATGATTAAATAATCATGTATCTGGAATATTGTCTGAATAATAACAATTTGTTTTATTTGCCATCGGTCTTGAGAAAAACTATTATAATGAGAGGTTCATGAAAAAGATGCATTATTTTTTCCGCTTAACGCTTCTATTTAAAAAGATTTAAATGTATAAAACATGTCTTCACTTTCAAATAATAGTAATAATAATATTGTCACGGAGTTCGAAAGAAGTACACAGTTCAATTAAACAAACAATTAGATTTATTCTAACGCTGGGAGCTCGATACAACACTGGACTGAGAACATCCCCAACTGGCGATGAACTCTGCTTTTATACACTTCGGAATATTCGAGAAATAACCAGTATGCACTCTAAAGAATGATCTGGATTCATCTAGAACCTAGAGAAACAATACATTAAAAGCGGAAACAAAATTCCAGTCTTTGGATAAATCTGCGGGGGCCGGGATTCGAACCCGAGACCTGAGGAAGTTCAGTCCAACGCTCTGCCAACTCGGCTATTGGGACTTGTAGCAAATTATGCGTGTGGCATTGCTCCCCTCGAAAAAGAAGACAGCGCCCGCTGTCATTTTGTTCAAGGGTCTTTATTCTGGAACGAGTGATGGGTCCTTTGTATGATTCTTTTTTGAGAGGAATATCCTCGGTTTCGATTTGCTCGGCGGGATCATGGTACGGTTTCATACGCAGTACATGGACAACTTCTCTTAGTTTTCTTTTTCGTGAAGCAGGATCAAAATCTTGTACTTCGTAAGTCACGGCTGATAAACGGCGTAGCACCTGATAAGGTCCGAAATACCTTCTTAAGAGTTTTTCGGAGAGACCGACTTTTCTCACTGGAGTATAAACCCATACGAGATCTCCGGGAGCGTAGGATACCATTTGGTGTTTGGAATCGTAACGTCGACGATCTTTGTCTTGAGCTCTCAGAGTGTGCACTCGGGCTAGCTGTCGTGATTCTTCGGCTCTGGCTGCTATCTTGGTGATGTTATTGTCATCAAAATCGTTAGGACAGAATGGTAGCATTGTATCTAGTGTCGTTTCCGCTTCACGATCATGAAGTAAATAGAACGGCGTAAAACCTGTGGTCTCTTGTTTAGCGGTATTATAAGCGAAGGTTACAAATGGTAGAATTTCATCCCAATTTTTCTGCTCTACATCCACATACATTGACAACATGTCGGCCAAGGTCTTATTGAAGCGCTCCGTCAGTCCATTTGTTTGGGGATGATACGCCGTTGTGAAACGATGATCAATGTTACACAAGTCGACGAGAGAGGAAACAAGTCTGGATCGAAAGACGGCTCCACGATCTGTGATAATTACTCGAGGAGCTCCATGCCTGAGGACAATTTCTTCAAGTAAGAACTTCGCTATTTCGTCGACTTCGGCTGTCGGCAAGGCTTTTGTTATTGCATATCGTGTTGAGTAATCCGTGCAGACTATTATCCATTTGTTTCCATGAGCAGACTTTGGAAATCTCCCAAGGAGATCAATTCCAATGCGATGGAAAGGAGCTGTAGCTGGAGGGATGGGAACTAAACGTCCAGGTGGTCGTTGAGGAACAGATTTTCTCCTTTGGCACTCCCGACAATGCATGACATACCGAACGACATTTCGGTACATTCCCGGCCAGTAAAATCTCTTGCGAATCCTGTCATAAGTTTTCGCGAAACCAAGGTGTCCTGCGGTGGGGGCGTCATGAAAGTGCCTTAGTATGTCTGCTCGTAGATGTTTAGGAATGACTGGCAACCACAACTTTCCATCTGGATCAAAATTCTTCCTGCAAAGGATACCGTCGATGAATCTGAATTCTTCGTTTTTGGATGAGTTGCTCAAAAGTTTTAATTTCGCAAGGTCTTGATCCTTTTTCTGTTCCATCGCAAGGTTCATACTCGTCGTGACTGCTAAAAATTTGTCTGGTGTTTCCGTTTCCTCTTCCACTGGATTTCTCGAAAGAGCGTCGGCGTCACTATGCTTCTTACCGGTTTTATATTTTACGTCAAAATCATGCTCTTGAAGTCGGAGGGCCCATCTGGCAAGCCTTCCTGAAGGATCCTTTAAATTCATGAGCCAGCACAAGGAATGATGGTCAGTTACAACAGTAAAGTGTTTCCCGAATATGTACGGCCGAAATTTGTTGGTAGCCCATACGATGGCAAGACATTCCCTTTCTGTGGTGGAATAATTCTTTTCGGCTTTTTGTCAGAGTTCTAGAAGCGTATGCTATAACTTTCTCGACATTATTCTGAATTTGTACTAGGACAGCTCCGATACCGTACCCGCTTGCATCAGTATGGATTTCTGTAGAAGCTCTTTCGTCGTACATCCCCAATACTGGATCCGAAGTAAGTGCTTTCTTAAGACTGTTAAATGCTTCCACCTCTTCAGGACCCCAATGAAACTCCACGCCACTTTTCAGCAACGACTGCAAAGGTTCGGCGAGATAACAGAAACCTTTAATAAATCTTCTAAAGTATGAACAAAGGCCAAGAAAACTTCGTATGTCATGTATATTCTTTGGAGTGGGAAAATTTCTTACAGCTTTTTACCCGGCGCCTCCACCAAACTTGTCACGGAGTTCGAAAGAAGTACACAGTTCAATTAAACAAACAATTAGATTTTTTCTAACGCTGGGAGCTCGATACAACACTGGACTGAGAACATCCCCAACTGGCGATGAACTCTGCTTTTATACACTTCGGAATATTCGAGAAATAACCAGTATGCACTCTAAAGAATGATCTGGATTCATCTAGAACCTAGAGAAACAATACATTAAAAACGGAAACAAAATTCCAGTCTTTGGATAAATCTGCGGGGGCCGGGATTCGAACCCGAGACCTGAGGAAGTTCAGTCCAACGCTCTGCCAACTCGGCTATCGGGACTTGTAGCAAATTATGCGTGTGGCAATATATCCTTTAAAAAGTACGAAGTAAACTAATTTAAGACTACAGAAGGTCACGTGTTGTGTTAAATATTTGTGTATGATTCTTATGGTGACTTATCTGATAATTGAATTCCTTTTGCCTATTAAGGGCAAATAAATTTATCTAAAATTGTCTCTAAACAAATGCACTAATTCTTTAAAAAATATTATTTTTGTAAAAGACGCTTAAACTGAGGGATTTGCGTTTATACATGTTTAGGGATAATTTTCATTATAAAAGTCATTTATATTTCATATCCCGCATAAGCCCCATACATTTTAAGTAAATTTTTTCTCAATCTATACACACATTAAACTTACCTGGCATGATAACTTTTTGCAAGGATCTTCAGCATCTGTCCATTCAGCTCCATTATCATAATCCTTTCCATTATGAGTGCATCCTGAAAAAGTAATAGTTTATTATAAATAAAATGTATATTCACAATAATCAAAATAAACAAGCAAACATATTTTGCTCTTTTTATCACTGCTGAATAAAGCTAAAATAGCTGTTAAAAGCTCAAAATGAGCTATATATTATGCTTCAATTAATTAACTTAATCAGCAAAATAAAATTCTATAATTTTTGCATTACAAAATCCGATTTTATTAAAAACAATAAGGAATTACTCCTTTGGGGTAATGAAAAGTATGTAGCTTATATTTCATTCGAATATATATTTTTTATTAATAATTCAAGAAATATTAGGGAAAACTGTTAAAGGACCATATCTAAAGACTACTTCATAAAAGCAATTCTCACTTGCAAAGTCTTTTAAATCTGTTTCACTAATAATCTTTTTAAAAGATTTCTTTTATATAATTACTTTTTTACCTTAAAACTTCCAATTATTTATTCAATTTGTTTTTTTATTCACTGATGTTCTGATATTGGTTTAAAAAAATGAGCCACATATTATTCATTTATTATTGATATGATTTACCGTTTTCGAGCTTAAAGTGATAAAAGAACCGAAAACTAATTCTTATAAAGATGTACAAGGTCCCTTATCCCAGTAGTTTTCGTCGTAAAGCTCAACCCCACCTTTTTCTCTGAAAATTTCAGTAACTTTTGGACATACTTCACGAAATTTTGGATCAAGAGGTTTCAAAAAGAGGTAAATTTCATTATTTAAAATTGTTCCTTTTTCCACAGTTCATTTTTCTTAACTTTTCTAAGCAATTAAATTCGCACGTTTTATATTACTTTTTTAATATAATTCCGTCATATTTTTAAAACTGAAAAGTAATTATTTAAAATTAGTATAAGCATCTCTGAAACATTTTCTACAAAAATACATATCATGAAATCTCTGAAATATGCATTACTAGCTGGTATACCCGTTCTTTTCACGGGTGAACTGAAAAATTAAACAACACAAATAGAAGGATAAAGAAGTTTTTAATGAGTTAATTTTACGTGAAGTGCAAATTAAACAAAAAAATTTTTGGCATATCTCAGCTAAACAAAAAAAAAAAAACCTTTGTTAAATTTTAAGTATGTAGATCTAATAGCTGATAAAAAGGATTTTTTTTATTTATAATTCCCCGTAACACTCTTGAGGGTCGATTTTTGAAAATACCTCCCTAAGCTGATCTCTGCTCAGCAAATGTAACACATTCTTAAAAGTTTTGCGTAATGAACACTTAAAATGTAAATAATTTATATCTGAAAGAGTAATACATTAATATTACTTTCTGTTGTATTTATTTTATGTTAAAATTGTAATATTCGCAAGCAACGCCGTTTCTTAAATTATAACGGCATTTCAATGAAAAACACAGCGAAATAATAACGATAGAGTCAAGTTGGCAAATGTTTAGCTAAGATATGCAAAAAGCTTTTTTTTTTGTTTAATTTGCAATTCACACAAAATTAACTCATTAAAAACTTCTTTTTCCTTCAATCTGTGTTGTTTAATTTTTCAGTTCACCCGTGCGAAGAACAGGTATACCAGCTAGTATATATCTAATATATATTATAAATGCGAAAGTTTGTGAATATCTTTGTGGGTCTTTCACGCAAAAACAACTGAATGGATTTTAATGAAACTTTACAGTAATATAGCTAATACATCAGAATAGCACATAGGCTATAATTTATAGCATAGACTATAATTTATAAATATATTGTATGAAGTGTCCAAAATATAACGATATTTGTCAAGTAAGTAGGAAAAAATTCAGCCATCTGCGAGCAATTCTAGCTTGCGCTGCAAAAAAGCCAACGTCAGCATATATGTATGTTTTGTTCGTGAAAGAACTTTTTTTTTTGTTTTGGCTACGCAAGGTGCTCGCTTCTAATTGATTCCACTGATCAGCTTAATGCATATTTTTTATTTCAGAATAAAATTAAGTTTTGAAGGGAGAGGTTGTTATAAATCTCTTATTATTTTAATGTTTTTTTATGATTTTATTATGCACATTTGGTAATAAGAAATTGATCTTTTTTCCAAATAAATGCTTTTATCAGTTCTGATACTTAAAGTAAATAAACTTTCTCTTTCACACTGCATCATTTGAACAAATTTTCAAAATTTGTTTGTGATTAGTAGTTAATTATAACGCTATAATTTTAATTGAATAGGTAGATATAAATATTTTTATACTTAAAAACGCAATAACTACTGTACTGTATTTTTTGGAGTGAGAAAGTGAGTGAATATTAATGTCACACTGTTCAGCTACACGAGGGCTTTTGGCAACGGATCACGTAATTTTGAACCATGGTCAAGTGACGTGGACGACACCTGAGCTGGCACCCCCTTCTCCTAACTACCACACCACACCATCTTAGAAGGAATATTCTATCAATACTTAGAAGAAATATTCTTTGAAATCCACTCTTCCAAGATATATGGCAGCACGGGTTCCATGATGAGTATTTTAGCGGAAAAAATAGTTTCAAAATTTAAGTGCTTATGTTTTTGTATGTTAATGAAGACCTTAGAAAATGATTTGACTACTTATTTTAACTGAATGGTATATATAATTAATTTTACAGTGGAATATCTTTAATTAATTTACTAGCTCTAACGGATTAAATTTTCCGAAGTGGAGTATTTGGTTTATGTATATCCCTTAATTTGTAAATGTAGTGATCCAAAAAAAATATTGTATGAAAAAAACTGCAGTAAATCATAATGCGGTTGGAGAAAGTATTAAAGTTCATTTCTCCCCTACATGGCGGGTCTTACAAAGCTCTAATAAAGCTCGAGCTACGAAAGTAGCTAGGCATTTGCTAACTTGACTCTATCGTTAACATTTCGCTATGTTTTTCATTGAATCGCCATTATAATTTAAGAAACTGCGTTGCTTGCGAATATTACAATTTTAAAATAAAATAAATACAACAGAAAGTAATATTAATGTATTACACTTTCAGATATAAATTATTTACACTACTTTAAGCGTTCATTACGCAAAACTTTTAACAATGTGTTACTTTTGGTGAGCAGAGATCAGCTTAGGGAGGTATTTTGAAAAATCGACCCTCAAGAGTGTTACGAGGAATTATAAATAAAAAAATCCTTTTTATCAGCTATTAGATCTACATACTTAAAATTTAACAAAGGTGTTTTTTTTTTTTTTTTTTTTTTTTGTTTAGCTGAGATATGCAAAAAGCTTTTATTTTAATTTGCAATTCACATAAAATTAACTCATTAGAAACTTCTTTTTCCTTCAATCTGTGTTGTTTAATTTTTCAGTTCATCCGTGCGAAGAACGGGTATACCAGCTAGTATATATATATATATATATATATATATATATATATATATATATATATATATATATACACTGGTGTGCAAAATTAAGGACGAAGTCGAAAAATTAGCATATCAGCTGAACGAAGAGGCAGAGCGGACAGAAAGACCAATCAGGAGATTGAGTAAGGTGATGTTCGGTAGCACATGCGCAGATATGCAGGTAGACGTAATGGGGGAGTGTCTGAGTAGTATAAAGCATGTTGTCGGTGTAAGATCAGTATTTCTGGCAAAGAGATTGCACGCCGTATAGCAGTTAAAATCACACCGAGTTGCTGCCTCAGCGAGAAATGGCGAATAATCAATCTGTTAGACGACATCTGGATGCTTTACCCGAGGTCGAATCATTGGGAAGTTGGAGGAAGGCCGCAGTGTGACAAGTGTGGCTGCAGAGTTCGGAATTGCTCACAGCATCGTTTCACGACTTTGGAGACAATTTCAAACTACAGGAACAGCTATCCGGGGGTTCAGTAGTGGTCGTCCACGAGGAACCACACCCGCAGATGACCGGTACATTGTCTTACAGGCCAGAAGAAACAGGCGGCAGGCAGCGGGAGAAATCGCTAGACACACGACACAGGCGACTGGACGACCGATATCGCGTTTTACCGTGGCCAGAAGACTGGTGGTCTGTTTGCACGACGCCCTGTACGGTGTGTACCTTTAACGCCTGCCCATCGGAGAAGGCGTTCTCTGTGGTGCCGGGAACACCGGAATTGGAGAGACAATGAATGGGGACGAGTACTCTTTACAGATGAGAGCAGATTCAGTTTGAGTAGCGATTCTCATCGCATACTCATCTGGAGAGAGCGGGAAAGCCGCAATCATCCCTCGAACATCATTGAAAGGGACAGGTATGGAGGTCGCGGTGTTCTCGTTTGGGGAGGCATCATGCTTGATAGTCGTACAGACCTTCACATCTTCGACGCAGGTTCAGTCAACGGGACCCGTTATTGTAACGAGATTCTTCTTCCATATGTGCGTCTTTTTAGAGGCGCTATGGGTCTGCAGTTCCTTTTCATGGACGACAATGCACCATGTCATCGCACAGTAGCTGCCGAACAGCTCTTAGAGAGTGAGGATATTGAACGTATGGATTGGCCGGCACGATCTCCGGATCTCAATCCCATCGAGCATGTATGGGATTTTCTAGGCAGACGCTTGGCAGGTCGTACCTTACCACCAGTAACGATTCGGGAGTTTCGATTGGCGCTGCAAGACGAATGGGCAGCAATGCCTCAACAACTCATTGACACCCTCATTCTCAGCATGGGCAGACGCTGTGAAACCTGCCTAGCATTCAGGGGAGATCATATCCCCTACTAAAGACCGGATGTTTCTTGCTGGACACCCATCACAGGGATGTTTCGGCCTTCAGTCGCATTGCACTCCATGCTACTTTTCAATCAAGCTTCTTTTATCCCTCTGATTTCTCTTTTTAGTAAGTGTTGCTTACATATTACACATGTCCTTACGTATTGGGGATCTTACGGTATTAAATGTGTTGATTTGGAAAGCTTTTGTACAAAGTTATATTGAAAAAACCGTCTCGTCCTTACTTTTTGCACACCAGTGTATATATAGGGAGAGTATAAACTAATAGTAGGAATTGAAAAATAGCATTATCTAATGAAAAATTTTTGTTTTAAAAATATCCAATTAACACAAAAAACTATCAATGCAATACCTTATATCTCTCTCTGTAGTTTTTTTTAAAGTAAAAGTTAAAAAATTTTTAAAGTGATCATTTTTTTTAACCAACATGAGCAATTTATTTTATCAAAAATTATGTTTCGAAATATACATCTAAATTTACAATTACAAAAATTCAGGTATGCATTTATCACAAACCAAAGTTTCAAAGAATTTTTAAAATTCAAAGTTTTAACATCCAAAATGGATTTCTCAATACAATTAATTTTTAAGTTTTTCTTTCCTCCAGCTTTTTAAAACTACAAAATATCAAGACAAAAACCGCAAACATTATCTTGAGACTCAAAATTATTATGAATTCATCAAAATTTCTAAATAAATTCCATTGTTCAAATTTTCGGAATTTTTTCAATACTTGTTTTTATCGTGTCAATTCGTATATACACATACCAGACAGACAATAATGGTTGCATTTTAAAACGTCGCATTTGCATTCCTTATTTTTGCTTTTTATGCAAATTCATACGAAAATTCACGTTAATGCTTTTGAAAACATTTACCTTGTACCGATTTGACGCAAAACGGATATCCGTTATCTTTTATGAGTTCAGAAGAAGTGATGGAAAATACTGCTATTGAAAACTCTAATTTTTCACAGTTGATATTCGAATAATTTTTTTTTACAGCAAGATGCTCTTCTACTCAATGATTGACAACCCCTGAATTGCTTAGAAATATTTCTCTCTCTATAACTCTAAATACATTTAGAAGTAATATTTTTAGATTACTGGTATAGTAGACCAGTATAAAAGAAAAAAAAATGCAAATAATTTTTACAGATTTCATCAAATTCCTTATAAATTCTCATAGCGTAAATATGAATTGCTGATCGTAATGCTAAAACAATTTGCATCTCATAAAGTATCTGCTTTACTGGAAAAATAATCAACATGCAGTGGAAAACGTTTAACGTGAAAACGCTTAAGAAATATCGGTTAACACTAAATAATACAACGGCCCCGACAAACTACAGTGACATACGTTTAACGCGAAAACGCTTAAGACGAAATATTTAGTAACACGAAATAATATAACGGTACTAAAAAACTACTATGTATTTTCGTTCATTTTTTTCTCCTAACACCAAATGAAAATTGCTTACAGGAAAAAATTTCGCTTCTGGGAATGAACACTTAATAAAATTTTTGAGAAAATTTCTGTATTATTAAACTGTTCTATACTATATTATTGGAATAATTTGTTGCAGGGAATGATGATGATAATATGCGTACAGCGCCAATTATGGCAAAGACATTTTGGAGTTTGTTAAAAGCTCAAAAAAATCATTAAAGCAGATTCCGAAGACGAAAATGAAATGAATAATGCAGCTCCTGTTGCCACGTCATCTGAAATGAAGAACACCATGAAAAGTATGTACAGTTATTTAGACGCACATTCCAATGGTAATATTAATAACAAAATGGACAACATCGAGCAATTGGTTGAAAATTTCATTCTAAGAAAGAAAATGCAAAGAAAAATATCAGATTATTTTATAAAATTTCAATAAATATTTTGTTTTTCAAAAGACTTGAAAATTTTGTCTTAAATTTCATTTAGTTCTATGACTCGCTTGGAAAACGTTTTACAAATGCCTTCAATTCAGCATGTATTCTATACAAAAAGTAACATCTTACAATCCTAATATAAGTTATTTGTCGCCCACAATCTGCAACAACAGAAGTCATACTAATGTTACTTTAATTTGAATTACACGTATAACTAAAATATTTACTACTATACAATGTAAAATGCATTTTTTCGTAGTGAATAGAGAGTTTTGAGTGAGAAAGAGAGAGTTGTTAGTAATTAGTTTCATTATTTTACCAATAATCACAAGCAAGAATTATTTGACGGCACGTCTATATTTCATTAAATATTTCTTTAAAAAAAATGGCCCGTTGATTTATAAAGGATCGCCACCCCTGGTATACATTATTTCACTCTAAGATTATATAAATGAAACAAAATTGACGTTCAAAAATTATATAATAGACTCTCAAATCATATTTACTTCTTTCAAATTCTTCAAAAGTCGATGGTAAGGAATTTATATAAAAAAGAAAGTTAAGACATTGTATCATTTGTGTACAATTACAAACGAAAATAATAATAATTAACGGATTTCGCATTGTTCAAACCAGTTTATAGAAATTGAATAGGACCAACAAGGTTAGTTGTCCACTTAATAAGTATTCATAATTGGTATTCATAATTGGTTTTGAAAACAACAACAATTATAGTAATAGGTAGTGATAGACAAGAAAAAAAAAACAAACAAGGATAACTAGTTTCGATATTCTTATTGTTAATAGCATTTTAAATATTCAGACTGGTATATTTTAAATAACGTTATGATTAAAAAATAATAATAAAAGATTAAGAATTCGTTCACTTTCTTTATTACCAAGGTAAGGATATTAGATCAAAGAATTTAACAAGAGGCATAGCCAATTATGGTGTACGGCTAATTTAGACATAGTGGATTTCAGAGCTTAATTATTATTGATCTCATAACGACACCAATTATAAAAGTTTTTAATGTCTTAAATTAACTCAAAAACATAATTACTTGAGGAGCAAATAATATGCAATGTAATTCTTTAAGTATTTAGGAATAATATTTAAATTCTAAACTATATAAAAACACAATTATATAATTAAAAATATCACGTACACATGGGTTTATTAATTTCCTCTTTTGAGTAAATTAAAAGAAAGAAAATATAATGTTAAATTTTCAGCTGTTATTTTTTTTACCAACAGTTATGGTGTACTATATATCTCTGAATATAAGCCGAGGATGTATTTTGCCTTGAAATACAGCCGAAATTCGAAAAACGTATAAAAGCCGAATTAGAAAAAAGAAAAAGAAAAGAATCGTGTCATTTTAAATATATTACGAGGAGAGTTGCTAACATATTTTCTCCCTTCCCTATGTTGAAAATTATCTGTGCCATTTCTTTTGTTCGGAAATTTTACGGAAAGTGATCGTCGACCTATGTATCATGCTCTCGAGTGAAATCTCGCCACATGATACATTCAGACATCACGATGAATGAATGCAGCTTTTAAGAATAATTCGAAAACTCGGATTCTGACATTAACTTTGAAGGAATTACGTGATTTTTCCCCGTTTTTAGAATATAAGTTCCGTTCAAAATGCCCTTAACTTGAAAGATAAAAATTGTTTGCACTAGTGACCTTTGAAAAATGTTAAATAAATAAATAACTTTTTTTCTAAGCTGCGTTTTTCCTGAATCAGCGGATGCGTGTATATATGCTGACCCCCTTACTTTAACTTTAATTATCTTCTATGAATTCTTTTTTAAAGACAGATAATTCACAACGCACTTAACCCCCAAATCCAGGAGAGTGAATGATAGTTATATTAAGGTATCCCACTACCTTAAAATTGTGAATTTTGCGAAAAATTGACACATTTTTTTTATAATTTTATTTTATATGCCCTCTTATTAGCTTTATAAAAATACCAAGTTTATTATTTTCCATTCAGTAGAACAAAAACTACAAGTGTATTAATAAAAGCAAATGCCCCTACTTTAAGCAAGATGCCGCACTTTAAAATGCGTTTTACTCGAAATGTGTTTTTTTAAATGCTCAGACTGGAACAGCGATTGCTCAAAAAGTTTTGAAAATAATTAACGGAATTTTCTTCATGTATGTTCTGTATAATGATAAAAATGTTTTAACATTCAAATTTATTAATTAAATTTAACTAATGAATTAATATTTGAAGAAACTGTATTAACATCAAGTGTCATCTACTACAAGTTTAACAGAATGTATTTGAACTTGAATGGATGGATAGAAAGTATTTTATCAACGATTGAAGATTTGAAAAAGATATTTATATAGAGAGATTTTGAACTAATAGTATATATAAGAATTGTGTGAAAAAAATATCCATTCATACGCTTTTTCAAAATCAAGGTGTCGAGAAAGTAGTCAGTCACCTTAAACACAAAGCAGATGAATGAAAACCTTACTTTACGTAAGACATTGTTTTATATAACTGAAATTATTACATTCATCACATTTTAAACACACATTAATAAAGAACTAAGTTTCAAAAAATTTTCTGCTTTTGATAAATATCTGTTAAGCCATATTGCCCAACATGAATGTGATAACCAGCACGAACGTAGCATTAAACTTTTCCACGCTGAATTCTAAAACGGCATCAACTGACGAAAGAAGCGGTGTTACAATCCGACAAGAAATCCAACTAGTTCATTGCATACGTGACAATTTTCGATGTCCTTCTAAAGGAGGATTGCTCTCTTTCTTTCTTTCTTTTTGTCCCCCAACAGACGCGGGCGCTTTAAATCAAGTCTTCATCGCCCATCATACAGGCACGAGGAAAAATTTAAACAAGCGACGATGTTCTGGCACGCGAGCGCTCTTGTTAGACAGAAGATGCCAATTAGCGTTGGCGAGATGGGGAACACGTCCCCTCCCTTATGAAAAAGAATAGAGGAAAAAAATCAGAGCGGTTAGAAAGAGAGAAAGAAAGGAAAAAGAAGGATGAGAAGAGAGCTCAGTGTCTTTCTTTTGTATTGCGCACTGTCATGTCATTTATCAATCATGGGGTAGGTAACTCTTCAGCCTCTGGCGGAGTTTATCACTTTTTTTCTTCTTTGCAGTTTGGCTTAAGCCCTGGCTTGAAGTTCAATTACTTGATTAATGTGAAATGTCACAGAGATGGGAAGAGGAGGGATGAATTCGTTGGCTTAAATAAAATTAATTTACGAAATGGAATTTTGGTACAGTTTATTGAATACGTTCGCATTTTTTTCATTAAAATGTCTACAGGTAGTAAAATGTATCCATTGCATTAAAAATATATAATACAGTAATGCTTCGAACTTATACGATAGGTGGTACTGAGTGACAACCATGTAAGTTGGGGTATTATTTCGCATATAAATTACATATACATTATTTTTAGTAGGAGCCAGAAAAAAAAGGCGTTTAATAGTTGTTGGGAGGATGACCAGAGTGCCCAGCTCTTTGGAGATTTAACCTCTTATCATTAGAATTTTGAATGATTGTAATGTTGACTCTTGCCCTTTGTTAAATTATAATACGCAAGAAGTAAAATATATTTATAATAGAATAATAAAAATAAAAATGTGAAATTAATAGAATGTATTAAGTGTGCTTGAAAAATAAGTTCAAAATCAGTGCACGTACCGAAAAGGAAAGCAAGATTCAGATCAGTGGGTGGAAAAACGTTTAATAAAATCTCAGGTAACTTCAGTGGCGTAATGGAGAATAATAGCCTCCCCCCTGCAAAGTCAGGCTGTGGGCCCCAAGTCGGATCTTACAGAGGACTGCAAAACCATAACCTTTAGTTCCCCAAGAATCCTGCCTTCCCCCGAGGTGCTGAGGTGTACGTTACGCCACCGATAACACAAATACAAAATCGCAAGCCGAAGTTATTTTGAATTAGAAGGTTTCATAAAATATAACAAAGTATTCTGGAGGATCGAAGACTTTCTCCCCCCCTCCACCCTCCCCTCCTCGTAGTATGCTAATAATTTTTTATTCCTAATTTTGTTGAAAAAATACAATTCTCTTAGTTGGATTCTAAATTTTCTAAAATTTCTAAACCTTTTTCAACTACACTGAGGCCTCTTGTCGAATTCCCAACCGTCATTCGATATTCTGATTGAACTGGATCTAAGGACTCAAGTTCTTGCTCATGCATTTCTACGAGCTCATCCATTGTCAGCTCCTTATTGTGGGAATCCATCGGTTCTTGAATACGTCTTCATTTTTCATTTCTAAATTTATTTGCCTGGCAAGATCGACAACTTCTCTTCAATCACATTATCAATTTCACCAATTCCCCCCATCAAATAAAAGACGAATCGACGAGATTTGAAAATCGCTTAACTCCTTGTTCGAGTAAGTCAGGGTAGCGTAAGTGAAGGAAGGTATTACTGTAAATATAATTCTGTCGTCCATAATTTGGGTGATCGATAGCTTCACTGCATAATTAGTATGTCAAAGGAAAAAACAGTTTTATAGTGTCCTAAAGAGGGAAAAAATGTCTATTCATGGTGCACGAAAAGTATGACTACACTTACAAATAAACAAGCAAAGATATTCACTAAGGCTTTTGTATGTTCCATTAAAAAAATACCAAAAATTTTTTTACAATGTTTTACTACACGATTTCTATGTGCACACTAATAGTAGCGAGTCTATGTGAGGTTTTTACCACATTCAATGAAGCATTGCTGGTTCAACTTTCTGAATTGCCGCTGTAATTCGACATTTCAGTTCACCAGTGCCACAAATTGGAGATTGGTAAACAACTTCTTTTTCACGTACTTCTTTCACAACTTCTTTTTCCTTCTATTCTAAGCGGCACTGGATTTTCAGTAGCATTAACATTGAAAAAAAACGCGGCTTAGATTCGAGTATATACGGTATTCGCAAGCAACGCAGTTCCTTATTTTATAATGGCAATTCAGTGGAAACTTGGCGAAATGTTGGCGATAAAGTCGAGTAAGCATCATTTTTGGCGATCATGTTGGCGATCATTTTTGGAGACTTGTCTACCATATGGATGCTTCAGGAAATTACTGGAGAAAACTATAAATTCACGATCTATGACTTAAGTGGATTTTTCGAGAAAAATCCGAGAGGGCTCTTAATCTTAGCCGCTCACTGAACATGAATTTGTATTGTTTTAACCGTTAAAGAGTCAGTGCTGTGTTGGTTGAGCTTGTGAATAGTTGCTATGATCGAACGATTGCTTGCGAATACATTACGTATCTGTATTTCTACACACTGATAGTGGTGTACGAGTTCTGTAGAAGGTATGAAAACCTTCTGGGACTTATTTTGCAAATTTTGCTGTTGTATCCTGTATTTCTGAGGATTGTTTTTCGATAACAAATTTCGCTAGCTTCTGAAGAACTGTCTTGCTCTTTGAACCTCGATCTACGTAACAATATCAAATTTCATTTTCAATTATCCATTGCAATTTATCACACTGAACTATTCGTATTTTTGTTCTAAAAAGCTTTTACGTTATTTTTCTCACACATTATAATTAATTACCCAGTTCAGTTATGAATTATATATCATTCATTTCTTTTTAAAATAATTTAGCGATTCATGTCTCGCAAAATGTTTTCGAACACTTTCAGTAACATAAGAATAGTTTATTCAAGTGAACACCCATTTTACCAAGGTTAATATTCAAACAATCACTGCAATTTTCCTGCTATTTTTTTTAGTTATTCAAAATTTTATAATGAAATCATAAATTCTTCATTAATTCTCTGACACTTTTACTTTTTAAATTATTCATTGATAAAAGTGTTACGAAACAAGTAGAAAATTTTGCTCCACCTAACTTTTTTATACAAAATAGTAGTGACCTCGTCTTTTACAGAAATGCTAATGATATGATTCTTAAGCCAAATTTACAAACATGAGCACTAGTTATAAATTATGTAAAATATCTCTCTTTCAAAAACTTTTACTCACAAACAAAATCACAACAACAAAGGCATTGTTAGTTTTTATAAAGTTAACACATATATAATTTTAAAAAATTCACCTTATTTTATTCTTTAAAAAGTATCCCATTCACCTTCAATGTATTTTAAGATTTACTGAATCATCATAATAAGCTGGTATGGTAATGAATGAATTTGCCATGAATATGTCGAAGATTTTTATCATATTTTTATTCAGAGAAAGTATAGTGAAATATGTTTAAAGCGAAAACGCATAAGACGAAATATCGGATAATACGAAATAATACACCTGTTCCAACAAACGACTTTGCATTTTCATGCATCATTTTTCTCTTAACACGAAAATAAAATCGCTTAACACGAGAAGATTTCCTTTTTGGGAATAAACAAGATACGGAATACACCAGGAGCGCAAGCGAGGTTTAAGAGGGGTGTGAAATGAAACAGAATAAGGTTTTACATGTTTCGTAAAAAGGAAGCTGACTTGGCTTTGCATTACCTTAGGAATAGCCTGTGACATGAGTCGCTTTTGTTTATCTATGGTATTTTCCCCTTCACCCATACAAACTCTATACAAAAACATCTCATCTTTGGAATTCGGTGAAAAGTACATCGCAGTGTGAGTAAAAATCAGTCCGTTTGTTTCGTGTTTTTTTTGTTGTTTTTGTTGCTTTCTATTTTAGAAGAATTTTTTTTATGAGCACAATGACAAAGATCTCGGGGGAGCAAACTGCCATTTCGCTTAAAATGAAGATGGAGCTTCTTAAGACCATTGATCAGAAACAGAAAACAAAAATGGAAATCTGTAAAGATTTTGTTTTAAATTTAAATTTTATATTAAATTTCATAAGTTCTTGTAAATGTTTTTTTCATTGGGTTTTATTAAATGCATGCATATATACATATCTATATAAACAAAATGTACTCTAATAAACTTAATTTCGTTAAATATATTTATTTTTGTAGTACCTTTTAACACGAAAAGATGCCTCAGTCCTCTCAACTTCGTGTTAACGATTTTCACTGTACTACCAAAAAAGAAGCCTGCATTAAATGTAAGAAATTTTAAACAGAGTGAATGAAAATGAAATTTTGAAATATCTTAAGCACATACTATAATACTTTCTAATAAAAAGTGAAACCAATTTAATCTGGATTTATAGGCCTTCCGGATTGATGAAAATTCGTATTAAACAAAATGAACTATAAAATGAGGAAGTGAGTATTCCATAGTGATTTTGAAACCGACGCGCATTAGATTCAGGGGGTTATCAAAATAATGGAAAAACCTTTAATTCGTTATCTTATTTTTCAGTTCAATATTACCTACCAAGAAGTTATAGCTATGATTTTCTGATAAAAAAGTTAAGTAACTAGTTCTTTAGCGCTATGAGTACTTAGTTTGATAAATTAAAATAATTTGATAGTAAACAATGTACTTTTTTCAAAAACTGTGCATTTTACTATAATCAAATAAATAAAACAATTTTGTTTTCTAGATTTTAAAAACAAAGCAAAACATGCATACGAATAACAATGCATTTTTTAAAACTAAAATGGTTGATAAAAATTAATGGTTCTTAACTAAAAGAAGAAAAACCTCAATGCAAAATTTCCTTTTTCCTTTTTAAGAACAAACGTTGCGTCTACTCTGTTTCGTCCCTAGACTTAAAGAAAGCTCTTTAATAACTAAGTAATCAACGCTTCCTCTTTAGTAAGCCTTTACTACTTACAATTTTACGCTTGTCGTTCCTTGGTAATGGTTACTGAAAGTTAGAATGGATAAGATCTTCGGTCAATTAACTTCAGGAAAAAACAAGGAAAAAAATCGGAAGCCGTGGTTATATCCTCTAAAAACCATAGGAAGCTGCGGTTATTAAAGAAATGAGGAAGCATTTGCAATAAATACCACACCCACGATACTCGCAAAAGGCACCCATTTTTTTTTCTTCGTTTTAAAATACTTCCATTGATAACGTTTAAAGTTTTACATGGCATGAATGAAATTCCTTTTCAAAGGATGTCCGAAAAAATTAAAAGGATGTGAAAGCTAGAAAAAAGGAAAACTTATCTTAACCAAGAAGTTTGTAGAATCATTAAGAATTTAATTTTAATTCCGGAGAAAATTAATTTTAAAGTTTGCCTCTAGAAGTTGATTATTTGAAAGAAATATGTATTAAAAGATTTTATATTAGAATAGAAAATATTTATATACAAACTCTAAAAAATAACATTCTTCAATATATGAAGTCCCTTAATTTATATGTAAGACCCTAAAATTTGGCAAAAAATGATTTTTCAATTTTTATTGGAAAATATACATTGATTCCTTCTGCTTCTAATGCAATTTAAAAAGTTATAAGTACTTCGGAAATATTTTAGCAAACCAAAAACTATGATACTGGTATGCATTTCTTAAAGGTTACTAAAGGTGTTTACTTTAAATTGCAATTTCTCAAAACTGTAAATTTCAAAACAAAAGGAATACGTTTTTGAAAATTCTACTCCTGTTATTTTGAAACCGTGCAAATATATTAACATAATATAAATGAAAAATTTTAATGAGATATTTTGTTAAAAAAGGCATTCAAAAATATTTTACAGCTTAAAATGTACATGAATTTTCATCATTCGGAAGCTTCTCCAAATGTTACTCCCCATGTAAGTTTTTTTTTTTAAAAAACTGATCATACATAGTTTTTTTAAAAAAATAACCTTTTTAAAATAATAATAATAATGCTATAAATGCATACAAAAATTTATGACTGCATGACCAGTCAATTTTTTTAAAAAATGTAACTTTAACTTAGTCCTATTTAACAATACGAAGATAGGGAAAATGCTGCGTGAACCGACCCTCTTAAGCGATTATATATAAATCAATTCCCCTTTTAAGAAAAGGTTTTTCAGACAAAATGCATTATCAATTTACCATATATAAAGAGTTTTTTTTCCAGGTATAGAAGTTTAAGTTGGCATTACTTTCCAAGATGGCGACCGATTTAACAGCTGTCAAGTGATTTATTCTCAGTTTGGTTTGGCAATTCATCAAAACGATCATCAAGCAAGACGTAGATTCGTCGAATGGGCCCAAAACGAGATTGCCATTGTTCGCGATTTTCATAAGCGAATTTTGTTTAGCGATGAAGCGCACTTCTGGTTGAATGGCTACGTCAACAAACAAAACTGCCGCATTTGGAGTGAAGCTAATCCACAAGTGTATGTCGAAACACCGTTACACCCAGAAAAACTGACTGTTTGGTGCGCTTTATGGGCTGGTGGAATCATTGGTCCGTACTTCTTCAAAAACGATGAAGGCCACAACGTTACAGTCAATGGTGATCGGTATAGAGCCATAATTACTAACTTTTTCATTCCTGAATTGAACAATCATGATGTCCAGGAGCTGTGGTTCCAACAAGACGGCGCAACATGTCACACAGCTCGTGCCACAATCGATTTATTGAAAGACACGTTTGGTGACCGCCTAATTTCACGTTTTGGACCTGTGAATTGGCCTCCAAGATCTTGTGATTTAACACCGCTAGACTATTTTTTGTGGGGTTATGTAAAGTCATTGGTCTATGCGGATAAGCCACAAACGCTTAACCATTTGGAAGACAACATTCGCCGTGTTATTGCCGATTTACGGCCACAAATGTTGGAAAAAGTCATCGAAAATTGGACGTCCAGATTGGACTACATCCGAGCCAGCCATATGCCAGAAATCATATTTAAAATGTAATGCCACAAGATTATCTTTCGAATAAAAAAAAATTCATGTCAATCGAATAATACACCGTTGTTTTATTGTAATTTAAAGTTCTATACCTCTAAAAAAACACCCAATATATATATTTATTTAATAAGCAATTGACTCTGTATTCGTTTTTAATAATCTTAGATAACAGTTGAAACATTTAATCCATGTTTAAAATACTAAGACCTGCATTTATGATTTGCCTTCTTCTAACTGTCATGAGACCGCGGTAGCTTAGTGGTGATGGTCACAAACTCTTAGCCGGCGGATCATGAGTTCGAGCCAGTGCCATCGAAGAATCGTCATGTCGAAAGACTGATGAACGTTAAGTCATCTCAATAATATGGTGTGGAAATTCGGAGATGGCACTGTGTCACCCATGTCATTTGCACGGGGTTCGAAAATAAAGAGATGTGTCATCAATAATCCTCGTGTTGCTCTGTAGTGCAGCATTAAAAAACACTCTCTTTTTAACTGTCATTTTGCTTCATTTGTCCAACATCTGCAAAATACCCCAGATTTGGATCCTCAAAAGTTAAAGAAATACAATATTTTCCTATGCTTTCTCTATTCATTCAATTCCTACTATTAACTCACACTCTCTATTTATTATTTTATTTATCTTGGTGGAATTTTAAATCGTTAATAAAATACATTTCAAGCACTCGATTGAGCTGAAATTTTACATACATGATCTCGTTTTGGATGACAATACAATAATTTAATTATAATTAATAAAAATTAATTGATTAAAACTAATTATTTAAAGAATTACAAGTACAGCCACGTTGGCAACATTTTTGGCGACTTGAGTCAAAACTTCAGAAGGTTTTTTTCTCACGTTTTAAAGCATTCAGTTGAACTGAAATTTTATATACACGAGTGTTTTGGATGACAATACGATATTTTAATGTTAATTAATAAAAATTAATTACCACTTAATGTTGTGATTCTGTCCTATGTATATACATATTTATATGAATTGTAACTATATAATAAAAAGTAACTAAAATAAAATTTTTCTTTGTTGATCTAAGTAGGAATTGACTTAAGAAATTTTTTTTATATATTATATATATATATATATATATATATATATATATATATATATATATATATATATATATATACTTGTTTATTTTTCTGTTACTTTATGAAATAATGTAGGTTATTTTAAGTATAAGAATTTTTAAAATATGTTTCTTGGAAATTAATAACATCAGTATCAGTTGCAACTATCTTTCATTTTTGCCGTTTGCTTTTAAGAATCTTTGGAAGGATTGCTTTGATTGTTCACAGCAATGCTTTAAAATTTTTAGTTTAGAACTGAAGAAACTACTTTATAAATTTGCCTACAAATATGTAGCCTAGTGGTCATGGTCACGAACTCGTACCCAACGTGTCGTAAGTTCGAGTCCTAGTGCACGTAAGACCCACCGTATACAGGAACTGATGCAAATTAACGCTTTCCCAGCTTTTCCTGAGCTGAGCTCGCACCGGCGAAACGTCCCATTCTGGCTCATACCGGGTGCAGCTTGGGCACTGTGAAAATTTACACTGGATAATCGGTCTTTTCCGAATTATTTCACGTGTGCTTTTTATGGTTTCCAATAGCTTAAAAGTACTACTTCGGTGGAATTTTCTGGAATAAAAAGTACGTCGTCCTCCAGTTGACCCTCCCCCCTTCTTCTCGCTGGCGTGAAAGACATTTTGTGTTGAGTACATTCCCCCAATAGAGAAGAAAACTAATCCAACACGACTGTTGCGATTTAAAACTCAAAGAGAGACAGTAAAGGTAAGAAGAAAAACAGGAGTCCACTGTCCAGATTGCGATGTTGGGGTCTGTGCGCCGTTCCGTGTTTTTGAGTTTATCATACGTTATCAAATTTCGATTAACATTTTCATAATTATTAATGTAAATGCAAAAAATGTTAATAAAAAGCTAGATATTCCGAGCTTTCTATTTATAGTAAGTGTGAATTTACTCCAAAATTTAAGGATTTCTGACATTCAGAAAGCCAAATTTGCAGGTAAATGACGCATTTATTTAAATAGATATTTTTTACATTAATTTTTAGGTAATTTCTTATGCGAATGGTGTTATTATGTTTAAAAAGATATGCATGTTTAAAAATAAGCATAAAAAATTGACACTTTTTGATCCATAATCCAGAAATAAAATGAGCTGGAAGAAGTTAAAAATTTGCTGAGGTTCAAAGTTCTCATGTTGGGTGGAAGTTTGGAGAGGTGTCCTCGCTTGGTTGAGGCTCAAAATAACTATATTTGTCGCCAATAGCCCTTGAGTTGCTTTACAGTGTGAGGTTAATTGACATTCATTTATTGCTTACATATGATAAGAGAGAGAGAGAGAGATACTATACCCCGAACTAATTTTCTTAATTATTTTATACAAGAAATTCAAAAGGTATTTTTAATAATTGTAAAACTCATCAAAATTTTGAATAATATAATGAAAATAATTCGACAATTTTTCGAATGCATGTACATAAACTGCCTAATGATTCCTCCATTTATATTAAAAAAAATCCACCAAGTGAAATGCAGTCAAATTAATGTCAGCAGACACTCTACGGAACAAAACACTTCAGTTATCCGAGCGGAAATTTTATCATTAAATATACGACGCGAACCATTCCCATGCAAATCCTACAGGAAATGCTTTCGCCTCAATAACCCACAACTCGGATTTAAAACAAAAAGACATAAAATTCTTTATAGCCGAGCCATTCAAAAGGATGTGTAACAGGGCCACCACCCACAAACGATCTAACGGCGAAACAATGTTGATGCGACCATCTCTCACAACCCTAACGGAAATGTCAGAGATAACTGAAGCCGGGAAGACACCATCTCTCATTCAAAAATTCAAACTAAAAAATTCCCGACATCTCAGTTATTCATGGTTAGCTCTTCTACACCAACGCAGTAATGCACATCCCACATCCTCTAAGCATCCCTGTGGACGTGCGTTATCTTAACCCTCTACCGCTGGTTAATGCTTAGGGAGAAATAAAAAACAATAGCCTTTTCTTTTTCACTTGAGTTGCCGTGACGTAACACGCGTGTCACTCTATCGCATTGGAACGCGGCCAAATGAGGGATAATTTCCGCCAAAGACCGCCACATCCGCTCGCCAAGATAGAAAGAAAGCATCTCGATAAATTGAGTAGCGAGAGAGACTTTAATAAAGTGCCTCTCTCTCTGTCTTGCCCTGGCGCAATTTGATTTAAATGGCGGGGGAGGGAACTGTTCTGTTACTCCCGATATGGTTAAACAAGGGATTCGAACAGCAACTTTCTTTTCCACTCACTAGTAGCAGTTCCATCTAAGGAAAGTTCTTCATATGGGTCGTACGCTATTGCTTCATGTCAGCTGAAGTTGTTTTTGATATCCGAAATTATTCATTTTAACGAGACCATGCGGCCCATTCACTAGCCAAACTCGTTAACGTCATTAAAAAGTTATGATTGATGGAATAATACATTGATTCAGTCCCAAAAAACTTTATATCTTGGTTTTCAATAGAAAAAAATTAATTTAAATTTGATAACGAAAATTTTTTTTCCAGAGATGCACGAAAATTCCATATCTCCATTTCCGTATCATCACTTAGGCGCCCCAAAATAATATATTTAAGCCTCAAAATGCAGAGCGCGTAAGCTGAAAGGGCTCAGTTCATGACGGTCACATGATAAAGACAGACACGTGTTCTCCTTTGAATTCAAAACAGGCATTAAACTAATTGTACTTGTTGTTCCATTTGTAAAACTTAGATAAAATTTCAAATTTCATAATTGGGTGAAGAGGTTTAAATGCTATATATATATATATATATATATATATATATATATTTCATCGAAAAGATTTTTAAAAATAAAAAAATATATCGTATTTTATACCTATACTTTTAAATAAATGTACTTTTTAAGAGAAATCTGCGAAGACAAAAGTTGGCAACACCGAATCGAGTAAACTGATTATATAGTAGGAAACACAAGATAGCTTTTATCGTGTGATTGGCTAGAATCACGTGGTAATCATTATCATGAGACTATGACGTCACATGAATTTAGCTCATTAGAAGGAGTTTTGTTTGAAATTACAGGACCCAATCTTCTAATTTATTCGCAGTAAATCTATTACTCTACTAACTTGAATACTGCTGACTTACGCAAATGTTTTAATTTCATTTTTATAAATATTTTATATTTTACGATGCCATTCAATGATCAATAAATTATACATAAGAATGTAATATGTTATCCGCCTATAAAATAAATCTCTTACTTTGTACACGAAAAACTTTTAGATACGAAGTTCATTTATTTCTAATGAATCTAATGATCATGTTATCGAAGTCTTATTGTTTTATCGTTAATTATTAGGAAAATTTTAGGTACAACTATTTCCGCCAAATACTAGTAAAACTTTGCCAAGTTCAGGCGATATTACAATCATCTAACATAAGACAGGCCACCAAAGATCTGTTCGGCACAATTTCAAAATTCCGCCAAAAACGAGTAGCTTATCGATAACAAATTAGTTCCAAATTTTATTACTGAAATATAAGCATCTGCTTTTACCACAATTACAAATGATAAGAAAAAAAAGAGAAAAAGAAATCAATCTGGATAAATATGGAATTCCACATTCATACAGAGAGAAGTGTAAAATGCTCTATTATCCGTAATGGAGTATACCAATACTGGTGCTCGAAATTTCACTCATTGAGAATCTTGGTGCAACATGTATTTATGACACATGTCTCAGTGAACGTTTTTAAAGATATCTACATATATCGCGGATTGCAGCAGTACTTTATGATAGATTCCGCAGTGCAAGAGCAACATATTGTGGATAATTTTCCGTTTGCAGTATGTGAACTCTTAGTACATAAAAAGAAGCAAGACTTCACTGAAATAAATATTACTTCCAAAAGACCCCTAAGATTATTTTAAAAGTTACACAATAATTCAGCTTTAAAAAGTGAGTACTTTGGTCAAAAATAATAATGCTCTACGCATATAATAATTCAAAATTTATTTTATAAGATGACTGTTTTGTGCTGACAACATTTCAGAAGCATAACAATAAAGGCGATGCACAAGTACATACCTTTACACATGTCACAACAGGATTTCTTTTCTTGTCCAAACAGAAGTAAGTAACAAGATTTATGGATGGGGCAAATTTCTCGATCACATTTTACTTGTTTGTTCTGCGGAAAAAGAAAAAAAAAGGAGTATAATAAACACATTTCATATTTATTTCATAAGAAAACAAAATGTACACCTACGGAATAAGTGCAAAAATAGACATTTCATGAAGTTTGTGATGTGTTTATTCTAATTTTAGAAGTAAAAAAATACAACACAATGACCTTATAATTTATTAAATACAGAATTCAGAATTAAAAAAAAATCCAGAGAAATTCCTAACACTTTATTCATTCCCCCATCAATCTTCGCTTTGTTAACAATACGTTTTAATCTATATATTCATATGAACATTCTTTTAAAACATAACACACAAGAAATATTTAAAAAAATTAAGTCATTCCTACTTAGATCAACAAAGAAAAATTTTATTTCAGCTACCTTTTATTAAATAGTTACAATTCATATAAATATGTATACATATGAAAGAATCACAACATTAAGTGGTAAATAAATTTTATTAATTATCATTAAAGAATCGTATTGCCATCCAAAACAATCGTGTATATAAAATTTCAGTTCAACTGAATGCATTAAAACGTCAGTAGAAAAATCTTAAAGTTTTGACTCAAGTCCCTAAAAATGAAACCAACGAGGCTGTATCTGTAATTCTTTAAATAATTAGTTTCAGTCAAAACTAATTTTAATTAATTATAATTAAATGTATTTTTAACCAAAACAATAGTGTATAGAAAATTTCAGCTCAAATGAGCGCTTTAAAATGTGAGAAAAAAACCCTTTCAAGTTTTGACACAAGTCGCCAAAATAGTCGCTGAGTCGCCAAAAATGATGCCAACGTGGCTGTATTTGTACTTTTTTAAATAATTAGTTTTAATCAATTAATTTTGATTAATTATACTTATAAATTACTGAACTTTCATCCAAAATAATCATGTATATAAAATTTCAGCTCATTCGAGCGCTTTAAAATGTATTTTATAAACGATTGAAAATTCCACGAAGATAAATAAATAAATATATAGAGAGTGTGAGCTATAATAGTAGGAATTGAATGAATAATTGAAATTAAATTTCGAGATATATATACAACTATACCCGTTCTTCGCACGAGTGAATTGAAAAATTATACAATACAGATTGAAGGGAAAAGAAGTTTTTAATGAGTTAGTTTTACGTGAATTGCAAATTAAACAAACAAAAAAACCCTTTTTTGCCTATCTCAGCTGAATAAAAAAAAAACTCCTGTTTTTAAATTTTAAGTATGTAGATCTAATATAGCTGATAAAAAGGATTTTTTTATCTAGAAGTCCCCGTAACTCTCTTGGGGGTCGAATTTTGAAAACACCTTCCTAAGCTGATCTCTGCTCAGCAAAAGTAGCGCATTGTTACAAATTTTGTGTAATGAATGCTTAAAATAGAATAAATAATTTATATCTGGAAGTGTACTATGTTAATTTTACTTTTTGTTGTATTTATTTTATGTTAAAATTGTAATCAGCCTCACACTATGCCCGTTCAAGCTTTCGCAGTTCCTGGCGCCTGGCGTAGACAAAACAAAATGCAAAGTTTTGCTTCACACATAAAAGATATATATATATATATATATATATATATATATATATATGCTGTCGCGGGCGTTTTTGCAGAGGGCCGAATTTTTTCCTACTTTCTTGACAATTATCGTTATATTTTGGACACTTCACACAATATCTTTATAAATTATAGCCTATGTATTATTCTGATGTGTAAGCTATATTATTGTAAAGTTTTATTAAAATCCATTCTCTCTCTCTCAGTTGTTTTTGCGTGAAAGAGTGCCAAACATCCACACAAACTTTCACGTTTATAATACTAGTAAGGATGTGTTTCTTACATTCAACCAAAATTGTAAAAAAACATTAATGTTTTTTTAAGTTGTTTAAGCTATCATTTATTCTTTGATGAATTAATCTTTTTTGTTTGTTGTACTTGTATTGACCACACGATCGTTTTCTCTTAAGGTTGAAGCTTAATCTTTTAGTCGTAAAATCTAGAATTAATCGCCAAATCTGAAAATAGGAAATCGTTAATCCTCATGATCGTAATCGGGACAATGGAACGAAATTGTTAAATTATTGTATTGTTATCGGTCCTTAACAAGTGTGCAAAATTTCGAATTAATCTGACATTTTAAAGTGGCTAAAAATCGAGTTCAAGACTCCGTTACATACAGGAAAAGCTAATAATTAAGTGTTAAAAAGATCCAAAGAAGTTTAGCTTATGATTATATTAACTTCGATGATAACGAAATTCCCAGTAAAATTGCCGGAATGTGTCAAAATATTGAGTTATTCTTACAATAAATCATCCCTGTTTGAAAAATCGAATTTAGTATATCAATTGAAAGAATCTTTAATTGACACAACATTTGCTTTTTCAACATCTAGAAGTAATGGATATAAAAATTCATGCAAACAAAGAATGAATTGATATCGGAGGCTGCTGTTTTTTAAACATGATGGCGCCACAAATTTCCCACAAGGTAAAGAGTAGAAATTTGTAAACAGAAATACAAGCTCTGTTAATACTACTCGTTATTCCGATCACATTCTTTTGTGTTTATAAACTGCAGGATAATGTTATCAAGTGAAAAAAGGGTTTCGAACCCATATTTTATCAAATACCTGTCTTGAGGAATATCAAGTCTCTAGAAATAATTTGGGTTTCAAAATTTAAACCTTACATAGTATAAGTAAAAATAACGAAGTGCTAACTAGTTATCTTTATATCGTGCTTCAAAATCATGAAACCCCTTGGCATGGGGAGAGTGAGTGAGTGTATATCAACTGTATACTGTAAAGCTACAAGAGGGTTATTGGCGGAATGCCCAAGGGAACCGGGCTCACCCGAAAGAGGTTTAGAGCTACAAAACGATCCCCCGGGAAACTACCACCCCCGTGTTCAATCTTTATTGAGCAAAATCATAGTATACATTTTATACGGTAGCACACATTAAATTGACGGTAACGAAACGAAATACATATGTTATTGCAAGGTACACAGATACAAAACTGAAAATAATAATAATGATCACATAAAGGGTAAGGGAGGAAAAATGATATGCATTATTCCAGCATTCTTGTAAAAACATCAAAAGTAATATAAATATAAAATATAAATGCACCTTACAAAAAAGAAAAGAAAAAAGCAGGAAACATTTGGGAAAGGAGGGAAAAAAAAGAAAGAAAGGGAGATGGGAAAAAAACCCGCCTGTGACCACATAAGAGTACTGATCCAATCCCAACAAAGGAGTAATTTTGACCCTCAGCCGAGTGACAAGAACAACATCTGTGCTCTGTCACCCCCTCTCCAAACTACCACATCACGCCAATGGGAGGGATTTGAGTTTAAACCGATTTAATGTGAATCAGCCCCTTCTACATGGCGGGTTTTCAGACTCGGTACTAAAAACTCGAACTCGCATTAGCCACACACAAGTTCGTGACTATAACCACTAGAGTACCAACGCAACCCCTTGATATTACATAGTTCTTGAGTGATTCTAATTCAAACTAACCGACAAGATTCGAAATAACGAAGTGTGTTAATTCATTTACTTCATTGCTCAAAAGCAAATTATCGACGATATTACAGCCACAAGTTTTACAGAAAAGTAACAAAAATACTGAAGATTAACGTATAACAAATTTTATTCAAGAGTTCCTTTAATGCAAAAGTATGTTATTTAGTAAAACTACCAAAACACTAATAATTAATTAAATTTTTAATTTCAATTTCATTTAATAGTTGCCTATTCTACATTTTTAAATAGACAGAACATACAAAGAACAAATAACACATTAATATCTTCTAATTTCTTAGACAGTCCCTCATCCAAAAAAGAACACCGAAAATATGATTAATGTCCCATTAAGTCATTTCTGAACAAGGTAATTTGCGTCGACCTTGAAATTAGAATAATATCCTTGTGAACGAACTTTCGGAGTGAATGTTTCTTTATTCTGCGCAGTTCAAATAAAGAGAAAAAAAGGGGCAACAAAGCAAAATCAAAAGGGAAAAAAAGAAATAAAGAAAAAAAATCCCTTTTTCGATTTGACGTTTTGGTGAAGAGTACAATCAACTCGCGTCCTTGTCACCTGGGAGCAAACTGGAGAAAATCAAGGCAAGCTCACTCTCACGGAAGAAGTAAAAACTTCGGGATACGTTTTAATTCTAAATTAAAACGGTTGTTAGTACCCTGCCAGAGTAAATAGATTCTTGATAAGCTTCCAGAGTGGTGAAAGTCAGTTACCCCTATCATTTAAATATGGCCATGTCGTTCACATTTGGTCTCCTTTTTTGCTTCCGCTTGCAAAACATTAAAAAGAAAGAATAAATGCGTTTTTGTTAAGTAACAATTTTAATGGAATGAATCCTTTCGTTATAAATTTTCTCAGTGCACGTTTTTATTTCATTTGTATAAACTCAAGCAAGAGTTCCTTATCTTTTTATTTTCAGGAAGAAGTATAGGAGAGAACGTTATATAAACAATAAACCATTTATGGTACTTACGTATTATCGCAACCTATTGGCGACATTATATGAAACGAAGCACATGATTGCCAATTCAGCGCAAACGACATATGTGAATTTGGGGTTGTCAACTTGGCTAGTTATCTTGAACGTGTGTTGACGATTGTTGCGATAATACTTAAGTACCTCATTTATTTATCAGTTTGTTTTTAATTAGCATACTTACGTATTATCGCAACCTATTGACGACATTATATGAAACGTAGCATATAGTTGTCAATTCAGCACGTGCGAAACATAGGAAATCCAGGTTGCCGACTTGGCGAGTTATCAATAGAGTTGGTGATTGTTGCGATTATACGTAAGTATCAATTACACAACAAATTATTAGGTATTGATCTCGTAATTTTGAGCCCAGAAAGTGAGTAAACGTTTATTAACGTCGCACTTTTTCAAGACGAAGGCTATTGGCGACGGACCTCGTAATTTTGAACCATGGTCAAGCGATGAAGAGACACCTGAGCGATGACCCCCCAAACTTTCACACCACGCTAACAGGAGAACTTTGAGCCACGACAGATTTAACGTGCATCAGCCCCCGCTATACGATAGGTCTACAATGGTTCGAACTCATGCTACACCAGCCCCATGCTATAACCACTAGGCTACTATAGCGTACACCTGATCCTAAAGAAAAAACAATGGGTTGATATTTAAAAAATTCACCAAATATTCATTCCAAACCACATCACGGACTTAGTCTCAAACCTAGTTTGATTTAAAACTTACGAGTAGCCCTCTTTACAATTCTTAACGGAAAAAGAATCAAATCTATGATCCAAAAGCGGCGAAGGCAGATATTCTACTTACAAGTTACTACGGAACTCATTCGCTGAATAAAAGGCTTCAACCTATCTATTTCTGCATAAGAGTTCGATCCACAAACCATACCTATAATGACATTATAAATAGTCTGGTATTGCCATCGAATATGTAAAATAAGAAATAAAATTTTCCCCGGGAATTAGAAACGGTTTTTTAGCACGTCACTTTTGAATACTCCAGCCCAGAAAATATTATGGGAGCGGGAAAAATGGAGCACATAACACTTCCCTTCACCACCACTGTCATTTTGACGGGAGCGGGAAGGAAGGGGTCAAAGTTACAGACCAAACATGCAATGCATAAAACTAACGGGATTGACCAAGCTTGCATATTAAGAGATGTATTCAGTAGAAAACTTAACAGAGAGCTGACGAAATAATTAAAAATACTAAATTCTCAAATCTTTAAAAAAAATCTCCCCCTTTTGAACACGCTTTTATTATATTGATTGCCATGCGAATCTTTTAAATTCATCCGCAAAAATCTTAATCAAATACAATAAAGTGGAAAGTTATGCAACTGGAAGATGAATATAGCATTTTTTTCACATTTATATTAAAATATATGAACAGCTGGTTGAACAAGTATCAATTGTTTTCAAATATTTTTTTTAAATAAAGGACTACTCCATCGATTTAAAAATAATTTTGAAAATTTTAATAAAGGAAATTTTGTGTGGCAACTGAAATTTATACGTACAAATTCAAAATTCAAACAAACAAATGCATTATCAAGTATAACAATACCATACATCTTATGATTTACATTTAAATTTAATCCTTGTCTAAATTGTCACGATTGTGAAATAAATTACACCTTCCGTTGAGATGGCTACTGCCCCAGCTATAGGCATCGATTTAGGAACTACATACTCCTGTGTCGGTGTTTTTCAGCATGGCAAAGTTGAAATCATAGCAAATGACCAAGGCAACAGAACGACTCCGAGCTGTGTTGCCTTTACCGAAAACGATCGTTTGATTGGCGATGCAGCAAAAAATCAAATAGCAAAGAATCCTAAAAATACAGTTTTTGATGCAAAAAGACTCATAGGCAGGAAGTTTGATGAACCAAATGTACAGGCAGATATGAGGCATTGGCCGTTTGCCGTCGTCAACGACAATGGTAAGCCTAAAATTCAAGTTCAGCACAATAACAGGATAAAAACTTTCTTTCCAGAGGAGATATCGTCTATGGTATTAACTAAAATGAAAGAAACCGCCGAAAATTACCTTGGGAAAACTGTCACAAATGCAGTCGTAACTGTCCCCGCATATTTCAATGACTCACAGAGGCAGGCAACGAAAGATGCCGGTAAAATAGCAGGTCTCAATGTCTTACGTATTATAAACGAGCCAACTGCTGCTGCTATAGCTTATGGTTTAGACCGAAAAGGTGACGATGAAAGAAATGTACTCATATTTGATTTAGGAGGTGGCACATTCGATGTATCCATCTTAACGATTGCAGGTGGCGTTTTTGAAGTAAAATCAACCGCAGGAGATACTCATTTGGGAGGTGAAGACTTCGACAACCGACTCGTTGACTTTTTCGTGAAAGAGTTCTACCAAAAATATAGGAAAGATCTGACAACAAACGAAAGAGCCTTGAGAAGATTAAGAACAGCCAGCGAAAATGCTAAGAGGGCGCTGTCTTCCAGCACCGAAGCGAGTGTTGAAATCGATTCAATTATGGATGGAATTGATTTTCATTCGAGTATAACTCGAGCTCGATTTGAAGATTTGAATGCAGATCTGTTCCAAAACACTTTGAAACACGTAAAGAAAGCCCTCTCCGATGCACACATGGATAAATCGAAAATACACGATGTCGTTGTTGTGGGCGGATCAACGAGAATTCCAAAAGTTCAAAAATTGCTTCAAGATTTCTTCAATGGGAAAGAGCTCAATAGAAGCATTAATGTAGATGAAGCTGTAGCGTATGGAGCTGCCGTCCAAGCAGCCATTGTTGGAGGCGATAAGTCGGCAGAAGTTCAGGACTTACTTCTACTAGATGTTATTCCTTTATCATTAGGCATTGAAACCGCAGGAGGAGTGATGACTGTACTTATTCAACGAAATACTACAATCCCCTGTCGCCATGCGCATACCTTCACAACCTACGCAGACAATCAACCCGGAGTTTTGATTCAAGTGTTCGAAGGAGAACGTCCGTTAACACAAGACAATAACCTTCTTGGAAATTTTGAGCTGAATGGGATCCCTCCCGCACCAAGAGGTATTCCACGAATCGAAGTGACATTCGATATAGATTCGAATGGAATTTTAAACGTTTCAGCGGTGGATAAGAGCACTAAACGAGAAAGTAAAATTACCATCACTAATGACAAAGGAAGGCTTTCCAAGGATGATATTGAGAGGATGCTTGCAGAAGCTGAGAGATATAAAGAAGATGACCATCGAAAGAGAGCGTTGATTGAAGCCAAGAATATGTTGGAGAGTTACACTTTCAACATCAAAGCCGCTGTTGAAGATGAAAGATTCGGAAACGTTGTAGCCAATAATGAAAAGCAAGCTTTGGTAAATAAAATAAACGACACTTTGCGCTGGATGGAAACCAATCCTCAAGCAACGAAAGAAGAATATGATTTGAAACAAAAAGAGCTTGAAGCGATTTGGAATCCCATGGTGAAAAACTTGTATGGTAACATGTACAACAACCAAGCAGCTTCAGACACTCCAACAGTCGAAGAGGTTGATTGAAATGTTTAATCCGTTTTTTACCAGAAAAAGCATACTTGAAAATTTTCCAATAAATTATTAAATGATTTCGGAGTCTCAAAGAAGCTTAAATTTTATTCAATCTTATTAATTCTTTCAGTATTTACGTATTATCGCAATAAATTGGAGACATTATATGAAACGAAGCACCTGGTTGACGATTCAGCGCGTACGGCACATAGGAAATCGAAGTTGCCAACTTGGTGAGTTATTAACAGAGTTGGCGATTGTTGCGATAATACGTAAGCACCGTGATACTATTTTCTAATTAATTAATAGCAATTAGTTTGAATTTCATGTCAGTTGCTTCCTGTTGGGGTAATTTTGGTATTAATTTGATATCAATACACTACGGATTTTTCACCAAATAGTTGTGAAATTTCGCCAAGTTGGAAAGATAGCATTATACTGGCTGCCAAATATCTATTTGGAGCGATTTCAAAACATGCCAAAGATGAGTAGCGAATGAGTTCCATATATTTTTCTGTTATTTTGCTGTGATGATGAAAATCTGGATTTCCAAAGGATAAAAAAAAAGCAATAATATTTTTCATCAGAAGGAAATCTTACCGCAGCAGCGTTTTTAACCAAATGGTCACGCCACACGGATGAAAATAAATAAGTATTGCTGCTGGCTGCGTAATATCATTGTTTGTCGTCGTATTGTTGGTCTTCAAGTGATGAATTGATTTTCGAAATCTAGGATTCTGCATACGAATGCCTTTATACTTTCTTTATGTTAGGCCGATGAACTTACTCTTATGTTGTGTATCTCAGCGTCAGGTAGAATTTACCCCTAAAACAATTATAGATTGATAATACTGCCAAAATATATGTTGGCGAAAACTCGAAATGCCAACTCATGGGCATTATAACCTGTTAGCATCAAATTTACAATCTTGCATGAGGCTATGATTAAACATTAAAGTATACATTCAGCAGAAATCTATTTTATTCTTATAATAAAGATAAAAATTAAACACACTTTGTATCTATCAGATTACACATAATGAAAATTACTCATAATTTTTATTCCGCTTGTACTATGATGTTTAACAACAATTATAATTATTTAATTCATAACAAATTTTTCAAAAAAATTTTCAAAATGAGAATTACTTTAAATTTTGGTGTCTTCAGAAATTAAATTCTTTCGGTTTTAATATCTTTAAATTGATTATAAATAATTAACCAATACCTATAAATAATTAATTAACCTATACCGTCACTAATGCCAAGATATGCAGCCAATAGTGAAAAACGTCCCCATGCATGTTCAAATGGAATAATAATTAAGTCCTAAATCGGAATTATTTTTTCAAATAAAAAATATGCAAATTATGATCTCCCTTTCCGTCTAACCTACTATATGCGTAACAACACATTTGAAACTTCGCGCTATATACCGAGCTCGGCTAAAATTAAAATGGAGTAGACGAAAATCCTTTTGATTTTGCGATTGTAAAGTTAATTGTACATGCTTCGCACATTTTGTATTTTTTTATCTATACGTAGTGGAAATAAAATAATTATTAAGAAAAGACTTTTTTTTTCTGAAACAAAAAGTCTCATAAGAAAAATGAAAAGAGATTTACCGTTCAGAAATGGAAATCGATAAAAATTTACTTTTGCAATAGTTACAGAGTCAAATTTCAATTAGTGAAGTGATCAATTATTAAATTTAACTTAATAACATTATTGATTTACTTATTGTTTATCTGAGTAGGTGAGTGTGCGGGTTTACGGCCGGCACGATTATTTGGTTAAAAGGATTATATTACAACAGTGACGGCCAACCCAAATGACCTCGCGGGAGAACTTTACAGTCCCGCGGGCCGCATATAAAAATATATATCTTTATATTAGATTTGGATCCATTACAAACATTTGTTGGAGTGAAAATTTAAAACAGACTGATATATTATTATTGGTTTCATTGTTTTTCATGTATACAAACATAGATAGCATAATAATAATAATAATGCAATGATCAAATAATGCTTAATTCATTTTATTAGTGAGATATCTGTTTCTCAACACTTTCACTTAGTTTTTGCAAGTCGATCTCAATGCATGTGTATTTGCGTATCGTAACTGATGTTTAAATTTTCGTGCGTTAAGTTTGAGCACGATTTATGTTTGATAAATTTCAATTTTTTAAAAAAAATAGAGAGATTCTCAGTAACAGAAGCAACGTGATGAAATAACAGTTATGGGATTTATTTTTTTTTACAAAAAAAAAATCTTTAAACAAAAAATATTGTACAAAATAGTCGAATTTTGTAACTTTGTAAAAAATCTCGCGGGCAGCAAAATTATTCAAGGCGGGCCACGTGCGGCCCGCGGGTTGGACAACCCTGTATTACAATAAAGTTTATTGAAAAAAAAAATTATACAATGGTTTTAACAATGATTACACTTATTAACATCACACTCAGAAGCAAAGAGCGGCTTTTGGCGACAAACATCGCAATTAGGAACCACGGTCAAGAGACGAGGCCGTCATTTAAGCTTAAGAGTACCCCGCTTTCCAAATTTTCACACCAAACCGATGTGAGGATTTAAATCTGAGAAAATCTAACTCACTTTGAAGAGATCGCCTTTGCTAAGCAAATGATTTTACTTAAGCAAATGATTCGATAAATGTGTAGACGACACATGACCTTCATTGTAAGCGAATAATGACACTAAAGACGTTCACTGCCGCTATATGGGGGAAAATTGATCTCTGTGATGCCAGCCGTACACATGAATTTTTCCCACCCACCGATTGAAGAGGAGAATAAATGTTGATGATATCAGCTCTTCCCGTGATAGCATAGGATTGGCTATTGAGAAATCTTCCCACACCCTGCGCTTCCACAGGATTGGTTTCTAAAATTGATATTTGGGTTGAGTCGATCGAGTTGACGTCTCACAATAGCGCAGGAATCGGCAGCGAACAAATGAAAGTACATACGTCGGTTTTCAGATTCATCGGTTCATGTATGTTTTCTGCTCGCTGCATTGAATATATCCATGCTCCACGGTCTAGCAATCGCTCTCTCACAGTTGTTCAAGCATTCAACTTGACAATTTTGTGTTACTTATGTTTTTGTAGTAAAAATAGTCATCTGTCATATTTTTAAAAAGGGGTACAATGTTGAAAACAGGTGTTAAAGAAAGGAAACATACAATTTTAATGCAGCATGTGTGGCAACACCTTTAAAATATTCGAAGTAGCCCATACCCAAGAAAAGTCCGTCTACACCTGGTCTATAATGTTCTTAATTGGGTTCAATTGGATCCCGATGAAGTGCTGATCTATGAAAATAAAAAAAATTTGTCGCAAATATATTATTAGGAGAGACAATGTTTTTTTTTAATTCATCAGTTACTAATAAAAAAAAGAATATAACACACAATGGTAAACTAGTTCGAAAATTTATGAAAGGGAGCTTCAGAAAATTGTGTTAAAATTTTTTTCCACATAAAAAATATCGAAGGGACGAAAGGTGGAAATATATCAAAGGACGAAAAAACAAATATTTGGTACAATCATAAATTGATACAGTTTGCATGTATATAACTAAGCTGCGTGGGAAAAAATAACAGCGCTTCTCTGAAACGCGTGATAAACTCATTACCTGCCCAGAAAACACGTCATTTTTTGTTGCCATTAGTATATAAAAAAATATTTTGCACAGCCTTTTATTGTTCTATTTATTATTTTCTTTGTTGTAGTCGACAGCAGTTGAGGAAAAATTGAAAAAAGATATATATATTCAGACACGAAGATTAAGGAAATTATAGAGCACATACACAATCATACATATCACGCATTCTATAGATTACCGAAAATCATATGATTAGGTCTCGAATGAGGAAAATTGCAACATAATTCATAAAAAAATTCGTTTACCCTATGAAAGAAATAGTTCTCTCTCAATTATAAGGACATCAAGAACGGGACCTTTGGAAAAAAGTAAGGATTCAGTTATGTTGGTTAATGAGATAAAAATTGGATTTGGGGATACCATCTCATCGCTTCGCTTAGACTTTGCTCATTAGCGTATTACAACCATTGCAGGTGTAAAAATGTTAAATATTTTCATTGAGAAGCTTTGAAAACTTCAAAAAATTGAGACTTAATATAATAAATAGATAATATATATATATATATATATATATATATATATATATATATATATATATATCGAACTATATTTATAGATAAATTTATTTACTTGTATATATAACCTTGATAGTTTAAAGGCAACATAAAAATAATAAAATAAAATCGAATTCAAAACTGTAAATTATTTCTTAGAAGCTTAGATTTTCTTTTCTCTAAAAAATCTGCATAGCATTTGCAAATGACATCATTGCTACCAGAAATGTGCGGTGAATTATTGAATTTTGATTTCTTTCGCGAGCTATATCTGAAATACTTTTCTACACCTTTCTTAATTTTTTTCCCGCACATTTATTGGCTGAGACAAGAGAACCCTTCTGAATGAGTGAATGAATATTAACGTCGCACTATTCAGCTACTCGAGGACGTTTGGCGACGGACCTCGTAATTTTGAACCATGGTCAAACGACGAGGACGACTCCTGAGCTGGCACGCCCTCTCCTAATTTCCACACTTCACCAACGGGAGGACGTTGGAGCCTCTACAAATTTTACGTGTATCTCCCCCCTACATGGGCCCTTGCGCCAATAAACTCCACATTCATTTCACTTCACTCCCCCCTACATGGCGCGTCTTCAGCGGTACTAGGTTCGAACCCTTGGCATGTGTTCTATGAGTCCGTTACCTTGACCATAGGCTACTGCGGCCATCCTGTGTAGAGAGAATGATGCACGTTTAATCAGTTGAGGCTATACCGGTTGATTCAAAAATAATGTGACTAATTTCAGAACATCATAAATTTGTATAGAATTAAGTTATTTACGTGAAATTTTTAATGTGTGATTTCCTTTAACATAGTACATTTTGTGAAAACGTTTCAGCTAAGCCAAAAGGGTTTTTTGACCATTTTTGGAGGTATTTTTCCTACTTAATCTTTGATTGCTTTTTGAAGCCCTTGGAGTGTTCTTTCTTTACGTTTAATTGTTTTTTAAGTATCCCCATAAAAATTAGCCACAAGGAACACAGTCAAGGGATAGTGGTAGCCATTTCTCAGGAGGAAGACATTTTTTTAAAATCTTTCATCCATTTTATAGTTGATTTTGCAGTATGATTTGGTGCAGAATCTTGGAGAAAAGCAAATGAGGGCAAAGACGTTTACTTTTTTTTAATTAGTGTTTCAAAACTTTATTCTGATAGTATTTAGCAACAATTTTAGCCTTTTATTCTACAAAAAATGGTTTTTGTTAAGCCATTAAAAGAACATTTCCATCTATACCATAATACCTGACGGCCAACTTGCTTTTTACAAAACAGCTGCGCCTTTGCGACATTTTTTGCGTGAAATATATTGTATCTTCGTTTTGCGAGTTGTGAATGACAGATGAAGCACTGCTTCATCTGAAGTTATCCATGCTTTGTATCTACCTTTGCGTAACATTAAATATATAGGCCAAGAAAGATTTCTTTGATTTTCTGCGGTCTTAACAAACAATTGAAGACAGACTGATTTATTCACTTTTTACAGCCAATTTTATTAATTTGACGGCAAATGGTCGATTGAGATACCTGTAGTTCCTTTGTTAATGTTCTTTCTGACCAAGGATTTTCAACAGCGATAAGTCTTTTCAGCTTCTTTTTTTCTTTTTCCCGAAGGACTTCTTTCGTCCACTTTTTTTCCCTACAGCTTTTGATTGCCCGCCAAATTTTATTTATTTTTGAAGTTTAGATAGTAATCCATTAGCAAAATGTCTTTTCTGATTTTTGAATGCTTTATTTATAACAGAATTTGAGCATAAATCTTTCAAAAACTGTAAAATTTCATTTTCGGTTTGAAGATCTAATTTCGGAGCCCTATAGTCCCAATAAAAAAATAGTTAGATTAGTAATTAAAATGTTTCATTTTTAAAATATAACTGGCAGCAAAGCGATAAAAATCTACCATTCATAGTTAAATGCTTTTAAAATTAGTCACACTAATTTTGAAACAACCGGTAAGACCTCTTGTTAGAGTAGTGAAGAAGTCCGGAGTAGGAGTGCCAGATTGGGTGTCGTCCTCATCACTTGACTGTGGTTTAAAATTACGAGGCTCGTCGTCAGTAGTATTTGTTTTGTTTTGTACAAAGTAGTTTTTAAAATACAATATAGTGCAATCACTATATTTTAAAAATATTTGTAGTTTTTTTTTTTTTTTTTTTGTAAAATTGCACGGTGTGTTTTCATTCTTCCCCCCCTGTGACAGATAACTGGATTTTATTTAAAGTAAAATATATTAACAATCTTACAAAACATTTCGAAAGCATAAAAATATTATTTCTAAGCATTTTTCTTTCACTCATTTTAAGCTCTCCCTTTGGATGGCGAGGTTGTGTGAAGAAGGGAGTGCCAGCTGAGGCGTCGTCTTCGTCACTCGACCGAGGTTCAAAGTTACGAGGTCCTTCGCCAATAGCCCGCGTATTGGCTCATAGTGCATCGTTAATAAACACTTACTCATGTCCTTTATCTGATCTGATTTGCTTAACGTTTAATGACAGAGGTAACATTTCAAAAAGTCGTGACTCTCTCATTCTACATCTGATTACAATAAACAAGTAAATAAATGTAAATGCGCAAAAACCTGACCTCCGAAGTCTGTATAGCATATAAAAGATAACAGTTACAGATATTAATATGAGCTATCAACAGAAAGATACCATGTAGTTAACATAGGATAAATACATTTCACTTGAATTCGAAATATATTGAAAGTTTTTTGATATCTTCCCTTGCAAGATTTTCTTTTCAACTCAACTCAATCGAAACGACCTCTCCAGTTGATGCTTCCGATACAAATCAATGACTACTCTATGACACTTAATATAAACTCATCACTTGTTACTTCCTATTGAATATGTGTCTTAAAGCATACAGACATTTTCAGCACGTCTTCAAAACGAAACGATAATATTTGTATATCATTTAGACTTAGTCCAATTAATTATAATTCGTCTCGGTACAGTTCTTAAAACACGTTCGGAGGTCCAAAGATTTTACGCTTTCTTAGAATAATGAAGCCCAACCTTAATTAAGTCCTCCGACTTTTAAGGTCAGTGTGTTTCAAATCTCTCATCACTCCACATTGCTAAATTTATGGTTGATCAACTTTGCTTTCTCACACTATAACAGTTTATATTGCGTGAAGTAATTTTGATCCCTGTCCTTCGCTTTTCAGCGATTGTTGTTTAGGCTGTCTTATTTGCTCATCAAGTCGCAAGATTTTTTTTTTGCAAGTTTTTTTAATATCTCTTTTTATACGTTATGTACACAGTTTTATAAAATGACAGGCCATGTCAACAACATATTTATTTTCTCGATTTTTTTCTTTAAACAAACTACACAAATCCCTCACTGATCGTTTATTGTTTGTTTTTATTTTTATAATAAAGTTTCATGCTTCTTATTCAGTATTATTTTCTTCAATATCCAGGAATTAAGCACAATGAAACATTTTCAAGAGTATCTGCCTTGTATAAAGGCATAAAAAAACTTTAACTATAGATATAATTATATTCAAAAACGACAAATTTTTTAAAGGAAATATTTAAAACACACTAATATAAAAATTTAAACACAATTCAATTTTTCCAATTGCTTTAAGTAAAATTATTCACCAAAATGATACAAGTATAAGTTGAATTAACGCCATTGATCAGAATTTTTTTTCTGCATTGCTAAATATTATTTGTTAGAATTCAATGTTCCCATTAAAATTTAAAAATAGAGATTGATTGATTGAATATTAACGTCGCACTGTTCAGCAACACGAGGGCTTTTGGCGACGGACCACGTAATTTTGAACTATGGTCAAGTGACGTGGACGACACCTGAGCTGGCACCCCCTCTCCTAACTACCATACCACACCAACGGGAGGATGTTTCAGCTCTCGACAGATTTAACGTGCATCGCTGCCCTACACGGCGGGTCTTTAGTGGTACTGGGCTCGAACTTGTGACTAGGCAAGCCACGATCCGATACCTATACCTATACCACTCGGCTACCGCGGCCTTCAAAAATAGAGATTTGACAAGAATGTATTTTGCGGAAATCGACTTCGAAGGCTGGTTGTGGGAGGTTACGAGGGGGTTGTAGATGCAAATTTCTCGTTTTTGAACGGTTGACCTACTGACTTGGAATTTGGCAAGCATGTTTCTTTGCTTGAGTAGAGAAACACTAAGAACAGTATTTGTAAATATGGACTCTGTGGGAGGTTGAAGTTGTAAATGATTAATATACTTTGTTTTGGAAATTCTAAGTCCTGCCCTTTTTAAATCAATAGACGTGGGCTATAAGAATATTTTTCGATACAATCGAAAGAGAAGCTTAATGCTATCACTTAGATAATAAAAATTTTTTAAAAAAAGATGCATACTCTTAAAATGTTATGAAACTCCCAGCGAATAGTTAACGTATAATAATTAGAATTAATTGTACAAGCATGCGTCTTTATGAATTACATACAAGTTGGTATCATCAATGAATAATTTACATTTCATTTTCAAATTCAGCATAGAATACACGCACAAATCTAATTCAATAATATATTTTTAAAACTCTTAATATGTAACAAAATAAAATTGATACGTTTCAAAAGAATGAGTCAAATTTTATGACAATGAAATGCAGTCGGACCCCGATTTAACGAATTCATCGGTATTGAACATTTTATTCGTTAAATCGGGGTAATTCATAACATCGGGGTCAAAAAAATATATAAATTTTTTGCACCTATTTCTTGAAATTCTGTAATGAGAAATTACACAAAAAGTATCCACAGTTAGAAAGTACATATTATAAGCTATACGTACCGTAAGAGGCTCGCGCCTCTCTCCCGGGCACGTAGATGTGTGTGGGGAAGAGAAGAAACACACGGCATGATTTAACTAATCTATTTATTTCCACACTAAGAGCAGACACAATTTCTACTAATAACAGAAAGAGAATGCCTCAATGATAACCGTGAAAGTGAAACAACGACAGGAAAACGTGAGCTATTAGGAGACTAACAAGCTTGATCCTTATCTTAATTAAGGATCTAACCTATTATTCATTTTAATCTAATCTTAATGCAATCTTAATGAACAATATCGTTGCTTTAAAGTTTCCTTCTAATAAGAATCAAATAACTATAATTCTAATATTATACCATCAGTAGCATTCTCGCATGGCTCGAGTATATCTTCGTTCTTTCTCTCCTTCAAGCGAGAAAACTTCGCCTATTTATAGTAAGTTAATTTCCATATCACGATTCTCTTATTCCGAAGGGTTGGTTGTGAATAACATGAATTGATAGCCGAAAGATTTCCCAAGAGGATTAGATGGAGAAATCCGCGTAGATCATCATAGTACATACTAATAGCGAATTATTACGCACCAGTTAATTTGAAAATTTTAAATATGGACTAAGATGTTTTTCAAGCTTTTTGATACCCGACTCTTTTTCGACTTCATGTTAAAAAGAAAATACCGCGTCCTTTACATCCTGCTGCTTGAGGAATGTTTTCAATCTCCAAACAATATAAAGCAGTATAAAATGTAACCGTTTTGGTAAGAGTTTCATTATTGATTTCTGCATACGAATCGCTACGCATTTGTTTCCAACAATCTGCTATGATTCACAAATTTTCAAGAGCAAAGTTTTCTGCAAAACCATACCTAAGATGAACCTCACTTTCTGAAGAAAGACAGCTAATGGTAAAATCTCAAAATATCTCCTACGTTGTAGAGGCGGATGAGGTTAAGGAATTTTTCTGTCCTATTCAACACTCCCGCGGTAGGTTACACTTATCTATATATGCAAAGTCTACTGATGTACTCTACTTATCTCAGTCGAAATTTTCAACTTACAAGAAAAGTCTTCTATTCCGGGCTAAAAGGATGTCCTTCAAAAAAGATCTATTTTTTTTCTAATCAAAACTAATAAAAAAAAAACTTTTTTAAGTTGCTGAAATAATTCGTTAATCCGGGGTTTGTTATTCGTTAAATAAGGTTTTTTGCCTTCATTTTAATCGGAGAGAAGAAAAAATTAGTTAAATCACGAAATTTGTTAAATAGGCGTTGTAACGTTTGAAAGAATAACGGTAGCGTATTCTTGGTTAATTAAAATATGGAATTTATCTACGTCACAACTATTGAATATTATTTACTAAATGATACATTAAAGTTATTATATATATATATATATATATATATATATATAAACTTAATTACAGATTATTAGAGTCCAATATTTTGTGAGAGGAGGATTCGTTGGTCACCGCTCCCGTGTAAGTTCAAAGCATCTCTCCTCTCATCTTCCGGTCGACGGGGTTAGATTCCTCGGGGAGCAAAAAGGGGTTGCGCTGCAGCTGCAAGATGCACATGTGGGTGTCGGGTCCACCAAAGATTTCGACCGCTGCTGGGAGTGGCTACGTTACAGCGTTCATCAAATAGGGATCCTACTGTATGGAATATATTGAGGAATCACATACTTGAAACAAATTTGCTAATTAATACTCATTTGGTTTAAAACGCATTGAAAATTAATTGTTCGATATGTCGCAGGAAAATGATGAAATTAGGAATCTCATCAAATCCTTAAGGTAGATGATCACTTGACGGTAGATGTTAAAATAACGTCTCTTCAAGGTGATTTCCCTGATAAAATTAAGGGATTTGAACGAATCCCTTATCTGTTTCAATGAAATTATGAAAAAATATTGTCAAGAGTTTAAAAGTGTTTATTTAACAAATAGGGTGCATAATTAAATGTAGAAGTAAGTAATATAACAATAGTGAATGAAATATAAGTTATATTTATTCGAAACACTAATTAACAAATAATTAGAAAATTAGACTGGAAATCACAATCTCTATGTTAATCCTATGGTGCCATTTTTTAAAGATATGGGGTTGATATTTAGGGGATCGATAGTACTACCTGTATGGTTAGGAAGTACAAGGACTCGACCTCCCCTAGGTGTCTCCCCCCTCTGTATAGCATTTTGGCAATGCAAACCCTGACTAGTTCATTTCCTTCTTTCACTAAAACAGTTTGGGGATTTGATCAAATCACTTACTTTCATTAGGTAAATTACCTCAAAGAGACGTTATTTTAACATCTTGCGTGAATTGATCCTCTCTTTTAGGGGTCTGATGAAATATCGAATTTCAACATTTCTCTGCAACAGATACTTTGAAAAAATGTGTGTGTGTGTGTGTGTGTGTGTGTGTGTGTATTTATGTATGCATATAAGAAGTTATACTTCATTGGCGTAACAAGATTAAATACTTTCTAAAAATCTTGAGCAGGGCAAGCTGGACCAAGGATGAAAGGCGGTCACGAGCAGAGTTAAAACTTTAAAATAATTTTAAAATGTTAAATATGGGTGAAGAAATGGGACTATGGTCCTGAAAAAATATATCTAGGATGCTCATAGGGAGAACAATGGAATCCAGCCGGTGCGGTCGACCAAGGTGGCACAGGATTCGAGTTATGACTGGGGAAGCCCTGTAAGTGGCGGAGCACCGGAGGGGATCAATTCCACGTAAAGCTCGCGCTAATACGAAAATATGGAGGAGCTCCAAAAATCAGGTCCCAAGCTCAATTCCTTAAGGAAAGGGGGTATTTTTTTTCCAGTCCCCATAGGATTAACATGGGAGCATGATATTTTAGTGCTTAAGCCCTCCCCATGCCTATACAATGGGAATGAAGTAGATGACTGGATGGGTCTCGACGAGTGTAACAGTTAGTTCAAATCTCAAATCCCGAAACTCGAACAGGGTCAGGATATTGTGAATTTAAACAAATTTGAAAAAAAATTTATAAGAATTAAAAATTATGTGAGAAATATATATATATATACAGTCCTAAGAGGAGAGATGAAATTATAATAACTGAAAGAGCATATAGAGAGGGATCGAATGAGCCAGGTCCGAATGGGCTGTCAGGCTCGGGTGCCGAGATATTGGCCAAAAAGCTGTAGAGGAGGTGAGGGTATGCGTTCCAACAGATATGGTTTATAACAATAGTTGAATAGGCGTTCTTTTTTGGGCATCTGGATTGTAAAACAGTCCTCAATCCCATGTCGTGAGAGTCTATGATGCTGGGCATGGTGAAAGTGGTGTTTTCCATTCTGCTGAGTGGCATGATGGCGATTGGGCGAACGATGGAATCCGAGAGGCGTGGCTATGGTGCTTCATCTTTATTGAAAATTTTTTTGAGCTTTTTGGCTTGGCTGAGAGCTTAAAGGCTGCTCTCTGATTGGATGCTGAGTACAGTGAACAGTGACTCCAATCGGCTGCCCTGGGGGTTGAGATTTAGAAAATGGGGAGGCACAAGTCCAGTAGGGATGAAAGAAATTAATAGTGACAAAAATTTTATAAAAGTAAAATTTTAGCTAAAATGGTGCCATAAAAATTATTGCACGAAAAAATAATTTTAAGAAGGATTATAAAAATCAAGAAGAATTCTTCTTGGTCTTTTAGTATTATCATAAGGAATGTAAGGAATTAAGTTTATGCATATTAGAATGATTGGTTTCAGGTAGAGCGTTGAAAAAGTTAATTGCCATTTTCTGAATATGAGATTTAAAACTAGTAATTTTTAATGCGTTACGTATATCGTCATTGCGCATGTACCTTGTGGCTTTGACAATCATAGGTATTAGAGAATTTTGCAGAGTGTCAAGAATATTAATATTTGTATTAGCGACATATCCCCATACTGGACTAGCGTACACTATAATTGGACGCATAGCGGCTGTATAGAGAATATAACAATAGTTATTACGACCCCCCAAATATCAGTCTCCTAGCACCAAAAAAGGGGCATGTTAAAATATTAAGAGAATGGTGTGCGCGCGCATCGTATTGTGATAAATCAACTGAGATCAATGTAAAAAATAAGAGGGTGAATAGCCCAATAGTTGACTAGCTCATTCCGAGCATAGACGGTCTAATGCAACACAAATAACTCACAGTTCTCAACGTAAATGTTTAAAATTCCTCGCAAAGGGTGAAAGGTCCGGAGTGCTCAATAAACCTCTTTGTTTTTCAGAAGCATTTTTCGAGGCTCTCCAATCTAATGAAATAAAGCAAAGCATAAATTGTCCACTTCAGTCACGTTTATAACTTCGGCCGTGATGACTTTGTTTATTTGTTTAGCTTAGCGTGGAAGGGGGGGAAACGACGAATGCTTCGACATTGTCGTGTGGCATTTATACATTGATGCATTATTCTACTGGAATCGTGCTGTGAAAGGATTATATGGTATCAAAGGAATCAAAAGATGCTTGCGTATGTGTTATTTATCGCCGAGGAAAAGAACACATAAGCTAATAACTTTGCTCACTTTGAACATCGTATTCATGCTGTGATTTATTGGAAAATGCGTAACAGCTTACTATGTTGCATTTATTCTATAAAACAAGTAATAAAAAAAATTAAGTCAATTCCTACTTACATCAACAAAGAAAAATTTTATTTTACCTACTTTTTATTAAATAGTTACAATTAATATAAATATGTATGTATGACATAATCACAGCATTAAGTGTTAATTAATTTTTATTAATTATCATTAAAGTATCGTATTGTTATCCAAAACAATCGTGTATATAAAATTTCAGTTCAACTGAATGCTTTAAACGAGTTAAAAAAACCCTTTTCAAGTTTTGACACACAAGTCGCCAACAGGGTCGCTAAGTCGCCAAAAATGATGCCAACGTGGCTGTATTTATAATTCTTTAAATAATTAGTTTTAATCAATTACGTATTTTCATTCAAAATAATCATGTATATAAAATTACAGCTCAAATGAGCGCTTTAAAATGTATTTTATTAACGATTGAAAATTCCACCAAGATAAATAAATAAATATATAGAGAGTGTGAGCTAATAGTAGGAATTGAAAAATCAGGTGTCACCCTTTAGTCCCGTGTGGTAGACACGGCATTCCTTTTTTTTTATCTATCATTCGGTAGATTGAGCGAAAATAATGAAAAATATTCAATAGATTTCTTAAAAAAACTTTTTAAATGATTCATCATTTTAATTTTGATTTTACAAGAAATCGAAAAAAAGAGCAAAAACAGGCATAACTATTCTAAATATAAGGGAATAGAATTTTTATTCTTTTAATTACTTCTCAAATGATTCATCATCTGATTTTATATTTTAACAAGAAATCGAAGAAAAAAAGACGAAAATAGACATTAATTATTCTAAATTTAAAAGAGAATAGAATTTTTTTGTTTAAAAAAATATTCACATAAAATTCTAAAATATTTTAAACATTAAAGTTTTTTTTAACTAGCATGAGAAAATAAATATAGAATAGTAAGCAAGCACTATTTTTTTTTTGAAAAATAAAAACACAATAAATGAAATCTTTAGTAAGTAAGTGTTCCACATTGTGCCTCTCTAAAATAAAACTAACAGCAAAATATGAGAATTTAAGAGAAAAACTTAATAAGTCTCCCCAAAATCATTTTAAGTAAATTGAGTTTCATTTGATTTGGAACATAAGAATGACAAGTTTTTTATTACTCTACGAGAATAGAAACTTCTATTAATTTTTATTACAGCAAGCGCAAATAGGAAAAGGTTGAAAAGTATAATCATTTCAACAACTATAATAATTATTTATTTAAAATCACTGAAATGTACTTAGTCTTTTATATAATATATATATATATATATATATATATATATATGTATATATATATATAATATCTACCCTCAGTCTAGAGTTATTTCATTTTTATAGAATGAAAAATTGTTCTATTTCAGTTAAATGAAATTTTAGCAGTTTAGAAAATTACGGTAAGTTTCGTAAATTGAAATATAAACTATAATCTTTCATTCAGTGATATAATTCAGTTAAACAATTCAGCTTTTGTTTTATTTTATAATCTTTTGAATTATTTAAGACAATAAATAACTGAAATTTTAGAGACAGAGAGAATCAACTATGAAAAAATGAGATGTAGCATCTATTGTGCAGGAATAAAAATTGGCACTTTTCCGTTTCACGAGGACAGGAGATAAAGTCGCTATAAAAATAATACAGCTGACGCCAAACGGAATATTTTTGTTGGTAACCTTTTACAACCACATTTTCGAAACAAGTCGTAGTCATTTCTTATCAGCAACGTTTTTTTTTCATAATATAACAAAATTGGATGAAAAGACTATGAGAACTAATATTTATTAACATTTTCCATGCGTATATTGTGTGTTGTCGCCAATAACGCAACTTGGCGAGATTTGCAGCGGCGAAACGGAAAAGTACCTAAGAAATTTAAAGCATAACATAGAACATTTTGTTTTTACAGAAGCTGTAAATCGTATTTGTTTTTTTATGTTTTGTTGCTCTGTTATTAATTTTATTGGATTTAAAAGAAAGAAACGCATCCGAACATGATTCCTATGTCAAAAATGAAGATTATATATTTGTTGTGACACGAGAAACTATTATTCTTCGCTTCAATAATCCTTTCATTATTTTTCATTACGCATGATAAATGAAGCTATTTACAATAAAGAGAGAGAGAGAGAGAATTATTGAGACTATTTACATGAAACAACTAATATATGAGCACACGCTTCGTAAAGATAAAATATTATACAGTTCTTTTCGTAACGTTAAAACGCAACCATCTTTAGAATATTCCAAAAACTAACTTATCTAAAATTCTGTTTCCAGATTCAAAATGAATAAACAAACGTAAAGAAAACATTAAATTATATCAAACAGGGAATATCTATCTTATTAGGAGTGGCAACAGTAAGAGCCCTACTTAACAGAGCTTTGTAAATTATTTATCCTTTGGCTGGATAAGAAAATCAACCTCAATGCCGTGTAAAAAGATAAGTACAACTGCAAAAAGAAAATATTTAACTATCATGTTTTAAAAATGCAAAACTCGTGAAAAGCCCTGTTGCGTGATTTTAAAAAAATCTCTCTACTTTATCTTAACAAACATCTTGAAGAACATTTAAAACAAATTAAAACCAAACCAAACCAAAAGAGGAAAAAAAGAAAATGTTGTTTCAGAAACAAGAAGTGACCGGTTCAAACAGTTAATAACAATTTTGCATGCAATTATTATTTCCATGCGTGAACATCAAATAAATGCAGCACTAAAAGCTTTTGGTAGATAAATAGCATTTCCAAAAAAGCCAAACGAAAACATTGTTGTAAAATGCAATACTCCTCACGTCGGTAGGAAAAAAAAATAATGAACGTGATTCTTAGAATTACGACAGGTTAAAAAGTAAATAAAAATGCTAAAGAATGCATACTATGACCCTTTATTATGTCTTTGCTTTCTTGTCTTAACTGCGGGCTTTTTTCCCCATGCGCGCAATCATGACAAGGTCATTTCAACAAGCAGCTGAAATTGGAAGATTTCCCCACAAAATTCCCTAATTCGTCAAGATGAGGGGTTTGAACAAGTTATAACTGTTAAACATACAAAGGGAAATTGAAATTATAAAAGTACGCAATGGGGTGGTTAACATGGAGAAAAAAAAATTGATATCAATTGGAACCAAACTATGCGGAAAAGATGTTCGAAATTGGAATTAGGAGAAAAATAATTAAAAAAATTAATTTCAAAATTTAATATTAACACAAAGGAGGTGAATTTAAAAAAAAATGGAAAAAGCCTTAAGGGGAAACCAGGACATGCTCGATGCTTTATACCAGGACATGCTCGAAAGAGTAAAATGCCAAAAACAAGACTCTTTGCTTATGGAACATACACCTTTAAAAATTTGCAATAGAACTTGGATTTTTTTTGTGATCTCAATACAAATATTTTAATCATTTTATAAAAATACAAAAACAATTCTTCTGTTCAAAAACAGTTTTATTGAACAGAAATTTTTTTTTTCTATTTAATTTAATTTGGATATAATTTTTGAGATCACATAATACCAGCTTATGTTTAGGTACCATTTTCTAAAAAAGTATCTCTTAAATATGTAAAATATTTTCCGCGCATATATAAAACAATACACACAAAATAGAGAGAATTCTTTTAGAAAAATATTAAGATAGTTTCTTTAAAAAAGTTATAAAACTTTGTAATTTTGAAATTTTTTATCCCCCCCCTTTTTTTACACATAAAACTATTTTTTTAAAAAACTATTTACTACTTCAACTAAAAAACAGGTTCATTACATGTGCACAGGTATCCTGTATAGAAGTATAAAAAATTTGGAACTCACACATATATAGTGCAATATATTTTTTAAAAGTGTACCTAAAAATAAGAAATTATGCTTTGAATAAAAAGTGAAAAAATTAATTATTTATAAGCGTTTGTTTTCTTTTTTAGTCTCTCTCTCAATTACTTTTTTTCATATTTTAAGATTATTTTATTAATGAACATATAAGTATTTTTCATTTTTAGATTCAGAAAAATATGTACTATTTTTTAATACTAAAATTGAAAAATCGATTTTTTGAATGTGTATGATGTCCTGGTTCTCTTAATTATGGCTAGATAATTTTAGACTCAAAATAATTATTTGTGTACAATATAAATAATCAAAAGAGGTATTATAGATTGATGAGTATCTAGCAGTGGCGTAACGTACACCACAGTAGGTAATTATTTTTTTAAAAATTTAATACTAAAGAAACTGTTAAATGTACCTAATCTTTTTTTCCCTTGAAACTATTTAATAAGTCTCCTTTCATCGCAATAAATGTTAAACGCCCTAATATGCTGTTTCACTTTGACAAAAGTTTTACTTTGATTTTTTATCATAAAAAAAAATAATTCCTAAGCTTCACTCCCCTTGTGGCAGTACCTAAAATAAGAATGATTTTTCAAAATAGAACGCATGTTCACAGCATATCAACATGAAAAACTGTTTTAATAATTATTTTAATATGAAAGGTTGCTTTCTCCATACAATCAATTTTTGCATATAAAAAATAAATTTTTTAAGTAAATTTTTCTTTGAGATTCTTTTGCAACGAAATTGAAAAAAAAATCGGTGTTTGTTAACCTACTAGAGATAGGTAAATACAGTAATACCTTGACTTACTCGAACCCGGATTTACGGGATTTTCAAATCTCGTCGATTCGTCTTTTGTTTGAGGGGAAACAAATTGGTAAAATTGATGAAATTCATAATGTGATTGAAGGAGTTGTCGATCTTGCCTGGCAAATAAATCCAAAATTGGATTGAGATGACATTCAAAAACTTCTGCATTCCTAATCAGGAGCTCAGAATTGATGAGCTCATGGAAATGCTTGAGCAAAAGTAAGACACTGGAGAACTTAAGACCCAGTTCCATCAGAAGATCGTACGAGGGTTGAAAGTTTGACAGAAGGTATCAGTTTAATTGAATGAGGGGTACAAATTTTAGAAAATATAGACTCCAAAAATGAGAGTATTTTTTTTCACGAAACAAGGAATAAAAAATTTATTGGCATTCTTCGAGTAAATTTGTGGGAGGAAAAAAATTTTGATTAGATTTTAAGAAACCTTCTGCATCAGAGGCTTAGCTACTAACATATCAGCCATATCAATGATACGAGGCTCCCAAGCTACAGGGATCCCAACTCGTGTAAGCAAAAAAATCGTCAGATATTAAAAATCCCAAAACAAGGCTTCTAAGGAATCTTCGGTACAGGGCCCACTCAGGTCTAGCTACGCCAGTGTTCTACATCAAACTAACATCGGTTTGAGATTTTGTATTTGTGTTATCTAGGATTTTATTCAACAATTTTTTTTAATTATTATTTTCTTCCTTCTCCAGCCTAAATAAAAATAGTTTATATGTGAAATCATACTCCGACTCACTCAGTCCCACTTATCGCGTAAGTTCGGGGTATTACTGTACTTCAAATAAAAAAAAATAAAAATCCGGAAGAAGAAACAAATTTTAAAAAATCTTGAATTAATCACAAAGAGGAATCATTTTTGTTAAGCGATTCATATTGCATGTTGCATATTTAAAATACTATAATATGTCGAATAATTATAGTATTGCATTCAACTGTTTTTTTTAAAAAATGTTTATTGTATTTCAGTTTTGTAGCAAAAATGTACTGCTAAAAGAAGCTGAATATCCTGTTGCCTGGCCAACATATTCATACCAATCTGAAATAAAGATATTAAAACGATTAAGATTATTGTATTAAAGTCAATTAAGCAATTAAAGGATTCTTAATAGCTTTCTATTTTTATAATTTATGTGTTCAGAATATACACAAAGAATCAGAAATTAAAACCGTGACTAGAAACTCAAGTACAAACAAAATACATGAGCAATATGCTTCGAATATTTTGTAAAATAAAACGGGCCAGCATTATAAGGTGAGTCTTTCGCCTCAAAAAATGATGCCAATACAGATTAATGAATTACATATTTCAAAATTACTTTGATGCAACTCATAGCCAAAGAAAAACTCTTGTAGCTAAAATAGCACTTGTCATTATTGACCCAAGTGTGTGTTCCTTCCTCACGAAATTACTCATTCCCTTAAATGAATGCGTAAAAGTCTTGGTATAAGATGCTCTCAAATATCCTTCTAAATCGGTATCGAAATCGATCTGGCAAACTAATGCCGTTCACAAGGCTTTAATTCATACCAGAAAAAGTTGCAATGCTTCAACTCAACTCCATCGCCAATGTGAATGGACATATACAAACAGACAAGCGGAGGCCACTGCACGTTGTCCCAAGTGGCACTTATGACATGACGTCAAACACATAGCGTACACATCCTCCTTTCTTCAGATTTTTGGTTACACTGTTCTCTAGGTTTGCCACCATTTGGCGATACCTCAGTTCCTTTACCCAGAATTAAGAAAGTTATCACATTCTACTCTTTCCTAAGGTTTATATCAGCAATACTCAACCTGCCGCCCGCCGCACTTTTCTGAGTGGCCCCAGTGGCGTAACGTACACCCCCGCAACCCCTGCATAGCGGGGGGCCCAGGGTTCTAAGGGACCCAAAGCCTGACTGATGCAAGTGCCTACCCTTTGTAAAATTCAACGTGGGGGTCCAAAACTTGACTTTGCAGGGGGGCCCAAATGTTCTCCGTTACGCCACTGTCATTTGCATTAACAAATTCAATTATTTAAGAACAATGTATTAAAAATTTAGCGAGAAATTCTATCAATCAAGCAATACCATGTATCAATTTGCTATTTTGCTGGTAGGAATTGCGCGCGGGGAGGGAATAACTTTTTACCTTTTTGTAATTGTAATGGTTACAGCTAACAAATAATAGTAGAATAGCGACTATTTTATATGGGTGAAACTAATTTTTAATTAACCTTCATGCCTTCCAAGTGAAAAATATCTAAAGAATATTTATTTCAAGACGATTGGGATCATGACTGTTTTGTAGAAAAAAAACAAACATGTGAGTCAACAACTTGTTTAACTTGTCATGAAAATGTTGCTATATTTAAAAAATATATAATTTTGCTCGTCACTATACCACTAAGCACAAATCTTTCTCAATGCCTCCTTTTTTTTCAGCAACAAAATATTTTGGGGTTGGGGACTTGGGACCATTGATATAAAAAGGAAATCTAAATTACAAGGTAAAAAAAATGCATTAAATCCTTTTGTGTGTGTGTGGGTCGAGTTTGATGGAGTTTGATATAGGTTTTAAATGAAATCCAAAAAACTATTAATATTTTGATCAATTTCTGCATTTTAAATATCTTTGATCTTATAGCGTCCGCTCCCTCCTCCCCGGTATTCCTCACGTTGCGGCCCGCGAGAAATAGCTGTCATATGTATGTGGCCCGGCTGAAGAAAAGGTTGAGTACCGCTGGTTTATATCGATATGTTTGAGATAAAAGGCAACTCCGATCATTCGAAATTCTAATTACATGCAATGAATTAAGGAATACAATGCCTTGATTTTTTATGATGTACTGAATTTCCTTATAACGAATGGATTTCTCGAGAATATATACATATTGTCATGGATCGAAGTTCTTCATTTCATATGGATGAATCAAAAAGAATTCGTCTTGCGTGAAAAAAACTTGAAATATTTCGCCATACTATAATAATCAAAGGTTTGGGTGGAAAAAATGTGGTTTTGTAAGTAAATTCGAATCGAGCAAAACACATTTTTTTCCACTTTTCTCTAAATCAGGGGCGGGCAAACCTTTTCAGGTTACGGTCCTACTAATTTTTTCACGGTGTTGCAGTCCACCCAGTGATGTAGTAGTGAGCCAAAAAGGTCTACAATAGTTAATAATAAATGCGAAATATACACTTACCTATATAACTATAGTAAAAGAAACTTACACTTTTAAGACCGCGTTCAAAGCAAAACGCAAGATACAAACGTAATAATAATAGCCACAAATATAACAATATCAAATGATGCATTTATAATCAAACATATCAACATACATTAAAAAATAAAAACATTTTCATCTTAAGTTAATTCTCGTAGTTATAGTAGCAGAAGACTTAGTCTGCATATACTGTCAACCAATCTTGAATATATCTATATACTAACTACTACAGTGGCGTAACGGAGAACTTTTGGGGCCCCCTGCAAAGTCAGGTTTGGGGCCCACATGTTGAATTTTACATAGGGTAGGCACATGCGTCAGTCAGGCTTTGGGCCCCTTTAGAACCCTGCCCCCCGCGATGCGGGGTTGCGGGGTGCACGTTACGCCACTGAACTGCTAATCTGCAGGTGGTCAGCCTGAAATGTCTCGGCGTATGATTGGTCGATCATGATCGACTTAATGCCCACCCTTGCCCTAAATATTTCGGAAACTGTAGAACGTTTCTGGCATTCTACACAAATCCTTCGAAGTAGAAAAATTTTCACAATTCGTGATAAAGTATAATAGATAAATCGACTTTGGTTAAGGTACGATTATAGAAAAAAATGCACTAAGTACGATTTATAAAAAGAATTCTTTGATTTAATAGTTTTTTCTGATTTTTTTTTGGTTGTTCCCTACGTATATGTATTATGAAAAACAGTTTTTTTTTTTGCCCAAAATATTACAAAACACTAATCATTTAATCTTATTAAATAAAAATTTAAAAATCTATGAAATGATTTTTTAAAATGCTATTCCTTTTTACAATAGTTGTCTTACACAAATGAAATTTGATTTAAAAGTACGTCGAACTATTTTATGAAAGGTGGTATGGGTTTTGGGTGTTTAGCTTAGAGCTTTCAAATTTCATGAGCTTATAGAACAATATATAAAAAATAGTTTAGGCTAAAAAAATTGTTTTGATTATTTTGACTCATTTTTGCCAATTGAATCGTACTGTGTCCCCTCAATTTTTCACTGAAATAAAACATACAAAAAATTAAACAATTGAACGAATACAGCAATAGAACTAAAGAGTAAAAAAGGTCAATTCTTTTAAAAATTATGTTATACGCTTACTCGTACTGAAATAACCCAAGATATCTACTCCAAAAAGCACGGACAATTAAATGGACAACACTCAACAACTTAAAGTACGATCCAGCGTACGATAAAATGATTGGAGATAGCGCGTTGAGTGCCAATTTTGTTTCCTGATCAATCATCAAATAATTTGTTGCTTTATTTCCAGAGATCAATGGCTAACAAGAAAACTCATTAACTGTTCCATCCTTTTGGAGATTTTCATTGACAGACACTATGAAGTGCATCAAGAGTACGATGTACTCATTATATCAAATTGCTTACGAAGACTTTATTACGAAATTAAAAAAAATAACAATGAAATAAAAATGTTGGAGATAATTCTAGATTTTAATGTTTCATGGGTTATTCCAAGCCAAACTGCACAAGGCTTTCGTTCATTATAAAATTTTATGTACCGTACATTCTGGTATCACGTACCTATAACTACAAACTATATATTTTTCAATTTTTGGGTATATTCCCCATAAAACGCTCACCCTTTTTCGTATAAAGGAACCAAAAATGTATAGGGTGTTTTTTGAGAGGTATAGAACTTTAAATTGCAATAAAACAGTGATGTATTATTCGATTGACATGAATTTTTTTTTATTCGAAAGATAATCTTGTGGCATTACATTTTAAATAGCATTTCTGGCATAGGACTGCCACGGCTGGCTCGGATGTAGTCCAATCTGGACGTCCAATTTTCGATGACTTTTTCCAACTTTTGTGGCCGTATATCGGCAATAACACGGCGAATGTTGTCTTCCAAATGGTCAAGCGTTTGTGGCTTATCCGCATAGACCAATGACTTTACATAGCCCCACAGAAAATAGTCTAGCGGTGTTAAATCACAAGATCTTGGAGGCCAATTCACAGGTCCAAAACGTGAAATTAGGCGGTCACCAAACGTGTCTTTCAATAAATCGATTGTGGCACGAGCTGTGTGACATGTTGCGCCGTCTTGTTGGAACCACAGCTCCTGGACATCATGATTGTTAAATTCAGGAAAGAAAAAGTTAGTAATCACGGCTCTATACCGATCACCATTGACTGTAACGTTGTGGCCTTCATCGTTTTTGAAGAAGTACGGACCAATGATTCCACCAGCCCATAAAGCTCACCAAACAGTCAGTTTTTCTGGATGTAACGGTGTTTCGACATACACTTGTGAATTAGCTTCACTCCAAATGCGGCAGTTTTGTTTGTTGACGTAGCCATTCAACCAGAAGTGCGCTTCATCGCTAGACAAAATTCGCTTATGAAAATCCGAAACAACGGCAATCTCGTTTTGGGCCCATTCGACGAATCTACGCCTTGCTTGATCATATTTAAAATGTAATGCCACAAGATTATCTTTCGAATAAAAAAAATTCATGTCAATCGAATAATACATCGTTGTTTTATTGCAATTTAAAGTTCTATACCTCTAAAAAAACGCCCTATACATGTGTGACACTCGTATCTTTTAAAGTCATTTTCTCAAAGGATTTCTCTCGGCTTTCGAGCAATGATATGCTGATTTGACAAGTGATAAGAGGAATACGCGTCACGCGTGACTGATTTAAATTCCGTTCACCAAAGTACGCACCGCATCTTTTCTGTGGCGTCCGCATCTTTACTAATGAAATCAGTGTCACAAGTTTATTGTCTGTGATTGCCGAATAATGCGAGCACGCGTGGTCGATTGAACTAAACCCAAAAAATCTCGGAGGGGTTTCCAATCCCCGGATGAATAGTTTATTAATTCTGATGATTAGTTCCGAGATAATAAGCCATAACTTTTGAATACTTTAAGCCTGCACACCCTGTACAATCACAAAACACACACACACACATAATCATGTAATCGTACAGAAATGAAAACTTGATTTTTTTCACAGTAGAGAGTTTTGAGATTTTTCTTCTTTAATGCGTTGTCATTAAATGAAATAAATTTCATTTACTCGTTTGAAGTAAAAAAAATGCACAACTCTTAAAATATTATTTCTTAGGTGATGTAGTATATTAAGAGAAGTGAAAAGGAGAAACTTCGGCGACCTCGAATAGAAGATGCAAGCACTCATCTCGGAGAGAGAGTAAACGTTTAACCTCTCTATCGACTTTATTTTCTACAACAACCTCGCCAGTCCATTTTTACTACACCAGAAAGCTTTGATGCTGTCGTAAAATGAAAAAGAAGACGAAAAATAAATAAGATTCAATAAGAAAAAAACTCCACTCTTCATAAAAGTTCCGAATACACACACACTAGAAAATGTCTTACGTAAAGAAGGAGGTGTTTGCAAAAATCAAGCAAATAAAGCGCCATCTTGAGTCACAAAACTTAACACAGAGAAAATGAAAAACTTTTTTTTCTTTTTATCAGGAAGAGAAGCAGCTTTTAAAATTAGGAAATGATTTGAAATGTTACCAGAAGAAGCCTGCTTAAAATACATGAATTATTAAAATAGGTAAATGTTATCTTTATGATGGCGATTCTGTGTGTGTGAGCGCGTGTGTAGCGTTTCTTTAATAAAATTAGAAATCTTTACTTTTTTATTTCCGCCCCCCTGTTCTCTCTTTCAAATAAGTTTCATATTATTTTGCACAATGTGTAAAAGTATGTTTAAAAATTTTTAAAATATAAAATCTCGAATTAAAACTTATCTTTTTACAGATAATAAATAAACAAAACTAATTTAACACAGAAAGATGTAAACAGCATGTAAATCAAATTTATTAAGGAAACCTAATTTTATGAACTAAGAGTCGAGAAACAAAAATCACCAATGAATATTACTGTATTTTATTAAATAAAGTTTCTAATAAGAGTTTTAAAAGGTGAAATTTTAAAAAAATGATCTCAAATTTTCAAACAATAAAGAAGGTGCATTTTCAAAAGAGAAACGGAAACTCAAGTTTAACAGAGAGACTGGCAAATATATGGCGCAGGAAAATGATGAAATTAGGACTTTCATTGAATCACTAAGGGAGATAGATGATCCATTCACGCAAGATGTTAAAATAACGTCTCTTTGAGGTAATTCACCTAATGAAAGTAAGTGATTTGATCAAATCCCCAAACTGTTTTAGTGAAATGATGAAATGAACAAGTCAGCCATTTTTTTAAAGATTTGGGGTTGATATTTAGGGGATCGATAGTACTACCTGTATGGTTAGGAAGTACAAGGACTCGACCCCCAGGTGTCCCCCCCTGGACAGCATTTTGCCAATGCCAATCCTGACTAGTTCATTTCATCATTTCACTGAAACAGTTCAGGGTTTGATAAAATCACTTACACTCATTATGGAAATGACCTTGAGAAGAGACGTCATTTTAACATCTCTCGTCAACTGATCCCATCCCTTAAGGATGATGTGAAATCCCTAAGGGAAAGGGGGACAAATCCGGGGGGGGGCGATTCCTTGTACTTCATAAACATATAGGTAGTACTATCGATTCCCTAAATATCAACCCCATATCTTTAAAAAAATGACTGACTTGTAAGTTTCGTCATTTCACTAAAACAGTTCTTGGATTTGATCAAATCACTTACTTACATAAGGGAAATGACCTCAAAGAGACGCTATTTTAATATCTTGCGTGAATCTCCCTTGGGAATTCGATGAAAGTCCTAATTTCATCATTTTCCTGCGACATATATAAATATTCCCCAAAGAGATTCTACAAGTGGAATTTTTTACTCGGTATTTTACGCCGATTTTCAAATGGGAACGCATTTAATTCCGAAATTTTTGTAATATTCATTTATATTCTTACAAATATTATTTAAACATTGTAATAATTTTCAAAAGCAAACAATTAGGCATTTATTTATTCAAAAATACACACTTCTATAATTTATTACATAAAATATTTATTTTTTAATTTGGAGTTCAGGGTTAGGTTTGTAGGAATAATAGTTAATTAGAATAATAGAGTTTTCCAAAAATGTCATCATTATTTATATTTAGAGAATAACACGATCTTACTAAAGATAAGATCTTCGAATGTGGTGCTTAAAAAAAATTAAGTTTATTTTTCATTAAATTAGTTTATAGTTAAAGAACTCACAAACATTCCATTCAAATAATGCATTTACATAATATACACTTAATACACAATGATTATATTTAAGCACACAGAGACATGCCGTGGGTGGATTTTGGGACACTCAAGGTCATGTCTTACTCTAGAATGGAAAATTTGAGCGCATATTTCGGAAATAATATGCATTTGATCATCGGATCGCGGGGAGAGAGAGAGACAGGCAGACCTTCAAAAAAATCTTCCTCTTTTATTCTTTTTCCGATAAAAAATAATATAGAAATGATATTGTTCCATGTGTGTGTGTGTGTGTGTGTGTGTGTGTGTGTGTGTGTGTGTGTGTGTGTGTGTGTGTGTACACAAATGGTCCTGGACGACCTTTGATGAATTTGTGATTTTATATTGAAACTCTTTAATTAAATAAATCATTGGTTTCGTCTTTTTGATAACCTTGAATAAAATGTCAACAAATTTTTTATTTCCAGTTGCATTTGTACGATTTTCTTTTTCTCTTCCTCATGAAATATTTGCAAGAATTTACCTTGATCTTTTTGGCTCTATTTTATTTGCTTTTGAGATCTAGTGGATTAATTATATACATTTTGCCGTTTGAATTTTTCCGTCCGTTAAACAACGGCCATATTATTTATTTTCAATATCTAGCGGATGCCTATTATTTCCAATAAATCGATTTTCTGTTTTGATTTCAAGTTTTCGATTGGGCAACGGCCTTGCAGGAAAAAAAGAATTCCTGGTTCACTCCCATTCTAACATTATCATACGATAATAGGCAATGGCGTAACGAAGCATGTAAGGCCCCCCTGCAAAGAAAGGTTTTACCTAAAGATTTTAAAAATTAGTTAAATGCGTACTCGGCATCAGTCAAGCTTTGGGCCCCCTAGAATCCTAAATTTTATATAAAAATCGCTTGAAGTTTACGTCTTTCTTGGAAATGCTACCGTTAAAGCTCGAAAGCCGTTAACGTGCAGATTATCTAACTACTCAGCGAATTAATTGATTTGTTTTTTAAACGTGAGGAATCAAGAGTTTTCCAAATTATAGATAGGTAGTTTTCACATTAGTGATTTCCGTATCGTTTAAGTTCATAAGTCACTCTCATTTCGTTTCATTTCTGTAAGGAATTTTGAATGAAAGCGTTGACTCATCCTACTATGATTTAGAAACAGAGTAGCAGAGATACACTGTAAATGTATTCAAAAAGATATAATAAATTTTATTTCATTTCCTTAATTGCAATAATATTTTAAACCGTTTGATTCTTTGTATTTTAATTTTTGAATTGCTTGATGATTGATTCTAGCAACTAATTTTTTGATTGTTAGATTGTATTAACCTGATTCTTTAGACATAAAAAAATAAATAAACATTTAATTTAAGCGTACAGAAACGTTTGCTGTTGATCCACCAAAGATCTTTTTTTCCCTTAAGCGAGTGCCTAGTACAGGGTTGGCGAACCAGTGGCACGCAATACAATATTTTGGGCACGCCAACAATCAAAATGGTTTGCATTTTATTTCAAAATAACAAGGTTCAGTATGAAGTATTACGAACAAACGTGGCGGGAGCACACCCGTTTATTATTGTCCTGCCTTTGTTACATCGTGGACTTGAGTTGCTTGTGATGTAAAATTTGTCTAAGCATAACATAGTCAATTTCGTTGAAACTACTGTAGTTTGAAATTTATTTGTGTTATATTTACGATTTTTAATTGCTATTTAGCATTGCTAGTTCAGCAACAGAACAAAAAGTGTAAGATAGTAAGTGTAACAAAGAATTTCTTACTTGGAGAATCTAGAAGCATGGCATTATTAGTGAAGGCAACAAAGCGGAATGCGTTTTATGTTCTGGAACAGTGGTATGCAGAATATCGTCTGTAAAACGGCATTTTGAAGCAAATCACAAATCCTCTTGTCAAAAAAGTGAAATGCAGCAGAAGTAATTAATTGTATAGAAACCAATTGGCAGATGACTCCAATTCAGTGGCGCACACAAGGGGGGTCCTGGGGTTCCGCCCCCCAAAGCCCTTGATTTTTTTCCCGATTGATTATAATTCTAAGTATATAGTACGTAAAATTTAATTAATTACTTGCTATTAATGATTAATTTTATTAATTAATGCTAATTATTTATTCAAAAACTAGTTTTTTACTGTGTTTTGTTCCCGAAAATCGACTAAATCAAAAGGAGCATGATACAAGAATGGTGAACTTTCGACCCCGGACCCCCCTCTGAAAAAATCCTGTGTGCACCACTGCTCCAATTCAATATGCATTCTACTAAAAGCAACCTTGCAATTTTAATATGTTATTTACCATCCAATTTGCAACAACAGAAGTCACACTAATGTTACTTTAATTTGAATTACTCGTATAACTAAAATATTTACAACTATACAGAGCAAAAAGTATTTTTTTCGTAATAAATAACGAGTTTTGACCACTTATCGCAAGTCTCATTAAGCACTTCCTTAGAAAAAATGGCACGTTGATCCATAACGGTTCGCCACCCCTGGCCTAATACGTAATGTGCAGATTAACGAGTGTCAAGCAGGTAATGAGCAAATTTTATCTAGGTAATTCTCAGATTACTTAGGTAATTTGCAGTGGAGTAACGGAGAATATTAGGGCATCTCTGTAAAGTCAGATTTTGAGCTTCAAGCCGGATCTTACAAAGTATTGCAAAGCTATAACATTAAAAAGGCTTTGAGCCCCCAAAACTCTGGCGTTGGGGGGTTGCAGGTGTGTAATTTAAGTAATGAAACAATTTTCTGCACTTTAACGGATCTCTCTAGTTAATTTGTAACTTGCCTAACAACTTTGTGGAGAAATTTATTTCTGCACTTAAGCAATAACGCTTTTTTTTTACTGCCAAGAAAAAAATTTATAAAATCATAGCGTGAAACATTTTTGGTACTCAAAATAAAAAAAATTGAACTCTTTAAAACTATTGTAATTATAATATTGTACATTTTATTCTCTATATAAAAATGTTTCATAACAGAAATTCATTCCAAAACTACAAGATCTAAACTTTTTCACCTTGATAAAGTTCCCATTCCTTGTTTCAAACAATAAATATTTCAGCAAAAAAAAAAGTCTAGAAGTTGAACCATTTTTTTTCTTTCGTTCCATTCTGTGAAATGAAACATGTACTACATCATCAATTGGAGTCCTGTTTGACGATCACTTGGAAAAAGAGGGGGAAAGTAAGGGAATTTTTTTATTTTCAGCTTTTCTTTTCTTTCTTCTTTTACAAACAACTTGGCTTCAAATGTAGTGGCCACTTCATAAAAATCAAACATTCACAGAACGTTTAAACATTGGTGAAGAAAGGAAAAGACGTTATTGGTTGTGGTTGGAGCGTATAAAGGCTTTTGATTTGACTTTTATTTGTTCGTCTTTGGTTGGTCTTTTTTATTTTTTGTTCTCCTCTTTTCCCATCTCGATGGACACTTGAAAGAGGTCATGGGATGGGAAAAAAAGAAGAAAAAATGCATAAAATTTTGCTACAACGGTTAATACGGATTTGGTAGATCTTATTTTTAATATTTATTCTGTAGATATTTTAACAATTAGTAGGGAACTTTGTTGTTGGGAACTTTTAAGTTGACATAAAGGTCTTCGAATTTTTAAGAGCTTTCATCAGTTTGAAACATTATTTCATTGTTCGTAAACCATTTTACAAGTAACATTCTATATTCAGTATTTTATATTTATAACTATTTTATTTATTAATTTACTTACTAAGTTATATTGAAAACACAAATGCTTTCTTTGATAGAAAATGTATTGTTAAAACTAGATTTGAATTATTCATTTACTTCTGTTATTATTTCTGAATGTTGTTAACATTTTTACATGAAACTGAATTTTGAACTATTATTCTCTCATATTCATTTTAAATATGAAAGACTTCCAGAAAAATCTTTTTGAGTTCGTTTTTATAGCATTGAAAAAAGAAAATATCAATTGAGAAATTTAGTTATGGAAATTTTGATATTGTCGGAAAATTTTGTAATAAAAATATATCATGAGAGATTACTATAATTTGGCTATATGTGTACTTTTCTTAATGTTTCTTACAAAAAAAAACTTAACATTTTGTGTATTTCCAGTTAAAATTTTTTATTTGTAATTATTGCAAAATTTTAGTGTTTTAATTTAAAAATATTCCTTAATTATATTTTAATTTAATGATATGATTACATTAAAAGGTACCGAAACGGAAAATTAAATCTGTATAATTCACTTAATATCCATTAAATATTTTTGAAACATAAAGAACAATCTCGCTATTTTTATCACTTTCTCTCAAAAATCTACTTTAAATTAATTATAAATCAAAAAATACATTAGATTTTTTAACACGAACATAATCCTATATGAATATGCCAAACTTATCCCAAACAATGCATTTCTTCGATGTATTCATACCATTTGAATCTAGATTTTAAAAATTGAACGTAAAATCTATATAATTCAATGTTTATTTATATTATATTTTCCACTTATGAACTAATAGTGTCAGGAGTTGCTTCTCTCTACCTAATTATTATCTTTGTTTTTGATGTGTTTTAAAACTTGCAAATGGCAACAGTTAAGTTTTTATGTTATTCTAATTTTCGTGGGAATAAAAAATGGCTTTTAATTGTTATTCATGAGTTTTAGAGAATTAATAATTACTAAATAACTAAAGAATTAATAACTATTAGAGTTTTTGCTCCATTTCATGCCCTCGCAGTGTTTTTTAAGATGTTAAAACAATACCTTAATCGAACTGTAGTTACAATTATTCTAAATTCGAATTCCATAACGGAACAAATAGAACATTTATCAATCAAACGATAATTTTCCTTAATTAAATATTGTACCTTTAGTAGATAAACTTGTTTAATTTTGGTTTTACAATTACCGTAAAATCCGACGTATAACGCGCACTTGTAACAAAAAAAAAATAAGATCGAAATTTACGGGTGCGTGTTGTACGCCAGGTATTAAATTGAGAGCTTTACAAATAAAAAGATGAGCATAGAAAAAAATTATACTTCTACATACATCGAAATACTGTTTATTTAAAAGAAATTACATTTCTTATAAACTTAAATGGTTATAGATCTAAAAGAGAGAGAGAGAGAGAGTATACTTTTTTTTCAATCTTGGTATAATATCTCGTAAAAGTGACTTCAAAACAAAATAGCATTACGCAAGTACATTTCAGGTTTCTTCGTAAGAAAGGGGGTGCACGTTATGCGGCGAATATATCCTAAAAATTAAAAATTGCAGCTTGAAAGTACAGGTGCGCGTTAAACACCGGATTTTACGGTACTTACTAAAGTTTCAATTTCCATGTGGTTTTAACTTTTTATTTTAAATTAATACATGTACATTCTTAATAACTTTTAAATTATGATGATTATTATTACATTTTTTAAAACTGTTTGCCCCATATTTCTTTTAACAGAATTTATAATGCCATTTATTTTGAATCTACACGATTTCCTCCATTCGTTTAATAGTTGAACGATGGTCTCCTAGGGTACGCTTAAAACATTTAATTTATCGACGTCATAAATATATTGTGACTGCGCACATTTTACATCTGGCTCTATTTCAGCATTGAAATTCAGGTTAATTCCCCAACTTTATTCTTCCTGGTTTACGCGCCAAAACGACTTCAGCTCTTTTTGGCAGAGGGACTATATTCAAATAATATCCTTTGAAGCTCTAATTGAAATCAAAACAACGTACTTAGCAAATTTTGCTTTTTTTTTCAAACAAAAATCCATTTTTTGCCCCGTTTCTTTCTCCAAGAAAAACTGGCGATTATACAGCCGATTTTGCGGTATGCATACATTTATAAATGACCCAAAAACTTGATGATTAATATTAGTTTTACAGCAAAAGCTAAAACTTAAAATAAAATAATTATTTTAGATTATTTAAAAAAACTATCTTTAAGACTGTAGGGAAAAATGACATAATCTACGTAGTCCTGTTCCGAACTTTGCCTTCATAAGTGAGTGGCAACGGACTTCGTAATTTTGAATCACGGTCAATTGACGAAGACGACTCCTTAGTTGGCACGGCCCCTCTCCTAATTACCACACCACAGTAGCAGAAGGACTTTAAGCCACGACAGATTTAACGGGCATCAGCCGTTCCTCTACACGATGAATCTTTAGTGGCACAAGAGCTCGAACTTTTGGCCAGGAAATCGTGACCATGACCACAGCCACTAGCCGTTCATGAAATGTAAAGATATGATAACAAATTATGGTTTAAAAAAACTGAAAACATGCTTTTATAGTTAATCGAACTAAAAAGTAAAGAACACGTTTTCAGTTTGTTGTATTTGTATTAACAATGAGCGCTTCCGATTTAGGGTTGTAACTCAATCTTTATGTGGCCACATCTGGTATTAGTCACCAAATCTGGAAATAGGAAATCGTTATACTCCTGATGATTCTGATCAAGACAATGGAACAAAATTATTAAATTATTGTATTGCGTTCCTTGACAAGTGAGCTAAATTTCGAATTAATTTGATCGTTTAAAGTGGATAAAAATCGAGTTCAAAGATTTCGTTACATACAGGTGAAGCTAATAAAAGCATCTTAAAAATGCTTGAGTATATGATTGCGATAGTTATTAAATTCGAAGACTTTTTGAAATGTATAATATTAGGTGTAAATCATGAATAGGAATAGAAACGGAGTTTTAAAATAAAAATAAGGATACTAAAAGAAAATTTCAGAATATGGTTATCATAGTTATATGTACATTTCTTTTAAACGATCAGTATCCGAAAAAAATATTTTACGGTTTGAAGATAGAGCCTTAATACAGAATATGTTCTACAATTCAACAAATTTAATTTCATACACAGACTTGAGATAAAAAGGAAAGATTATACAAATAAAAAAATGCAAGTTAAAGTATGTGTTCTTGACAACATTAAGCACGTTTGGCGTGATTATTTTTTTTAAAGACGCCTAGAAGGAAGCCAAATTAAGATAGTTTTCTCCTATTGTTAAAAACTAGGACACATAAAAATCTTTCCAGACTACCGCACACATTCCTTCTTCATTGTCCTATAAAAAGTAGGATATTTTTACATATCTGTGTTAGAATCGATCCAATTTTACAGAACAAAATAAATTCTATATTTTGACTCTAAGATTGTAATGCCAAACTCATATTTAATTTAAATAAAGCATACAAATTGGCGTATTTATAAAACACTTTAAAATTATAAGGATGTAAATATGTTAAATGGATGTATGCGTTGTAAACACATAAGATATTTAACAATGGAACATCTTTTTTTCTATCTGAAAGTGTGTTCCAAGTATGTGTTCTGCGCCTGAATTGAAAACATTCCAATAAGAAATTCCATGAGAAATCTGAAACTGGCTAAATTATTTAAATAAATAAAAAGCTAGATCTCTTACATTTCCTGACAGTCTTATGTGAAATTTCTCCAACTGACTGAAATGTCATAAAATACGTATCAAAAAAGTATAACTATTCTTTGAAAAACTAATTAAACATAAACAGAAACAGAGATAAAGATTTCCACTTACGGTTTTTTACTTTCCATAAGAAAAGATTAAAGTTTTCGTGAAATGGAATGCAAACTAGAGGGTGCGAAGTCCACGTTTTACAACGTTCTCGTTTCAAAGTGGCTTCACCACAAGGACAAGAACAAGTTGTAGCATAGTTTGCCGAATTTAACCCTTAATCTCTACCGAAGATAATTATAAGTACCGCTCACTTTAAAATTACATAGAATAACCATTTTTACGAATACTCTAACGATACTTGGCAGGAATATTCTTTTAAATCCATTCTTCCAAGATATATGGCAGCACGGGTTCTATGATGTGTATTTTAGCGGGGAAGGCGAATAGTTTCATAGCAGAAATTACGTTTTCAGCAGACGGCGATTTCAGCGGATTTCGAAGATTGTCATTTTTGTTCCGAAAAAATAGTTAATGTCAAAAGGTAAGTGTCTTACTTTCTTTTTGTATGTCAATGAAGACCTCCGAAAACGATTTGACTATTTATTTAAATGAACAGTGTATATAATTAATATTAGTTGAATATCTTTAATTAATTAATTAGCTCTAACGGATTAAATTTCCCAGAGTTGAGTATTTTGTTTATGTATATCTCTTAATCTTCAATGTAGTGATTCAAAAAAATATTGCATAAAAAAAACCGCAGTAAATCATAATGAGGTAGATAAAGGGTTAAATTGGCCACATGCGTGCAGCGTGAATGGGGCACCACCACAATGGAGTTCGGAAGTGAGAAAAAGCTTCCCTTGCGATGTTTGGAAAGAGGGTCCAATGCCATGGCCACCTAGATCTCTAGATATAATACCTTTAACTTCTTGCAGGAATACAGGAAAAACTCTATTTACCAATCTTCGATTTGTGTTCTGACGAAATGAAAAGTCGAATTACAGTGGTTCTTCAGATTGTTGATTCTGCAATGCTTCATAGAACGTGATTAGAACACTCGTATAAACTTAATGTATTACACGCAACTAAGAGTGCGCACATAGAAATCGTGCAATAAAGCATTGTAAAATTATTTTGATATTTTTTTCATGGAACAAAAAAAAAACCGTATAAGTAAATATGTTTAGTTTTTTTTTTATTTTTTTGTAATTAATATTTGAAAGCGCACAGTCATACTTTTCGGACACCCGGTGTAATGGATGAGCGGTCCCATCTATTAATGTACGAGGGTCAGAAGGAAGATTAGCTATTGTCAAAACAAACTCAATTTATAATAATTCTCAACAAAGTAACAAATTTCAACAATCCAATTTAAGAAATGCACTTTAGAAACAAAATAAGAGCAATGGCGAGGTAAACGAGGTAATTGAAGATTTAATTATAAATCGGATCAATTACTCTTAGCAAGTCCCAGTAATACACCTTCAAAATATTTGAAGACAAGTTCTAAGTTGAAGCCCAGTGGCTGAGTGGTTAGTGCATCACGCTTCCACACCACAGGTCCGAGATTCAAACCCCGGGCTGGGCAAAGTCCACTCAGCCTCTCATCCCTTCAGTGGGTTGATAAATGAGTACCAAGCTTGCTTGGGGACTTAAAACTGGGGGTTTCGCATCAGACTGACCACCTGACTGGAACATATGCTCATGCACCTCAGGGCTAAAGATCGTGTGTACTGAGTTGGGTACAGTAGGCCTTGGCCCTCATGGACTGTTGCACCACTGAGTTAAGTTTTAAGTTAATCTAATTGAAGCCGACACTAATCCAGTTTTAACAGCTAATTGACCAAATCGTCAATCTTAAATACTAATTAAATAATCTACGAAGCGCTCTCGTCTAGATTTACGTAATCCCTCGCCGCCATCCTTTAGCAGTGTAATCTCTCTCTCTCTCTCTAACTTGAGAAAGTTATTCTTTAAATACAAGCCTTGATTTGAATAATTCGCGTCTTCTTCTTTGGAGGAAAGTTTTCAATGGAATAATATTTAATGAAAGAACCATTATTCTCCAAGAGGATTAGTAGGAAGTACGTGAATAGACCCGTTACACACTACAATATTTTCTAGTACTATATTAAAAATTATTGGTAGCCAAACATTTTTTTTATCACTAGATGTAAATTTAAAAAAATAATCACGATAAAGCACGATTGTATAATCTAAGGTAAGGTACAGATACTCTAGTACAACTACAACAAAAGTGTCGTGGCTCCCCTAAATGACAACATGATATCCAGTAAATTGAGTGCAATGTAATAAAATACGATAAACATTTCACTTAGTTTATACAATCATATACTTATCACTATCACATTTGTGACAGATAATTTACGAAGCATCAGTATAATGCAAGCCAGTTAACAAACCTCCAGGAGATTCTCAAGTCATCAAGATCATCAATTCAACTTGATCTACATCATCAATCAACTAAATGCAGCGTAACTGTTACATACCACGCAGTGTACAACCCCAATAGTTATAATTTCATTAATAATAACCGTTTGTAGATGGTGTAATTCATCAAAAATGACTATTCTCTGCATTGTAAATGCGCATAAATTACACCGACGGAATATCTTTGTAACTGTTACGTAGCATTTTAATTAGGTTCGTTCATGAATTCTCGCAATTCTCATTGTGAAATTCGCCATCTGGTTGGCGAGATCAAACGGAAGCTTTCAATTAAGTGTTCCCATCGATAGATTTTACCTCTGCCGGATGTTTTGCTTTCTTGCATTTTATTTTCCTGTAGCCACACACAAAGGGCGCGGGATTTAATAAGTCGAGATGGGTTTCCGCGTTTTCCATTTCCTAGCGACAAAGAAAATGGATCACATTCGAATAAAATTTGCATTCATCTGGGAAAAATTTCAAATTTCACAATAGGAATTACAGTCGACTCTCGATAATTCGAAGGGACCAATGAATAACTTCGAATTATCAAGAGGTTAAGAAAAAACTCCCAAAATACATGAAGAGATTTTTTTTTCCAACGCATTTAAATTTGAAACTAAGTAATAAATCAACAATTGTACATAAGTATAACATTATTTTAAAGTATTTTTAAAAGGAACATATTATGCAGTATAAATATTAAACAGAAGTTAAAAAAAATCCTGTATTAAAATAATACACATTTATGTATTAAAAGAATTCATACTGTACATAATTTTTTTGATGAAAAAAAATCTGTCATATTTTTTTCTTTTATGGCATTCATTCTAACTTTTCCAATAGATTTTTCTAGAAAAAATGACGCTTGAAAAACGTCTGCATCAACATGATTTCGAAGGAAAAAGTTGCGTAGTTTGTTTAGTGACACTTAAGCTTTTGTCAGTGTTATCGGAGTCAACTCCGATGGTCATCAAGGGGTCACCCATCCGGTACAGTGGTTAGCGACTCTGACTGGCTGTGCCGTTGGGCCTGGGTTCGAATACCGGAGAAAACATGGATGTTTGTCAATGTATAGTGCCTTCGCGGCATGGGGGTACTCTAAATAGCCGTCGAGCCAAAAGTCCTCTTAGAAAGGGGAGAGGCGGGAGTCTCCTGACCACCGCCAGGGTGTTCTCCCTCAAAGTTGGTGTGAAATCGAGCTAAATCATTGTCACCTGCATGGTGCTCAAAGCTACGGCTAACGACAGGCGTCACTTAGCCCTTTGTCATGATGAATTTCGTGGACCTTGATCTGGTCTTTGCCGATCAGGTGGCATTAGTAACAACAGCAAAAACGTCACAAGGGAGAAAAGCAGAGAAAATAAACATAAAACATGCAAGCTCCAACCTGTTTGCTACAAGACTCTACATGATAGTGAGTGTTTGAACTGTCGAGAGTTTTATTAAATACTTCGAATTATCGCGTGTTGTATTCTGGCCGGCCACAGATTTTACTTTGAATTATTAAGTATACCAAAGCGTATTGTTTCAGTTAAAATATCAAGAGTTTTTCTAAGGGCTGAGCATATAATTTGAATTAGCGAGAGTCGACTGTAGTTGGTCTTACTCATGTTATTTTCGCTCATTTCTATTCGATTGTCAGCAGCAATTTAAAGAATTATCTTACAAGTCCGCTCTACTCCAGTGGTCACCAAATTTATGAAGAATCTGAGCAACCAACAAAAGAGCTATCCACTTTCTTAAGAAATCTTACATTTGTTCAATGCCTATAAAAAGTCCATTTCTAGTAAATATGAATTTAATTTAGGTTAAACTGTATATCACACAAACTAAAATTAAATTGTACATAAGAAAGAAAATGAAATGTAGCTAGTGGTAAATAACAAAAAATGTAATAAAATCTATGTAACTATAAATCGTTGCGAGCGATACTCAACTTGCAGCCCACCGAGCCATTGTAAGTGGCCCGGTCCATATCCATTGCTCAGAAAAATCCACTTATTTAAGAGCAATATATTAAAAATGGTGTCAAGAAATCAAATATATATCAATTTTGCTATCGATGTCGTTCGAGTACGAATTGATATTCTTTTTTTATAATTTGTAACGGTTACGGTTAGTGATAACAGACAACAGTTGATTAGTGGCAGTTTTATGGCTGGAACTAATTTTTAACTATCTTTCATATCTTTCAAGTGAAAAATATTCGAAGAAAATATATCGTTTCCAAGACTATTGGGAGGTTGACTATTTTGTGGTGTAAAACAAGTATGGATCAGTAATTGTTTGATTTGTCACGAAAGTGCTGTATTTAAAAAATACCAATAAACATGAATCACATTCAATGACACTTTTCCTCGGAGATCTCTTTCAAGAGGTAATAAATAGGATTTCTTGAATAATCTTTGCAACAGAGCAACAAAGTGTTTTGTCAGTGGTAATGTCACAGTGGGTAACAAAGACATTCTATGAAGTTTGTTATATTATTGGTATTAATATGAAACCGTTTACTGATGCAGAAATTGTGAAGGAGTGTTTATTAAATGCTTCTAATTCAGTGTTAGTGACAAAAATAAAAAAAAAATAGTAATTAAAAAAAGCAAACCCAGGATTTAAAATATTTTGATTAATTTTCCACATTTTATCCCTCCCTCTTTATTCTCATGATGTGGCCCGCATGAAATTACTAACACATGTTTGCGGCCCGCGTGAATGTATCTGGCACAGCAAAAAAAGGTTGATTACCGCTGATCTATGTTGTCTATGTGATTATGCATTGATTTTTCTACGGTATGTGCACTTATTTCGTCTAACGTTGTTAAAGATGAAATATATTTGAAATCAGTGAACAAATTTTACTAACAACAACATTTTCGGGATAGTTAAATCTTTAGGTACTGGGAAAGACGTATCTACGACTATGGAATGCACTAAAAAACTGAGGCAACAACACACTTTACATATTCTCATGCCTTTCAAAGTCTTTCGAAGAAAATTTATTAATAAGAAAGTCAGCTTCGAGACGAAAGACGATTTTTCAACTTCACGATCGAACTGATCGAGTATGATTGATTCTCTGTCAATTCTGTTGTTTGTATGCAGAAAAATTCTTAAAAAACACTAGCATACCTTTTCTGTAAAGTTCAATTAAGAAATCCTGCATAGTATCATTTTTAAATGGCTGATAATTTAGAGCAGGGGTGGCCAAACTATCCCAAGGAACGGACTACTTCTAACGTTTTCAAGGTGTTGCGGTTAATCCAGTGGTGCAGGTCTGACCATTTTGTATTAAAATGTATGCTTTCTTGTCTTAACAGTTGTTTTTTGACTTTGTAGCTCTTTTTTTAAAAAATATGACAGATTACTATTTTTACAACAAAAAAACAAGTAATACAAAATTGTCAAGTAGAATGCTTAAATAACTATGAGCGATTGCTAAACTGTGGAGCGTGGGTGTATTAAATGCAGTGAGCAAATAATATACTTGAACCCATGAATCTGAAACCGACGTACTTATATTTTTCGCTGCCAATTCCCGCGCCATCGCGGGACAGCAACTTGATCAACTCAACCCAACAATCAACTCTAGAACCCAATCACGTGGAAGAGTAGGATGTCTCAACAGCCAATCCCATGCTATCGCGGGAAGAGTTGATCAGCAGTTTTTCTTCCCTTCAGTCGGAATGTTGGGAAAAATTCATTTCTAAGACTGGAATCGCAGTGAACGCTCTTTTCGAACTTTTTAAGCGTCATCGGCGCTTCTAATGAAGGTACATGAATCGTCTACATATTTATCGAATCATTTACTTAAGTAAATACAATAGCATCAATTGTGAAAAGTCGATTCTCTAGTCTAGCTGGTGTCGATGTTGCACAAAAATGTTTCGTTTAGTATGCGCATCTTGGGTTTTAGTTAATGTGGTCACCTCAAAATGTCTTGGTTATCCCCTAGTCTATCGCGATCAATTTAATGCCCATTTTTGAATTAGTGTGATTTTATATAAAAAATCAACGCTGCCTTTGTCAGAAATTTTTTAAAAGCCTGGAGTCGCAGTAGCGAATGTGTGTGTGGTCACAAGTTTCATAACGGATGATATTCAATTGAAATCGTGAAATACGGATAAAAATGAATTAAGATTCCAAGCCTCTCTTGTGACGTATTGTGAAAATTAATGGATGAAAAAATCAACTCATATGCACACACACACACACACACAATACTGGTAATTAAATCGAGGCTCAAAATTACGAGAACTATTGCCAATAACCATTCAGTAATTTCTAGTACAACGTTAATTAAAACCAAATGAAGCAGTTTTTGAAAATGCTGGGGCTTTTTACCTTAGAATCAGAATCATTAATTTTAATAAAACGTCAGGAAGTAAAATATTTTGGAGCTCTTTGTCTTTTTTTCCCTCAGAGACGTAAGTACTAAACGTTTTTGGTAATCATTTGTCATCTCTAAGATGAATCGAGATATAAAGTAAGAATCAGAGAAACCGATTTTGTGTGTGTGTGTGTTATATTCAAAGCACAATCCGGTTTGTATATAGATTAGATGCTTTCTTGGCAAGGAATCACACAGGACCATTTGGACTAGTAAGGAAATACTTAGGAAAATCGAATATCAAGAAAATTGAATATGAAAAATTTCATAGAATGAGCAAAAGAAAAACCTCTGGGAAAAAACAATACCGAAAACATTTCATGTATTATAAACTATACCTAGTATTATTTAAATTAAATAATAGCAGACTGTATCTTCAAGAAAGACATTTAACAAGTAATATAAAAAATAAAGTCAATTCCCATACACACAAAAATTTATTTTAGTTACTTTTTATTAAATTGTTACAAAAAAAATATGTATATACATATGACAGAATGACAATATTACGGGGCAAAATAGAAAAAGCGATTTTACTTGAATTTTCCATTTTCCTTTTTATATATAGGGTGTGTTGGACTATTATACATATATATATATATATATATATATATATATATATATATATATATATATATATATATATATATATATATATATATATTTGCTTGTTACTATTTATTCATTCATTAAATTTCTTTTTCCTATAAAATAGTACGTAAAAAGAAATTACATTCTCAGAAATTAGGTCATCCAAGGTGGAATTCGAATCCACGACCTTTGAATTAGAAGTACAACGCGCGCGCTATCCATTGCGCTACAGGGACACAAAAAGCGTTTTTCCTTTTTATATATGTTGTTGGATTATTAATTTTGTTTGTTTCTTTTTGTTCATTAATTCAATTTAATTAATGAATCAAATTGAAAAAATTGTATTAACATCAAGTGTCATCCACTATAAGTTTAAAAACTCCTCCACTATAAGTATTTGAATTTGAGCGGATGAATATAAAGTATTTTATTAACGATTGAAAATTTGAAGAAGATACACACACACACACACATATATATGTAATAATTCCCTCTAGCATCCTTTTAATTAACTCTTTTAATAATAGTGAAATAATCTTTTAATTGTTTGGTTCGAAACTAACGCCCTAAACTTAATCGTAATCGACTAATATTATTACATCAGAAATCCCTGTCCCACCCATTCTATCCAATCAGAGCTACGATTACGTAATCATCACGCGCTTGCACTGTTGGTATAAAACCAAACTTCTTGTGTAATCTCGCTCTCTTCCTCTTTGCCGTCGTCATGTAAGAATGTAAATAACTGCTCTTTGTGTTGTGTCCTCCAAGATCTTGCTGTTGCTTGTCTCCTGTCCACTTTGCTTTGATATCGTCGCAAGTTTGTGTGTATCGTCAACGTGAAAATGTGCAGCAATTTTGTCCTAAGCTTTTGATGTGTGCTTCAAAATAAAGAAGATGAACGTCCACTGAAGATGTGTTTAGTGAAAACCTACTAACACTCGACAAAAAATACTACACTCGGCCAATATTTTATATATATGTATATATATTGGAAGAGTGTGAACTAATGGTAGGAATTGAAGAAGGAAAAACACTGCTTTTTTTCTGCTATAGGTGCTTATAAATACCTGGGGGAATGAATCACCTCACGTAAGAGTTACAGCTATTTTATACCGATGAAATAAAAATGGATTCTTCAGCAGGCAAAATCTATTATTATCAGTCTCGGGATTTTGATAATTTAATAAAAGTATTAAAATTTAAGTGAAACTTACAGCTTGGCATTTACAACTGATGCAAGGATCAGATGATATCCAGGGTACTTCAACCTCTACTCCTTCCTTCTCGCAAAACACTGGAGAGCCTGAAGAATGAAATTTAAAAAATTACTTGAGGTCAATTTTATACAAATATATGAAATGATTTTTCCGATAAGTTAAGACATTTTATATTTCTATAAAATGTCTAAATTTTGATTACAATTTCTTCAACAAAACAATAGGAATTGTGAATTTTTTAATAGTAATCGATCAAATATTCAATAAGTCAATAAATCAAAAATAAAATATTATATCCTTAAAGTTTGTTATTCAGCAATTAAACTTCTGAAACAAAAACTATGTCAGATTTTAGCACTGAAATTAAATTCCAAAAGATAAATTTTTGCGTTTCCCCATCAGTACATAAACTTGTTTCAATTTTATCCAAAGTGAACTGATATAAAAAGTAGTTCAAATAATGCTAATAATTTGGTTTCAGGTTTGAAAAGGTGGTGTCAGATTATAAATTTGTTCAAATAATCAAGATATTTTTCGATATGAAGAGCACTCCAAATGCTGTTTATACTGAGAAACCAAGAAAAGGCTCCGTTCTTTTTTTATAACATACAATACAATTCCAAAGAATATTTACACTTGTTATTCAACGAATATTTTACCCATCATCTTAGCTAGGGATGGTGATTCTTTCCGAAAAAGATCGATTTCTAAAAAGTCGATTTTTTTTCAAGTCTGCATTTACAATGTAATTATAAATCCATTTTATAAAAAACAAGAAAGATACCATAATAAAGGATCTCGTATCAGTAAAATCAGGGATTTTCTTAGTTCAGGGAATTCGAAAGTACAATTAATTTTATTACCATATCAAAGTATAAGGTATAAAAGAAGACATTTTTTTTCTAAATGTATTTGTTACATTAAAAAGTTTAGAAAATAGATAATATATAGCTTACAGTTCCCAATGCTTAATATCTAAGCTTTTTAAAAACAACAGTCTGTCAAGTCTACAGGGATCCAAGCGGTTCCGCTCATGACTTGCCATGTTGCCGGCAATCGAAAAAAGGCGCTCAGAAGGAACAGATGATCCCACGATACTCATATACATCATGGCTATGAGTGAACGTAATGATAAATAGATTTTTTTGTTATTGCCAGTAAAGTATCGGATCATACTTCAGGTTCACAGCTGGCTGCCATAAATAGTGTTTAAATTCTCCGTTTAAGCCTTGACATTCCGGTGCATTTAACTAATTGTAAATAATTTTATGGTTTTTACCAAAACAGAAAAAAATCGAATGTTAATTTTCTCTGATGAAATATCACTGAGTCGATTTTTTTTTGGCCCGAGAAATCGATTCCTCGATTAATCTATCTCAGATCGCTATCCCTAACCTTAACCCTTAGCATGTGTTTTATTTTTGACTAAATCTCGAACACAGTTCATTTTAATTTAAAATGCAGTTCTAACCTTTAAAAAATGTCTGTGAAACATAGTGTGCGTGTTTTCATTAGCGTTAGTAGGAAGTTTGAATTTATATAGAAGCTACAACAATATTGAATTGCACTATCCTCTCTAAGGAGGCTCGGAACTATTATCAGGCTTCCACAGTCATCTCGGTGGATGCAAACGCGGTCGCCAAGTGCAAAATTTCTAACCAGCGTTTCATAAAACCAACTATCCCAAAGCTCAATTGCCCTAGAAATTTGTCGTCTACAGTAGCAAGATTCTCTCTCTGCACGGGTAATTTAAAAATATGAAAATATCTCCAGATAATTCCCTCTCATACTCCATCTGCAAAAATTGTCCTCAAACCCAATTAACACCAGGCTATATTTTTGACTGCAAGGCCATTCTCGCATCTCTTTTTAACTTTATGCATCACTACAGAACATTCTTTATAGTCCTCAAGCTCCGGACCTGTCCTCGCTTGTTATTGGGGCTTTTGGACCAATAGAGAAATGTACTAAATCCATAGACAAGACAATAACAAAATAGTACTATGAAGAAAAAAAAAGACAGTTACATTAAGGTATCCGACCACGTTCGGAACCGTGATTTTAAAAAAGTGCATAAATGGATCACTTTCATGATATTTAGTGTATCTTATATTAGGGGATACACGTATAAAATTGTTTTAAGGACATTTGACAAAAAAAATTATTTAAATACAATATTTCGGCAAAAAATTAACTTAGAATAACCTTTTTTCAAAATGTTCTCCTTTTGTGAAAAATGCTTCTATTAAAATAATATTTTGCTTATATATAGATCAGACCTCTGTACAAAGGCTCAACTATGATTTTGGAAAAAATTCACATTATTTTCAGAGTTACAATCAATTGAAATAGTTATCGGCGTTTTTTTTCTTAAAATTTCTCCCTTCTGTTGTCGTAAAACATGGATTAACCCACTTCTAAGCTATATATTTCAAATATTCTAGTTCAGCCTCTGTACAGAGAAGTCTGAGCCATATACAGGCAAAATATTATTATAATAGAAGCATTTTTCACTAAAGGAGAATATTTTGAAAATGGGTCATTCTATGTTCATTTTTGTCAAAATATTGTACTGTAAGAATTTTTTATTGTAATACTATTTTTAAAACAATTTTATATACATTTTCTAATCTAAATGAAACTAAATATCATAAATATTATCCATTTATACGCTTTTGCAAAATCACGGTTCCGAACGTAGTCGGATACCTTAAAAAGACCTGGAAAAAATGTAGAAAAATTTTCTATGAAGACCGAATACCTAGAAAATGGCACCAGGTCAGGCAGATCACCAAATTTAAATGCGGAACAATTGGATTCAACTAACGTAAAATCCGGCGTATAATGCGTACTTTGAGCCCAAAAAATTTGAACGAAATTTGAAGGTGCGTGTTATACCACAGCTATAAAAATGATAGCTTCACAAATTAAAAAAAGTGATTGAGTATAAAAAAATTAGACTTCAACATAGATCAAAATACTGCTTATTTAAAAGAAATGACATACACCTAACGAACTTAAAGGGTTGTAGTTGTAGAAGTATACTAATTTTTAAAAAGCCTGGGATAATGCCTCGAATAAACGACTTAAAAACATAGGAAAATTGCATACGTACACTTCAGGTTCCTTCGTAAAAAAAGAGGGTACGCATTATACGGCGAACATACCTAAAAATCTAAAATTATAGCTTGAAAGTACAGGTACGCGTTATACACCGGATTTCCCGGTATATTGAAATCAATTCCAGTTTAATCTGTTAAAATCCTGAAGAAGTGTTCAAAGAAAAAAAATTAGGGGAAAATACGGAAGCTTTTATATAAAATAAGAAAGAAGTGGAAATTTTAAATATATTGATAATGCATGACTATACATGCTGCAGAAAAAAAATCAGAATAATGAATGGGCATTTACAGTACCCCACCACATCCACCTGATTCCCCAGACATATTTCTACAGGATCTCAACTATTGTTATCTTTCGATAATCATATGCAGTTAGTATTTATTAGCATCTCACTGTAAAACAACATGAGGGGTATTGGGACGAACTTCGTAATTTTGCACCGTGGTCAACTGAGAAGAGGACAACACCTGAGTGCATGCACCCTCTTTCAACATTATCACACCACGCCAATGGAAGGACACTGTGCCTCAACAGATTTAACGAGTCTCAGCCCCTCTACACGGAGGTTATTTAGTGAAACCAAGATTCGAACTCGCAACCCGCCGACCACGAGTTCTTGACCATTACCACTAGGTTGTCGCAGCCACCGTGTGCGCAGTAAACGCTTTTGATAAACAAGAATTTAAAATAAGGGGCATCAACAATTTTTGAAAATAGAATTAAGCAGTTTTAGAGAAAAAAAATGAATTTATTATATGAGCTTCTTTCTAGGAAAGCGTTGTATAAAGCGAAGGCGGATATTTTGTGAAGGGGGAAAATTATTTTATGTAAAAACACACGTATTTTTGTTCTCAGTTCAAAAACGACAGAACATTTTTAATTTTAGGTTTATAAAGGAACTATATATGATTTCATTAGGATACCGAGACATAGCCGAAGGATAAAAAATACTTATTTGTGCTTTCGGTTTATTAAAAGGAGCCTAAGGAAAACAGCATCTAAGAACACTGAGCGGACTTTGAAAAACGATCTAAGAGGGATGGAGTACAATTTGCATGACAGTACTAAGAAAAAGTTTATTTTCATGAAAAATTCGAGCTAGTGCTATTGCCAAGAACCATGGTTATCAGTCAGAAGCAAATTTCTACAAAAAATACGGTTTTTATTGATAAAAATTAACTATCAAAATCGTTTCCATAAAGTGCAAACGACCTTCTGTATTCATTTTTTGATTCCAATTTTCAAACCTTTTAACCGTTATTTCAACCACCTAGTTACCGAAAAGACTATTTTGAAGGTATTATAAAACTTGTATGTAAAACAAATACTGATTAAAACTTTAATGCGCCCGTAATGCATTGATCCTCAATATTTTTGGGTATGGATTTGATTTTAAAAGATAATTCTACTATGGATCCAGAGATGGGATTCGAGATACTTTAGAATTAGGGATTGATAAAAAAATCAAATCAAACCGGAGGAAGGATTAAAGAAAGAGAGAGAGAGAGCACTTAAGTTCTATTTTAATAACTTAAGGTATCTGACTACGTTCGGAACCGTGATTTTAAAAAAGCGCATAAATAGGTAATTTTCATGATATTTAGTGTCACTTAGATTAGAATACATGTATAAAGTTGTTTTAAGGACATTTTGAAAAAAAAATATTTAAATACAATATTTTGGTAAAAAAAGTAACTTAGAATAACCTTTTTTCAAAATGTTCTCCTTTTATAAAAAATGCTTCTAAAGTAATAAAATATTTTACTTATATAAAGTAAAGACTTCTCCAGAGAATCTGAACTATTTTTTTTTTGAAAAATTCACATTATTTTCAGAGTTACAACTAATTAAAATAATTATCCGCGTTTTTTTTCTTAAAATTTCTCGCCTCTGTTGTCGTAAGACATGGATATAAACCCACTTCTAAGTTATATATTTCAAAAATTCTATTTGAGCCTCAGTACAGAGATCTGAGCTATATACAGGCAAAATATTATTATAATAGAAGCATTTTTCACAAAAAGGAGAATATTTTGAAAATGGGTCCTTCAATGTTCATTTTTGTCAAAATATTGTACTTAAATAATTTTTTATTGTAATCCTATTCTTAAAACAATTTTTTATTGTAGTACTATTCTTAAAACAATTTTATATACATTTTCTAATCTAAGTGACACTAAATATCATAAATATTATCCAGTTATACGCTTTTGCAAAATCATGGTTCCGAACGTAGTCGAATACCTTAATGTAATATTGAAAAATAATTTCACAATTTACTCTAATGCAATTAGTTTCCTAATGTGTGCTTGTGATCACGGTAGACTAGTAGTCATGGTCACGGACTTGTGATCGGCGTGTCATGAGTTCGAATTCTTGTGCCACAGAAGATCCGCCGTGTAGAAGGGAGGATCCACGTTAAATCTGTCGGGGCTCAAAGCCCTCCTTTTGGCGTGGTGGGGAAGTTAGGAGGGTACCAACCAGCTTTGGCGTTCGTCACTTAACCATGGTTCAAAACTACAAGATATGTCCCCAATAACCCACGCGGGTTGCTTCATAGTATTACGTTGCTAAACACGACCGTGGGCAGCCTAGTGGTTAGAGCATCAGACTCCAGACCGTAAGGCCTGGGTTCGATGTCACCAAATACCCTCCGAGTTCACACGGAGTACGTGCTGGTTAAGTCAGTGGGTCCGAAAGTCTTGTGGGATGAATCACGAGTGCAGGGGACTGGAGAATATTTCCCTCCCCTTCAGTTCCATGTCAAAATTGTGGAGGTGGAGATAGGTGGTGTCGCTATCTATCGTCCCTTCGGGGATTTTCGCCCAGCCAATTCGTACTGTCACCTGTATGGTGCTCGAGGCCTAGGCCAACAGCAGGCGTACATTTATCCCCTGGCCACGATGAATTTCGTGGGCCTCGTTCTGATTACGTCAGACAGGTGGTACTAGCCACAACACACGTTACTAAACACTCACTCATCGAAAATACTACAAAACCTGAAAGTAAAAGAATTGTTCGTTAAAAAAATTAAATGCGCTTGTAAAGCATTGACCCTCAACATTTTAGGAACTGGATTTTATTTCAGAAGATAATTTTACTACGGAAATATCCGGAGAAGGCGATCAAAGTACTTATAGTTCTATAATAATTAACTAATGTAATATTAAGAAATAATTTTGTGGTTTATTGGAATACAACTTATTATAGTTGTGCTTTCCACTGTGTGAATGGCTTTTAAGAAGCCATGGAAAAAAATTAATACTTCGTGGCCGAATACGGTTGGGTACAATCTTGTAATGATGTGCTTTTGATAATAATTGATTGATTAAATCAAAACTGGTTTAAATGGTCACTGAAGATTTTCACTTGGAAAATTTGCCCTAAGCTGGTGATTATAATTCCATTTCCAACCGTCCGTTTTCCAACAAAATAACACTTAACATAATGGCTCTATCCTTCTGTCGAGAAAAAATAATAAATAAAAGCGCTTCTCAAGGCTTCTCATATCCATAACAGCCTAGTGAGAGGGGCCTCGACCGGTACCAAGTAGAAATTCAATTCCGAGAAACGAATCAAAGGCGTAGTTTCTCCGATCCTCAGACCCGGACATCCTTGTGGCCGAAATGGGAAGGGGTGAGAAAAGGTCAGAGACTCGCAGGAATCGTCGCTTGAATATCAAAGATGGCCAGATGTGGGCGTTGGTTGCCTTTACGGCTCTAAGTAAACTGCAGTGGGGGTGGAATGTTAATAATGATATAAATGAGAAATACGCAAAAGGCACAGGTTAGTTGTTCACTCCTGACACAAAGCGTTTAGGAACGTCTTGGAAAAGAGTGATGGCTTTTGGGAAACGAGGATACATATTACTCTGTTGCAGCTTCTCTTTTAAATCCGGGCGCCACTAATTGTGGCGTCAGTCTTGTAGCAGAGGAAGGCAACTGACAACTCTGTGAGACCTCGGGGGTGTTTTCGAGACCTTGTCCTTCGGTAATAATTTCACTTGCCATATTTTCTTTCCTTGACGCCGCAGATTTCATAACACGGTAGATTGAATTATTTGTTCCCATATGACAGTGATTATGTTTTTTCGAATATAATACTGATATTTGGCTTGTATATTGAAACGAATGGATGTCAAAGAAGAGAAGAGAAGTAACAGTGAGATGTTTTGATGCAAATTTCGTTTAAAAGTGCTTTCAAAAGAGATGGTTTGCTTCAATTTAATGTTCGACTTGTATCTCTATTTATGTTTTCACTATTATTAATTAAGAGCTCACAGGGCTCTTGACAGATATCCGTGCACTCGAAAAGAACATCCTTCTTCAAACCAATATAACTTAGCAATGAAACGAAACAATTATTTGAAATTTTTACCTCAAGATAATCATATATATATATAGATATAGATATAGATATAATATTTCTCAAAATTTCAGAGAATTTCAAAAGAAATTTAAAAAGTTATAAATAAACAAAAATTGGACAATTTTTCAAAAATGTGAGAATTAGTATTTTACACCCCGCAGGATTCTGAAGTACAAAATTGATCAAAGTTTACAAAATTAATTTTACTTGGTATAAAAATGTTTTCTTTTGAAGTTATACAAACTTTTAAGAAATTTAGAGGAAAAAAATATTTTTTTAAATACAATTATAACGAAAATTTTAAAATTTTACGAAAAAAATTAATTAAAATTCAAAAAAAAATTTCATTACATATTTTTTTGAAAATTGATGTTTAAGTTATGAAGGGTATTATTTTGAACATGTGTATAAAATTTCGAATTGATACCATAAACAGTTTCTGAGAAATCCTGCGCGGAAGCTAAATTTTTTTGTTTTGCGAAAAATGAAGTTAAAGATAAGAAAGAGATAGGGTTTTCGTTTAAGTTCCACCTGTAACATATATTTTTTTTTCAAAAAATTGAAAATTTGCAATTTAAGAGTCCTATGAGGCCTTAAATCTATAAAGCATATGTGATTAGAAGCGTAAGGTGATTTTACACGTATTTTTATCGATTGGGAAACACTTTATTCCTTTTTCTGATTCTTTTTTGCTAAATAAGCGACAGTTGACTTAGACGTGTGACTAGAAGCTTTGTCCATATAAAGTTGGAATTTCTTCAAAAATTGGTTCTAAAACATTCTGCTGATAGTAAGTAGAGTGAATTAATTTTGGCTTTACTTGAAACTTTTTTTTTTAATTTTTAATTTGTCGTTGTTATAAAATCCTGTAACTATCATTAATTCCTTTGGGAACTTTACTGAACACTGACGAAGCCATTTCATACTCTATTTCCCGTCAGTTGAACAATAGAAAATTAATCACCTTTAATTACAGTCACTTACCCATAGCTCATCGAGTGTTACCACAAATTTTCATTTTTCAGCAGCTAGGTGTGTTTTTACATAATTTTCTACAATTTACTTTTCTTTTAGAAATATGTTTTAGAAAAAGAAGACGAAGTTTAGGTTTAAATACCTGTTTTAACTTTGAAATTCTTATGAATGATTTTAATTACAGTTCCGGAAGATATTCCTAATTTCGATGCAATGAATGTTTGAGTCGACGGATTTTCTTTTAGGATCTGAGACTTCAATTTCTTAATAGTTGCCTGCGGTTTAACAGTCTTAGGATGAAATTTCGTGGTCATGTTTTCATTTTTACTTTTTGTTAAACGCTTTTTCCGTTTGAAATTTGAGACCCTTTACCTTTGATTGAAATGCAATAATAGAGATTTTTACGGCGCTTTTTACACTGCTGGCCACCGTAAATGCAACACCCTGAAGGAAGCATGCAAATAACATGAAATTTACAACTTGCATTAGCGGAGGTGAGATATGCAAATGATTAGAATTTCAGCGCAGACACACATCACGCGCGTCTGTGGCGCCCCCTCAAAGCGCTATTTAAGGCTTCGAGATTTCGACGATTTCAAGTTCGGCAATTGTGTTTTTCTTGTGGTGTTTTTCAACAAAAATGATCAGTTATGTCTCGTAGAAAACAGCGATCAGCTTTGATCAAGTATGCGAGTACGACAGAGGAAGGAAAGTGGCCTACCGAGATTGTGGATTATCTATCAGGGAAATCGGTAGTCGTGTTGGACGAAACCAAACAACTGTAATGCGGATATGTGACCGTTGGATGCAGGAGGGTACGACGGACCGACGTGGTCGATCCCATCCACCTCGGTGCACCACTTCACGTGAGTCCAGGCAAATTGTGTGCATGGAAGTGACGGATCGCTCAGTCACATCACGAACCGTAGCACAGCACATTGAGTCTGTAACGCATCATTCAGTGTCTGCGCGTACCATTCGACGCCGTTTACAGCGGAGCGGTCTGTCTGCAAGACGTCCATTGCTTCGTCTACCTTTGACGCAGAACCACAGACGTCTCCGCCGCTAATGGTGCGATGAAAGAAGGATGTGAACGGAAGAATGGAATGAAGTTGTCTTTACTGACGAGTCACACATCTGTCTGCATCACCACGATGGTCAGATTCGAGTCTGGAGACACCGTGGCGAGAGGATACTGAACAATTGAGTCATGCACCGCCACACTGGTCCTGCACAGGGTATTATGGTATGGGGCGGTATTGGATTTAACACTCACGCTTCTCTAGTACGCATTGCCGGTACTTTAAACAGCCAGCGCTACGTCTCCGAGGTGTTGGAGCCAGTTGTCCTTCCTTACCTTCAGGGCTTGGCCACAGCCATATTTCAACAGGATAATGCGCGACCACACGTGTCACGCATTGTCCAAAGGTTCTTCGTTAATCACCAGATTGAATTGTTTCCCTGACCGGCTCGCTCTCCAGATCTTTCGCCGATAGAAAACCTGTGGTCCATGGTTTCTCAACGATTGACCCACCTTACAACCCCAGCTGCCACACCAGATCAACTTTGGCAACGTGTGGAAGCTGCTTGGTCTGCTGTACCCCAAGAACACATCCAAAGTCTCTTAGAATCAATACCAAGGTGTGTGACAGCGGTGATCTCCAACAATGGCGGCTACTCTGGTTACTGATTCTGGCAGGAACCACACTTCACAGAAGTCTATAAATTTAATCATTTGATACTTGGTCAACATGTTACCAACAAAATAAATTTTGTTGTGCTATCTCTTGTCTTTCTTGGTGTTGCTTTTTACGGTGGTCAGCAGTGTAATTTGTTGATACGAATATTTGTCCTTGCAAAGCGTAATTACGTAACCTTCGAGCCATTTATGATTTTTAAGATCCATTTTTAAAAAATAAATCTTTTACTTTACAATCTAATCAAAAGAAAACATTTGAAGACAATTATTTTGAATTTGCCAAAGTTTTATTTCAGAATACAAACTAAAAAAGGAATTACAAAATCGTTTCCATAAAGTGCGAACCATCTTCTGTATATATCCTTGGAGAGTAATCCAAGAATAAGCAAATCCTATTACCAAATGTAGAATACCAATATATCCTATCAATGAGTTTAATGTGGCAAAGATTGTGGGCTGATAAACAATAAGTATACGAGTATAGGAAGTCACAATCCTCTGGAATGTCCTTGGATATTCTCACACGCGGAAGTCAATAGCTGACCGTTTTTCATCACTTGGCCTGTCAAGTAATTTCATTCTAATATTAATTCAACGTATGGAGGAGGTTCTATACAAATTCTCGTCCGTGAACATCAATTAAAATGTTTGAGGTATTCGACTACCCTAAAATCATGATATTTTTCAAAAATTGACAATTTTTATAATGATTTTATTTTATAGGCCATCTTATTAGCTTGATAAAAATACCAAGCTTTTTATTTTCCATTCATTAGAACAAAAACTACAAGTGTTTTAGTAAAAGAAGATGCCATAACTTTACACAAGATGTCAAGCTTTAAAATGCGTTTTACACGAAATGTGTTTTTTTTTTCAAAAAAACTCAAACGGGGACAGCGATTGCTCAAAATGTTTTGAAAATAAGTTGCTGAAATTTTTTGTGAATGTTTTGTATAACAGTAGAAGTGTTTTGACCTTCAGATTTCTCAATCACTGCTTTATTTCAAAATTTACAGTCCTTTATGTGAATATAATCACTGTTTTTTTAAGCAATTTCGTATAATAGCTAAGATAAAGTGCTGTAGTTTTTTTGTAAAAATTAAATTATCTCTTATTCTGAAGATCATTTCAAACATGAATAACAAAGTAACACAGTAAAAAAATTGAGATATTGCTCAAAATTTTTTGTACTGAGTGGGCCCTGTTTATGTAATTTTTGTACATTGTTACCAGTTTCTTCCCCTTTTAATAATAATAAAAAAAATTTGTTTTCAATTTTACGCTTTTTTCCTTAAAATATACTAAATAAATTTTAAAATCACAAAAAAATTTATCATATCTCCATTTTTTCAAAAAACAATTGTCGCAAGTAGTCGGATACCTTAACAAGATGACTGAGAATGTTTTTTTTTCTGATTCAGGGTTAGAGAATCAGTATAATGGATTTATTTAAGTGGAAAAACCAACAATTTTGGTTATTCTAACATTAAAAAACATTTATTGGATCTTCAAATTGACAAAAATTTCTCACTTTTAGAAGCATCTGTCATAAAAGATGATTCCTTCAATTCAACTTTAAGCATAAAAAATAATTACAAAACGGCATCTATAAAAAAAAGCAAATGAATCATAACTTAAGGTATCCGACAACTTACGACAACTTTTTTTTGAAAAAAAGGAGATATGGGGATTTTTTTGATTTTTAGATTTATTTAGTATATTTTAAGGTATCCGACTACGTTCAGAACCGTGATTTTGCGAAAGCGTATAAATGGATAATATTTATGATATTTAGTGTCACTTAGATTAGAAAATGTATATAAAAATGTTTTAAGGAAAAAAAATAAGGAATAAAAAATTAAGGAATAAAAAATTGTTTCAGTACAATATTCTGACAAAAAATGAACATAGAATGACCCATTTTCAAAATAATCTCCTTTTGTGAAAAATGCTTCTATTATAATAATATTTTGCCTGTGTATGGCTCAGAACTCTGTACAGAAGCTCAACTAGAATTTTTGAAATATATGACTTAAAAGTGGGTTTATCCATGTTTTACGACAACAAAGGGGAGAAATTTTAAGAAAAAAACGTCGATAATTATTTCAATTGGTTGTAACTCTGAAAATAATGTGAATTTTTCAAAAATCATAGTTGAGCTATGTACAGGCAAAATATTATTTTAATAGAAGCATTTTTCACAAAAGGAGAACATTTTGAAAAAGGGTTATTCTAAGTTGATTTTTTACCGAAATATTGTATTTAAATAATTTTTTTTGTCAAAATGTCCTTAAATCAATTTTATACATGTATTCTAATCTAAGTGACACTAAATATCACGAAAATTATCCATTTATGTGCCTTTTTAAAATCACGGTTCCCAATGTTGTCGGATACCTTAAGAAAAAAATCCTAAAATTGTAAACAAAAAAAAAATTATTATTATTAAAATGGGAAAAACTGGTAAAAATGTACAAAAAATTACATAAACGGGGAGCGTTCCGTACAAAAGTTTTATGAACAAATTCTCAATTTTTCAATTTTGATGTGTTACTTTCTTGTTCATGTTTGAAATGACCATCAGGATAAGAGATATTTTAATTTTTACAAAAACTATAGAGCATTCTTTATTTTAGTGACTACATGAAATTGCTTAAAAAAACAGTGATTATATTCACATAAAGGACTGTAAATTTTGAAATAAAACAGTGATTGATAAATCTGAAGGTCAAAAGACTTCCACTGTTATATAAAACACTCACAAAAAATTTCAGCAAATTATTTTGAAAACTTTTTGAGCAATCGCTCTGTCGCCGTATCTGTTTTTCGAAAAAAACACATTTCGTGTAAAACGCATTTTTAAGTTTGACATCGTGTGTTAAGTTATGGCATCTGCTTTTACTAAAACACTTGTAGTTTTTGTTCTAGTGTATGTGGTATTTTTATAAAGCTAATAAGATGGCCAATAAAATAAAGTCATAAAAAAAATTCGTCAATTTTTGAAAAAAAATCATGATTTTAGGGTAGTTGGATACCTTAAGATCAGTAGTAGCGAATTTTGAATAACATTAACTAATCAAACGAATAGTGTATAACAGCGGTTCTTAAACTTTAGATCACCGCGACCCTCCTTAATATATCCGCCTGACATCGTGGACCCCCAAGATTTTGAACACTCTTCCATGATTCGCAACATATGGTTGAGGGAATTAAATGCAATCGTATTGGCACACTAAGAATTCAGTTCTTAATTTTTACACAAAGTATTATATTTTTTGAAAATATTACGTTGTGGTAATGACTATGTAGTTGCAAACAATAAAAAAACTAAATTATTATTAATAATCTTGATGGAAAACTGAATTCTTGGCCTCGCCTAAAGCTTTGTGGACTAAAAGGTTTTTTCCGTCCATTTATCAACGGCTTAAATGTAAGAAATTTGTTACTGATTTCATGTTATCCAAGATTCTAACAGGACATGAAAATTTTAATAACTATTTATCTAGATTTAATTTATTTGGTAGTGATATTTGTTCTGGTGGTCAGGATGTTGAAACTGCGGAACATGTATTGTTGTATTGCAAACTATATTTCTGTAAAAGAGAACGGGAAGGACGTTTCAGCTCTGAACCAACGGGAGGACGTTTTCAGCTCTGGACAGATTTAACGTACATCGCTGCCCTACACGGCGGGTCTTTAGTGGTACTGGGCTCGAACTTGTGACAAGGCAAGCCACGATCCGATACCTATACCACTCGGCTACCGCGGTCACCCGAGGGCGATTAGTTGCCAGATCTCGTAATTCTGAATCCTGGTCAAGTGACAAGGACGGCACATGATCTGACACCCCACTCTCTTAACTTCCACACCACACCAACCCCGAGACATAGAGCTTCGACTTGTTAATTGTGCATCAGCCCTTTTACCCAGAGGATCTTTAGTGGCTTCAGCGAAACCGCGATTCGACAAGCTTACCACTCGGCTTCCCCGTCCACACCGATTTTGTGTGTGGAAACGTGGTTATCATTATTAAATTTTTCATCAAGACAATGTAAAAAAATACGTGAAATATAGGAATAAAGAGAATGAGAACCACTAGTTTCAATTAATACCTGTATTTCGAGCAATTCTTGAAAGATTTCATGATTCGTAATACGAGTAAGTACACTTAATTTTCATATTCCACTTTAATTTCCCAAGAACTAGTGTGTGTGTAGATACGGTTAGGTTAACAATTAATGCAACAATTCCCAATTCTATTCGATAGATCTTGAAGATTAGGGTATAACTGCCGAAATTGTACTAAAATGTTTGAAGCGTTTTGTTTTGCTTTCAAGATTTAAAACACGGTATGGACATTCCCAGAAAGGGTCATATTTTAATTTCCAGATTAGAAGAAATTGCGGAAACTGTTCGTCGTGTATTGAGGCCACTGGCGTAGCTAATTATCTATGGGCCCCAGTAGCGCACAAAGGAATTTTTCAAAGGGGGGTCCGGGATCGAAAGTTCACCAATCTTGTATCATGTTCCTTTTGAATTTGTCGATTTTCGGGAACAAAACACAGTAAAAAACTAATTATTGAATAAATAATTAGCATTAATTAATAAAATTAATCATTAATAACACATTAAATTTTACGTACGAAAAACTTAGAATTATAATCAATTGGAAAAAAATCCAGGGCTTTGGGGGGTCCAGACCCCCAGGACCCCCCTTCCCCTTGTGTGCGCCACTGATAGGCCCTGTATTAAAATTCTACGGGGGGCCCTTTCGTAAAATAAATATAAAACTTATTTGTGTCTAAATATTATACATGTTGGGGCCCCTGTATCTCGGGGGGCGCGTTTCATTCATATGGCGGTAGCTACGCCTCTAATCGAGACAAAACCCATCGTATTATTCTTGATATGATGCTTAAATGTTTGTATATTGGTATGCATTGACAACATGCCAAATTTTTTATGTATCAACCGTTTGCTTTTTCTGACTCTAAATTTTTAATTTTCGAAAAGCCAAGCTTTATTTCAAAATTACAGTAAATAATAAAAACTGAAAACTGACACTTTTACTATTAATGATTTATTAGAATTACACTATTAACAAACACAATGAAATCGTTTTAATATATCCATCTCAGATCATGTACCCGTTGGTGTGGTGTGGTAGTTAGGAGAGGGGGGTGCCAGCTCAGGTGTCGTCCACGTCACTTGACCATGGTTCAAAATTACGTGGTCCGTCGCCAAAAGCCCTCGTGTAGCTGAACAGTGCGACGTTAATATTAACTCACTCACTCAGATCATGTACTCCAGATTAAATAAATACCAATTCAGTTCAAGTCGAACCTGGTCTGGATACGATTTCCCAAACAGCTTACCCGATTCCGGTTTAATGCTTTCCCGCCAAACTCCATCAGAGCGAAGGTCATGCGAGAACCTTGACTTACCTACGCTGGGGGGGAAAAAAAAGTGAGTTACGGCTCTTGGCGAGCGCCAAGCTTTAAATATAAATATTTTAGTCGCATGCCCACAGACACATTCGAGTCGAGGCTTTTACAGGTAAAGGGGAAATGATCGCTCCGGTTTCTTTTGCATTAGACGAGATCGTTCGGTACGAATCGCAGACGAGATTTTAGAACGTTTTACGAGTACCATTTATTTTTTGAGCGAAAAAGTTTTTTTTTCTTTCGCTTTCTTTTTTCCTAACTGTATTATCCACGTTCATAGCAATGAACGTCAAATTTTAAAGCAAAGAGATGTAGTATTTTGTAGTAAATTTAGGAAAATAATTAAATATTTTCATTGAAACTAATAATGATAAAAAAAAATAAGCAAAGCAGTAGAATCATAAAAAAAAAATGTGCACATACATGTGATATATTTCATATTTCTCTTATTATTCAGGAAAAACTCTTAATTTTTCACTTATACTTAGCAAAATCACAATACATCGCTTAAAAAATCGGAATAAACATATTCGAAGAACTGTATTTTTTCACATTTTAATTATGTTTTTATTTTTAGCAGTAAACAAAAAAAATTTTTTTTAAAAATTCTGAACTTTGCCATTCGGTTGTGTATCTGGTTAGTAATTACATACGGTCATATTTTAGCAAGGTATTGTTGTGAAAAAATTTAGTTGCACAAGATATATACCGTAAAAAGTCCTGCGTATAACGCGCACTTATAACGCAAAAAAATAAGATCGTAATTTATGGGCGAGCGTTATACGCCGGGTATAAAAATAAAAAAAAAGATCAGCAAAGAAAAATAATCAAACTTCTACATACAGTTGAATATTTTTTTTTGTGCGGTTGATAGGAACCGCTTAAAAATAACCGCACAAAAAAAAATTCGAAAATTTCATTAATTCTTACATACAACAAGCAAATTCATCGAAATACTGCAGAAATTTTTTATGCGGTCTCGCAAAAGTAAAATCGTATAAAAAAGGACCGCACAAAAACAGGTTTTACTGTCCATCGAAATATTGTTCAATTAAAATAAATGACATTCATTGTGATATATAGCGATGTAGTTCAAGAAATATACTATTTCTTCTAAAACTTGGTATAATACCTCAAATAAATGACTTCAAAACATAAGAACATAGCGCACGTACATTTCAGGCTCCTTCGTAAAAAAAGAGGGTGCACGTTATACGGCGAATGTACCTAAAAATTTAAAATTGCAGCTTGAAAGTACAGGTACGCGTTATAAACGGCGGTGCCGATTATACACCGGATTTTACGGTAGTTCTTTTCTTAAGTTGCAAGGAATTATTTGCTTTATGGCTTTAATTTTTTTATTGTTGATCACCGTGATAAAATTTAACTGTGATTTTCAATTTAAATTTTACATTAAATTAATTTAGAGTTTAGTTAGAAAATTATTAGTTATTTAGAAAGAATTCAGAAAAGAGTCAAATAAAAATTGGAACTTCACATCAAGAATAAGTATTATTTAAGAAAAAAATCTGAATTTATTTAAAATAATAAATAAATCGTTGAAAAACTTCTTTTAAAAACAGAGAGACAACTTTAAATAAATTAGACATAATAAGAACTTTGAGTGTATTAAAAATTTCAGCTGTATTCAAGCAATAAAATATATTATTTACAGCATTCAGCCTAGTTTCTGTAAAAACAGTAATTTAAATTCTGGAAACAATATACTTTGTACATCAACATACATTATTTTTGAATTATATATGATTTTACATTCAGTTGCTACTTGTTTTAAAATGAATTCATGCCAGATGTATATTATTATTCGCTATTTCGAACTTTTTTTAACTCTCAGTGTAATTGAAGTTAAATCACACAAAGTTTGCCAATTTGTGCTAAAAAATCATGAAATTTATCTGTTAAATTGAAAATTCATAACTTTTTTTTCACGTAGGAAGCACATATTGATATTTTTATTATTTGATGTTGATTTTTCATTATTTATATAAAGTTCAGAAGTTTAAGTTTTAAGTAAAGCGGTTTTATATTCTACATTTAGCTTAATTTAGAAAAAAGAAATTTTTTGATTAATTTTTAATGTAATTTAAGAATTTATAAATCCGTAGAAACAACTGATTTTTCGCTCTTAAAATTTGCTTCTTTTTTTAAAAAATTTCTTTAATTTAATTTTCAAAATTTGGAACGAAAAATATTACGAATTATAGTTATTTTACAGTTTTAAATGTTTTAAAATATTTTTCTAGCTAGGTCGATTATCCTGAGCCGCCTTTTGTCTATGAGTAAGCAATAAGCAATTTAAAATTTTATTCGCGTAAGAAGCCATAAAATTGTCATGGAAACCCCATTTCTGCATTTCAATTTGCGTTTCGTTGCTATGGTGATACCATTTACGCATTTTAGTTATCTATTTATAGATTTCGCAAAAGAGAATCGCGTGAAAAATCTTATAATTCTACTTGCATACGCTGTTCTCAAAAATACAAGCTGATCAGTATTATATAATCTAAAAGAGAGAGAGAATACACACACAAGCAATTTAATGTCTAAAACTTCAATTTTAGACTATATCATTTTATAAAAAATCTAAATAAACATTTGAATTGGAATATTTGTTAATGATATACAGTTTAACATTAAAAAACTGGGGGTTTTTGTATAAAAATTAGCTTACAACTCGACGATATTTTTTCATCACTTCAAATAAAATTTAACATACTGTAGGTGTGTTTGTGCTCTATGAACTACATTAACTATTTAAAAGTTATGCTATGTGTTTAAATATAAAATATTTGCCTTTATTAATGTATGCAATTAATTAAAGATAACATCTCGATAAAATAGCATAAATGACAAATACGGAAGATTTTAGTGAAATATAACTATTAATGTTATTAAATTAAAGAATTATAAATAACCAACTCAGTAATAAATATATTTACAAAATTATACACTGAGACAGGATATTTTGGGGGGAAAATAAATACATCTCTATGTTTTTACTTTAGTTTAACATTATTCATATCAGTGTGAATGAGTATTATAAAAACCGACAGATTCCAAAGAAATGTAATGAAGCTTATCTTGCAGACCTATATCTTCATTTGCAATGAGTGTTAATAAACGTCGCACTATAAAACAGCATGAGCGCTATTGGCGACAGATTTCGTAATTTTGAACATCGGTCAAGTGAGGTGGACGACACATGAGCAGGCACCCCCTCTCGAAATTTCCATTCCAATGAAAGAAATTTGAGCCAGTACAGATTTAATGTGCATCAGCCCGTCTACGCAGCTGGTATTCAGAGGCATTAGGGTTCGAACTCCTAATACGTCGACCAGGGACATCTTAAGGCAAAGACCCACTGGGGCCGGGCCCAGGGCTTTGGCCAAAATGGGAGCCTTGTCTCGTTCTCCACTCAGCCTTGACAAGATAATGATTGGAATAATTTCAACGATCAGATGTTTTATCCGATTATATTCTCTGAAAACGGGGAATTTCGAACTATTTGTCAAGTGGCTACATGTGATAACCATTGTCAATGTACAGACCTAGGCCGATCACCATACACCATCATTACTCATTCAGTCAAAAGGCGGCAGTCAGTGTGCCCCATTCGGTAGTGGTTAGCAACGCTGACTGCAGTGCCATAGGCCTGGGTTCGAATCTTAGAGAAGACATGGATGTTTTGGGAGGCCCCTGACCCCTCTCCAGGGTGTGCTCCCACTAAATTGAGGTGAAACCGAGCAAAAAAATCGTAGTGTCACCTGTATGGTGCCCAAGGCTACAGCCAAAGACAGGCGTACATCTAGAAGTCTAACCTGTCTCAGGTTCTGGGGGCTGTGGTAGCCCATTGGTCAAGGTATCGGATCATGGCAGGCATGTCATGAGTTCGAGCCCAGTACCACCAAAGAACCGCCGTGTAGGGCAGCGATGCACGTTAGATCTGACGAGAGTTGAAACGTCCTCCCGTTGGTGTGGTAGTTAGGAGAGTGGGTGCCAGTTCAGATGTCATCCACGTCACTTGACCATGATTCAAAATTACGAGGTCCGTTGCCAAAAGCCCTCGTGTAGCTGAACAGTTCGACGTTAATATTCACTCACTCACAGTCTCAGGCAACTTTCCTTCCTTCGAGAAAGACAAGACAACAACATGGCAGTCAGTCGAACCGGTTTGTGCGATTGTAAGTTATGCACATTTATTTGCTTCGGGTTATTGTTTGTACGAGTATTTGGCAACGTATGTCATGTACTGCCTAATTTTAGTGTCATATGGGGGGTCTACATTTGTGGAGGGGCCCAGGGCCTCAAGAAGTCTTAAGACGTTACTAACGTCAACCACAGGTCCGTGACCATAACCACTAGGCTACCGCGGTCCCCACCTTCATTTGTGTAAAAGACGGAGAAAGGAATTGAAATACTTCATATTATGACGAAACAATTACGGAATTACGTTCAATAATTTACTTTAACGTTACATTAGCTTTATATTTAAGGAATAGCTCACAAATTAAAAGTCATTTTCCCCATTGAAAAATACATATTATTATTATTAAATTTTGATTTCACTTACCAGCATATGGAGCAGAATATTTCAATATGCTACTCTTTTCTGCTTGAATCAATCAATTTGTCCACGTTGTGCAATTTGGAAAGAATAATAAAAGTATTTTGAAGTGAGAGAAAGCGAAACGAGAGAGAGATAGAATCTTATAAAGAACATTAGAATATTATATATTTTATACTAATTTATATATAAATATATGTGTAAGTTAACAAATCTTTCTTTTAATTCTTGCTTTGGTTATAAAAAAATTTAGTATTTGTCCCCAAAAATGTAATCTTTTTCTTCTCTCATTACTTATTTCCCACATTTCAAATTTATATTTTTGGCCTTCCACAAATAAAAGAACACATTTACATTTCCTCACTTAAGAGTAAAACTTCTTTTTTATACATAAAAATAAATAAATAACCGTATATAACGTGACAATGAACAATTACTCATGAAAAAACACAATAACAACACTATTTATTGCTATACATCTCAAAAATATTTTCCTTTCAGTTCAAATATATCACTCATTTTCAGCGAAAAGAAAAAGAAAAGGAAGAAAAATTTTAATATTCTTAGGTCACAGAAACGTACCTAAAAAAGCATTTTGTTGACGCATACCAAAGATAACCTTTCGACATTTTTCCATTTTTATACTTGAATTTCCGCAATTAAGGATTTTGATAAATTAGACGACCTGCAATAGGCTTTCTCACCTCTCAAAGTAATCGCACGGTTCAAGTATTTGCCACTAAGAATTATATTTTATGACTTCGACATCATAAGGATCTTTTGATCAAACGAAGAGGGTGGAATTTATAGAGTCAATAATTTGCCTCATATCTATCCTGTTTACAGTTTTTTCTACTATGGAATTCTGGTATGTATCAGATGTTTTCATAAAAGCTTCCAGTATAATCCAGAGCATCATTTAAGGATAAAAACTTTAAATGGCCTAAAGCATACAAAAAATTTCAACCAGTTAACTGTAGCGCCCCCGTTTGAGAGTGCTCAACTATGCGTGTCACGGAAATTGAGCAATGACAAGTATACATTTATTTGTTTCGGGTTAATGTTTGTACGAGTATCTGACAATGCATGCTATATGTACTGTCTAATTTAGGGCCTACTTTTGTGTAGGGGTCCAGGACCATCTTTTGAATAGGGGCCCAAGGCCTCCAGAAGTCTTAAGACGTCCTTGTCTTTACAGATAAAATATTTTCAACTTGTCTTGACACTACGGAGTTATATAGGGTTGATCACACACAGTCCTCTTACCAGAAAGCGTCCTTGCCTTTCCTACTCCAATAAAATAACTGTTATTTATGTTGCACGGCATTGGGCCATTATTTTAATATCAGCACAAGGTTGTAGCATCAAACATTTGGCATTTACATCACTCGATATCTAGGTAACTTCGGGCCAGCAGCTATCAATGGGTGAGTGAGTGTTGATTTTTTTTGGCGCAAGAGCCAAGTTTGGCTATACTGCGCCACACATTCGTTAATATAATCTGTGATCTAGACGGGAAAAGAAAGAGAGGATAAAATGAATGACAAGAAGGAGGGTCGAAAATAGAGAAGGATCACTAGGGTACCCCGGGGTTGTGACACCCACGTTTACCAAAAATAGTAAACCCCTTGGGAAAAGGAAAAAATCACTGGGGTACCTCGGGATAGCTATCAATGGGTTCAGCGCCTGGTCGGCATCAGGCCTTTTTGTCCCATGGCTGACCATACCTGAAGGAAACCTATTATAAATCAACTTTCTGACTTGTTTGCTTTTGCCCCTTTTAGGCTAACATTAAAAAATATCATCGCATATAAATAAATTCGATATGTGAATTTATGCGCTGTTTCAGCCGGTACATACGAGGTCGCATGAGTTAATCCTAATTTTTTCATCTATTTATTTATTTACTCCGGCGTGGCCTCAAAATATTCTAAGCATCTTGGAATTTGAGAATATATTTTGTTTTACTCAAAAATTAAAATTTAAATAACCAATGGTCCCTACTTTTTACGCATGGCGAATATACTCATTGTTGGCGAGCTTGGCTTAGTTGGGAGCGCCAATATTCCAAAAAGGTTACTGTAAAAGCCTCACTAGTGGCAGTCCACTTATTGTTGTGTATGAGAGAGGGTCGCTTTTTCTTCGTAATCAGCGGGACCAAACGTCCCACATAATAAACATTGGATAAGAAACGCCTCTTTGTCGTTCTTGAATTTTCGTTTTCGTACACCCCTCTCCTCTCACCACACTCGTCATGACACAAAATCTTGCAACTTCTCCATGACGAGTATTCTCGTCAATCACAGTTAAAACTGTTTATTAAACCACGCAGAATTTAAAAATAGAAGGATTTTCATAAGGGAGGGAGGGCTGGGATGTCCGCTCCCCCTTCCCCTTGATTTATTTGCTGTTGTCCTCGTCATTTGGCTGAAATCCAAAATTAGAAGGTCCGTCACCAATAGCCCTCGTGTGACGTTAATAAAGACGCTACTCGTTTTTGTTATAAAAATTATGCAACACAAATTTGTAGATCATAAACACATAATAACCAAATAACTTCTAGAAGTATGAACATGTAAAAAAAACATACTTAATAAATTCGTTTTAAGGTATCCGACTACGTTCGGAACCGTGATTTTAAAAAAGCGCATAAATGGATCATTTTCATGATATTTAGTGTCACTCAGATTAGAATACATGCATAAAATTGTTTTAAGGACATTTTGACAAAAAAATTTTATTTAATTTTAATATTTTGGCAAAAAAATTAACTTAGAATAATCTTTTTTCCAAATGTTCTCCTTTTGTGAAAAATGGTTCTATTATAATAATATTTTGTCTGTGTATAGCTCAGACATCTCTACAGAGGCTCAAATAGAATTTTTTAAAACTTCACATTATTTTCAGAGTTATCACCAACTGAAATAATTATTCGCGTTTTTTTCTTAGAATTGCTTCCCTCTGATGTCGTAAAATATAAATAAACCCACTTCTAAGTTATGCATTTCAAAAATTCTCGTTGATCCTCTGTAGAGAGGTCTGAGCTATATACAGGCAAAATATTATTCTAATAGAAGCATTTTTCACAAAAGGAGAACATTTGGAAAAAAGCTTATTCTAAGTTAATTTTTTGCCAAAATATTGTATTTAAATATATTATTTTTTGTCGAAATGTCCTTAAAACAATTTTATGCTTATATTCTAATCTAAGTGACACCAAATATCATGAAAGTTATCCATTTATGCGCTTTTGAAAATTACGATTCCAAACATAGTCGGATACCTTAAGGAAACCCGATTCTGTTTATGAACGAAGGTATATATATAACTACTCTTAATGCACAAATGGTTATAAAAAGTGATCTAAGAATGTTTTAATATAAACAAACAACGATAATATCTTTTTTTTATTTTACAAAACTCTCGCAGAAAATAGTTACACGCGAACAAAATTTTCTTAAAAAGTTCAGTATTTATTTGGAAGATGATAAGATTGAATAAAGGATGGACTGTGTGTGTGTGTGTCCATCTCGGAAATTAGGAGGCACAAATAACACTTCTCTCTGTTATCCCTCTTCTAGTTTACAAAAAAAAAATCCCCAGAGACACATCCGTAAACAAAACTCAATTTGTTTCGGGTGAGAAAAAAACGGAATTGTTATACTTCCGTAATAATAATATTCGAAGACGCATTCATCGATTTGTCTTCATCGAAGGGGACGGCGGCGACCATACTCCTGACGCCTTAAGGGAGGTGGAGGAAGATTTCTTACGGAGATAACGGTGTCTTCACGTCATAATGTATGTCCTTCATCTTCCGACTAATAGGCGTGGGCAGAGGTCGTGATATATACGGTGATAAAATCTAGGTCACGAAGTTATACAAAAGGATTATTGAAAGACCGTTTCATATAATAGGAATGAGGGATTTTATGCACTTAGCATTCAAATGAGAATACTTAGTGACACGTTAAGGCGCTTCTCTTTCGATTTCGCGTACAGATGATGAGGTTCGATGGGATGGAAACGTGTAACCTTCTGGGCCATTAAATACGGCTTTTTCAATAAATTTAAATTTTGGAGAAGAAATCGTATCGATTTCGTATACTTTTTACTTTGTTTTTTTATTTTTCTCAAAAATGATACTGTAGAACAGGGGTCGGCAACCTTGTAGCTGTAGTGTGCCAAACCAATGCACTAATAAGATCCAAGGTGCCACGCAATAGGAAATATTTGAAATAAATCGATTCCCGCAACAATGCATGCAGAATTAAGGAATACAGTGTGTGTGTGGATTATATATTAATTACGCATCATTTAAGGGCAGTGGCGCACACAGGAATTTTTCAAGGAGGGGTTGATTGATTGAATATTAACGTCACACTGTTCAGCTACCCGAGGGCTTTTAGTGACGGCCTCGTTATTTAGAACCATGGTCAAGTGACGTGGACATCTGAGCTAGTACTCCCTCTCCTAACTACCACACCACACCAACGGGAGGACGTTTCAGCTGTCGACAGATTTAACGTGCATCGCTGCCCTACATGGCGGGTCTTTAGTGGTACGGGGCTCAAGCTCGTGACAAGGTTGGCCACGATCCGATACCTATACCACTCGGCTACCGCGGCCACTTCAAGAAAGGGAATTCAAGGTCGAAAGTTCACCATTCTCATATCATGCTCCAATACGCCGCCTAACATATTTTTTTGATTTTGTCGATTTTCGGGAACAAAAAACAGTAAAAAAATAATTATCGAACAAATAATTATAAGCATTGATTAATAAAATTAATTATTAATAACAAATACTTAATTAAATTTTACTCACTATGTACACAGGATTATAATCAATCCAAAAAAAATCAAGGGCTTTGGAGGGTCCGGACCTGGGACCCCCCTTGTGTACGTCACTGTTTAAAAGTATTTATTAACATAAAAATAAGCAACATAAAATATAACTATTTCTTCAACATTAATAAAAAACTGAAATTGTACGCATATTACGTATATTTTTAAAATATTCATTAAAATAAGAAATAAAAATAGAATATAAGTATTCCTGCAATAGAGTTAAATAAAAAAATTATAAAATTTTAATGCGAATTATGTGTCCCTGCAAAGTTCTAAATATCGCAATATCAGGGGTATAATTTGTGACTTTCAATTTGACACATGACTCTGAATGTTCCGTTGTTAAATAACTTCCTTTGTGGGTCTCAAAATACATTTCATTTTAGAAAAAATTTGCTCACGTATGTATGTAGAACTAAAAGCGTCAAAGTTGAACATGCAATTTTCTTCAAACAACTAAATCGCTCCGGTAACAACACACAGCAAATAGAAAATAGCTGTCGATTTATCGATAGTTATCTCTTCCACAGATCTTTTCATAATTCCGTAAATTTTGCTTTCAATAATTCTGAAAACATTTTTCACGGATCAGCAATGAGTGATGCTTCATTTAACAAGCATTACACAATCTTTTTTACTTGAATTGAATATTTGACGCTAAGAATGAATCACATTTAAACAGAAAATGTTGTTTTTTACATAAATCATAGAAACTACACACTGTGACGTTTCCCGCCTCCCAGCTGTGAATTGGCGTCTCAGTAGAAATAATCATCACACGTGCATTCTGCACCTGCATTTTGAAAATTATTACGCGGTCCCACCTTGGCCCTCTTTGGCAACTTTTGACACTACGAAGGACCCTTTTTCCCGCCACTAGCAGGATGTGACGAGATGCTAAAAAGAGGCGCTGGCTGCTGAATCCCAAAGAGAGGAAGGGAGAAGGAGAGATGCTTTGAACCTTCAAAGTGAGCGGACGTCGAAAGAGAAAAAAACTCCCCTCTCACAAACCACCTAATTTTAACTCTAATAATCTTTTAATAAGTTAATAACTTCGATGTATAATCTGTAAATAGTAGCTGTGAAGTAAATAAACTCAATGTTTAAATTAATCATTATCACGCTACCGTTATTGATCTCAAACGTCACAACGCAAGCAGATTAAACAGAATCGTTTAAGGTTGAAAAAGTGCTTTTTAGGTGTTTGATGTTGTTTGGGTCATTAGGAAAAAAAGAAATTAATTATTGAGCACGAAGTACTAATACATAAAACTAGAGAGTTTTTTTATGTTCTTTTTATAGCATTTACTTTATCTAACTAATAAAAATATATTTTTTTTAATTCGTTTTTTGAAGAATGAACTTTTTATGACAATTTGTGCACGAAAAACGGATATCTTCTAAATAATCCAATCAAATGCAATGAAACTTATAACATATATCCTATGGGCGCTTCAGAGTGTAACAAACCGCAGGTTTTAAGACAGCTACATTTAATCACATTTTACAACCATTTTTAGCTTAGAACATGCAGTAATTTTGAAGAAAACTCATTACCATAAATTTTTTTTAAAAAAAATGCTCAAATAAAATATTTATTTCTTAAAATATTTTTTATCCTGCAGTTTGTGACACTTCAGAGCGATCAAGAAGTATATCAATGACGTTAAAATTGCATAATGTGCAGTTTATTTTTATTTATCACTTTTTTTTTAACTAAACAAATTTTGCTAAATTTTCCTAAAAATAATATTTTTTTTTCAAAAAAAAAGGGCGATACATGTTAGTTATTTAATATAGTTATGACTTCTTAAACCTATTTATGCTCTTTAAAACAATAAAATTATTCAGAAAATCAATTTTTGAAAAATTAAAATTTATCTCCGAAAATAATCGGATACCTTAATGACAGAATCTAGAGTAAGAAATAGATTTTAAATAGAAATACACGAGGAACAGAAAGGAGAGACAAAGCAATTTAACTTTATCTCATTAACTTAAGAAGTGGTGAAGAGGGCAACTATTAGAATTGTTCTGCGTGCCATAGTTTGCAGACTCCAGTTGTAGGATGTCAGCAACACAATTAAAACTTTAGTACATCTCGTATATATATATATATTCTTTTTTGAATATTGTTATTCTGTTTAGATATTTTATACACTACTATCATCAATTGTAAGGCAAGTAGAACAAATATTTATTTTTCACGGCATATGCTAAAAATTATAAATAAAATATAAATAAATAAATATATAAACTGTGCATCTATAAAACTGTAAAAAAATTATCACATTAAGGGATCCGACTACATTCAAAACCATGATAGTGAAAATGCATATAAATGATTTAAGTTTTGATATTTAGTGTCACCTAAATTAGAATAAACATATAAAGTTGTTTTAAGAATAAAACAAGTTGTTTTAAGAATAAAACTACAATAAAAATGACTTAAATGTAATTTTTTGACAAAAAATGAAGAAAGAATGACATATTTTCAAAACATTCTCCTTTTATGAAAAATTCTTCTATAATAATAATATTTTGCTAATATATGTAGATAAGACAGATCCTCAACAAGAATGTTTTGAAAGATTCACATTATTTTCAGAGTTACGATCAATTAAGTCGCCCATCCGGTATAGTGGTCAGCGACGCTGACTGCTGTGCCGTAGGGACTGGGTTCGATTCCGGAGAAGACATGGATTTTTGTAAATGTATAGTGCCTTCGAGGCATAGGAGTACTCTAAACAGCCGTCGAGCCGCAAATCCTCTCGTGAGGTTGGTGGATGGGGAAGAGAGGTAGGAGGCCCCTGACCCTCCCCTAGGGTGTTCTCCCTCAAAATTGAGGAGGAACCGAGCTAAATTGTACTGTCATGTGTATGGCGCTCAAGGCTACGGCCAACGACAGGCGTACGTCTAGCCCCTTGCCATGATGAATTTCGTGGGCCTCGATCTGACTACGTCAGACAGGTGGCATTAGCAACAACAACGATCAATTAAAGTAATAACCGATGTTTTATTTTCTTAAAATTTCTCTACTCTGATGTTTTTTTTAAAAAAAACATGAATAAATCCATTTCTAAATAAAATATTTCAAAAACTCTAGTTTGTGGAGTCTGTATAGAAGGCAAAATATTATTATTATAGAAGCATTATCTATAAAAGGAGAATGCTTTGAAAATTGGTACCGTAAAATCCGGCGTATAAAAAATATCGAAAATTACGGTTGCGCGTTATACGCAGGATATAAAAATCATAGGTTTAAAAAAAAGTGATGAACGCACAAACACATAAAAACATTAGGCTCCTTACATAGATCGGAACACGGTTTATTAAAAAAAAATGATATTCTATTTATGAACTTAAAGAGTTGTAGTTCTAGAAGTATACTATTTTTAAAAAGACCTTGTATAATACTTAGAATAAATTACTTCAGGTTTCTTCGCAAAAGGGGATGCGCATTATACGGCGAATATACCTAAAAGTAAAAAAAAAAAAAAAAAATACAGTTCGAAAGTATAGGTGCAAGTTATACACTGGATTTTACGGTAATTCTATCTCTATTTTTTGCCAAAAAAATTGCATTTAAATAATTTTTTAAGTATAATAATATTCTTAAAACAATTTTATATGCAATATATTCATTCAACTTCAGGTGATACTAAATATCAAACAAAATTATTCACTTATGCTTTGTTTCAAACATAATCGGATGCCTGAAATGAAAAATATTATCAAAAAATATAGTAATAATGAAACGGTTTGTCAGATACATCATTCCAAAAATAAATTTTTAAACGTCTTTTAGAAACTGTTATATATTTATAAAAAAAATAGATATCACAAAAATCATAGTTAAAAAATCCCAAGCCAATCCAATTTTCCATCTTAAAAAGTTTTTAAAAAATCCTTGAAATTTTTAGTTTATTTTCTTTTATCTTTCTTTACATCACAGACAAACAACTTGATACGAACAACAACATAGGCTGTTAAAGAAATCGCATGAATAAATTACAGCATTTGAACGCGTTCACAACAGGAGGTTCTCAGCACAGAAAGAAGATCTTTCGTTGAACGGTTATCAGTCATCTGTTATCAAAAATAATAATAAAGAAATGGCGTGGGGTACATTAATAAATACATGAAATATCAATACCAGAAAATTCTATTAAAATTTCCTGGTAATTTAAGAGACGCCAGGACTGTTTTTCGGCGAATTGTTTTCTGCTCAGAGGTCAAATTCCAGGACTTCCAGGTGGTATAAGAACGCTCATAGCCTAAGGGCAAAGACTTAACTCTGAAGACTTTTCCTGCATATTAGAGCTGTGGGTAGCTACCTTAGTCTCACGGTTTTTTATTTCTTTGCATGTCTGAGATCACTTTATTCATGCATATATACTTAAGAAGGGGTTGGTTGTTTTGCCTTTAAAGGTATCATGCTATTGAAAATCCATTTCCTTTTTTTGTTCACTTTAGCTCAATATTATATGTGTATACATAAAAATATTAAAAAATTGAGTTTTAAACCCGTTTGGTATGTAATATATCCATCTCGCTCAACCGGTGCCCCAGACGTACATATACGTCTATACAAAATACGATTCTTTTCTTTGTGCTGCTAGTAGTAAAACTATTCCGAAGGTTTTGGAATGCAATAGAAGACCTTGACAGTGTTTGTGATGGATTTATTTATTTCAGAGAAGAATTTTCTAATTCGTGTGCCTTTTGTTTTTCCCTCAATACACCAAAAATTCCCGCCCATATAAAAAAAGGGGGGCATTGGGGAGAAAAAATGGCGTAACTTTTAATCAGCAGTTAAGGGGTTAAATTATAAAAAGATTATATGAAAGGCGATCCGTTAGCAATATAATAGTTCGCATTAAACTAAGTTTTCACGAGCGCAGTGGGAAACATTCATAACGGTCGTATGATAAATGCAATCACTTGTTCTGCATTGAATTCAAAACTGACACTACAATTTTTGCCCTACTTTTAAAATTTAGATAAAATTTCAGATTTGAAAACTGGGTAAATACGTTCAAATATTAAGATTCTTCAAAAGGTTTCCTAAAATAAAAAAAATTGTTATGTTATACATATTTTTTTAAATTAAGTGCATTTTCTTTCCCTAAGTACCTTATTACTGTTGACAAATATGTACAATTTAAAAGATAAATCGCATTTATCATGTGACTATTACGTCACATGATTTTAGCCATTGATAGCACAATGCGGAAAAAAATCTACACATTTAGGGTGTAGATTTTTTTGTTGCTGTTTTATACTTATTATTACAATTTTAGAATATTTTCCAGGACACTTGAATCTATAAATTCGTTGAATCCTGTTTAATAATTTGAAGCAAATTTGTAATGGTACACAAAATGAATTTATTGAAAAAAACCATCATATATGAAATAAATTATTCTTAAATTAACAATTTAATTGAAGTAGGTTTAAAAACAATGCAAGATCACTTTTTAAGAAAATGATACATTTATTTCTTGAGGCACACAGAATTTGGAAAATGAAAATTGATAACATCATTATTAATAAATATATGCTAATAAAGTACTTGAGAATAAAATAATAACATCATAAATTACTATTGATTCATGCCTTTTGAAATATAAATATGTAGACTAGTAAGCGTCTGACTATATATCATAGGTTTCCAACCTTTTTGAACTGGTGCCCCCTTTTTCTAGTGAATATTTCGATACCCCCATTCCGGAGAAATAAGAGTGTACGTAATACATGGTGAAAACAAGAACTTAATTTAAAAAAAAATATTTTACTACTAATAGAATATATTTTAAAGCCCCCCCACAATAATTTTTTACTTGCAAATCTGAAATAGCGATTGCCACGAATATACAATTTTAAATACATAGAATCAACATAAGGTAACCAGAATTAAAGTTTACTTCTGTTAGTACATAATCAGCGTGTTTTTTTAGTCTTTTTTAGACTATATTTGGTTAATCTGTCCCTGCCCCTCCATACCATCTCAACCCCCTAGCTTACTCTGGGTCTTTTGCTGCCCCCTGAAAGCCTCAAACGCCGCCTACGTTGAGAACCTGTGCTATATATCATAGAACTAGTAAAATAAAATAGTTAACTGATTGAAGTTTAAAAAGATGCAAACACCTTCAAATTTAGATAAATGTTTCACAGAAGTACATGCTGCAAGAAAGAAAGATTCTAGAACGTATAAAATAAAAGATTTCTAGTCAAATAAGAGATAAAATTACAGTTAACTGACTTAAAAAGTTTATTTAGAGATGCCCAATCAAATTTTCATTATATAAATCTCATTTTTATATTTCCTAAGAAATAGGAAGCTATACAAAGTATAAGATAACGGTTAAAAACAGAGAGAGAGAGAGCGTCAACCATTATGTTCATGCAATCATTTCTCAACACTGGTTTATAGAAATTGCGAAACTTGTCAAAGTTCAAAAAAATAATTCATTCATTAGATAGTGATTTATTTCACTAGACATTTCAAGAAAACTTATTTTGTAAAGTTAGCAGGAGAATTCCCAGAAAATAGATTCAATATGTTTATTTCTCAACATCACTTTTTCATATTCTTTTAATTTGAGTTTTGGAATAAGTAAATCAATAATAGACAACCTATATATCTACGCTTACCATTTTTTATATTGAATTTAATTACAATCTCCTTTAATAATTGACCACGTTTAAGGTAATATTACAGCTAAGGCAAAATGTTATACAGGATGCACCAGGATTTTTGGGACAAATGGTATGGGGAGGTAGGGGCCATCACAAGGATTCAGATCACTTGCGTGACTAGTTCTGAGTGGGCCTCGTATGAAAACTCCTTCGGGGCTTTTTTTAAATGAAAGCCCTCTTAGTGGTATTGCAGTTACGTATGTTGGAGTTCCTGTAGCTTGGGAGTCCCGTATCATTGATACGGCGGTAGCTACACCCCTGAATCAGATTTGCATTGCAACCCATGGTCGGAAACGTCTTCGTTCAGCGTTAGGTGGTGGTGTTCACAAAAGCATTGAAGAAAACAGACTTGCATTACCGTAGTCGTTTGAGTTGCCATCGACCACAGAGGAGTATGGAATAGTTTTACGAACACTTAACAGGCAGATATGCACCTGATTCATGGATTGGCAGAAGAAAATGCACGAGCAGCAGAAAGGTTGTATCGCGAAAGGTATCTACAAAGAAATGCACCGGACCTACTGATGTTTACTAATTTGCATCACTATTTGTTTGAATATGACCAATAGCAAACGAGTTTCTCGTCTCTTCTCTTGGACAAAAATTTCCGTCTCGGATGTCTCCGAAGCAGTCACCGTAGCCACACCCCTTTGCTTCTTTCCTCTCCACCAATCAGGAAGATCTCTCTCTCTAATCCAGGCACTCCTTCCTAAGACCTCATATACTTTTGGATATGGGATAGAGAAACGCTCGGCGTTCCATTTCCCAAGGATGTGTTCCGCTTCATCGGGCGAGGTAATAGGCCTAGTGAGGGTGGGCCAAGAGAGACTCGAACTTTCACCATAGAATGGAATGTGTTGCATACCGTTCGAAGGATTCTGAGTACCAGCGTACGAGCCGTCGCTTCGTAGGAGGATCATCGAATAGTGTTCATCCTGTTTTGCACATTACGCTGATACCATCTTCAAAGGGTACCATCACAAATTGTGAAGCAAATTGGAAAAAACATCCAGTAAACCCACAATACGACAAGCCGATTGGGAGTCCGCGGCCATGACCACATGGCTACTACGGTTATCAGGAAATAAGACTTTATAAAACTAAAGAATCACACACAAAATAGCAAAGTTTAATAAAGGAGGGCTTTAGTTTAATTCCTTTTTTCTGCGTGCCACAAGTGTATCAGTTTGCGAGTCCTATGCAGGGACGTGTTAAGGCATGGTCCAACTGGGCCCGGTCCCAAGGGCTCGGCCGAAATGAGGCCTTGTCTCGTTCTCGATTTAGACTTTATGAGATAATGATTCGAATAATTTTTTAACAGTCAAATATTTTATGCTGTCTAATTTAAAGGTCATATGTGAGACCCGCTTTTGCATAGAGGCCCAAGACAGAGGCATAGCAACCGCTGTATCAATCAACCATGTCAATGATACATGGCCCCAAGCTACAGGGGTCGCAACAAGTGTAAGCAAAAAATCGTCAAATATTAAGGGGCTCCAAACAAGAGCACTCAAGGAATTTTTGGTAAAGCGCTCTCTACGAACCAGCCACGCTTGTGGCCAAGGGCCTACTTTTGCATAGGGGTCCATGGCCACAAGAAGTCTTAAGATTCCCCAGGTCATAAGGTACTAATTTCTGTATTACAGATTAGATATAAAACAGTCTGTTACTAGAAGTAAATAATCAAATATGTGGGTTCAATGTTATTTTTAATTAACTTTACATTCTAATTTAATTAACTTAACACTCAACATGGAGGGCTTTTGGGGGAAGGAGGAATGCCCAAAGGAACTGAGCTCACCTGAAAAGGGTTTAGAGCTACAAACCGATCCTTCGGGAACCAACCACTCCCACGTGCAGACTTTATAGAAAAAAAATCAAAGTTTATATTTTATAAACATTAGAAGACAGTAAAATGACAAAATACAAAAAAAAGGTAACTGCACTATGACAGACCTCGTAATTTCGAACCTCGGTCAAGTGACGGAAACGACACCTTAACTAACAATCTACTCACCAAAATTCCACACCACGCCAGCGTGAAGACTTTAAACCATGGTATATTTTACGTGCATCAACGATCTGCATGGAGGTCACAAAGTTACGATTCACAGGCCACGAGTTCGTAGCCATGACCACTCAGCTCTAAAGTGTTCTTACTTGGGGGATAAACAATAGAAAAACTTTAATGTTGTAATCAATAAATTAAAAACAAAAATTTGTGACGCGCTAAAGTATGATGTAGTTAATTTAGATACTTTCTTTCGCACATATATGTGACCAAAAAGAGTTTAAAAAAAATCACTTCCTTTTATATTCTATCACATAGCGCTTTATTGGATACAATGCTCAAAGAATAGTTAAAAATTGAGTTAAACAATTTAGATTTTCTCATCTTTAGATTATTATTTCCTATGAATTAAATATTTTTTCCACTCTACACAAAAAATAGTTACCATAAAAACGTTCTTCAACGATTTTCCTTGAAACAAAACATGTAGGAGGTATATATTAGAAAATTTCTCAGAAGGAAAGAAATAGCAATTGAAATCACACGGATTTCACTCGAGAGAGTATATTTATAATTCGCCATTTCTCTCTCTTTTGTTTCCTACTTTATTCCTATAAAATTACCAGCTTTAAACCAAAGTGTGGCCATAGTCCAAAATGAACTTCAAAAAACCCACGATTTGCAAGTCGAAGATCCCTGGAAAAATCCCCATTATTTTAAAAGAAGACGAAGAAATCGAGAGTCTGTGACGTCAGGCTCATGACGTCAAACGACCTTGAACCCAAACTCGGACGGAGCATTATCTCATTTTTTATTAGTATTTTTTTGTTTTTTACCTGGGCACTTGAAGAATTTCACCTTGCCCCAAGGTCCCTTCGGCAAATGGCAGGGACCGAAGGAAATCACGTGGCCCAAACGAGAAAACTACAATCCCCCTTCTCCACGGCTCCGCTATCATTGAAATGCCGGTTTATATTGGGCACTACTTTTATTGTTTTTATTTATTTATAACTTTTAGTTTGGTCGTAGATATCCTTCTTCCTCGAAGTTTAATATAAGCAGGAGGTCCTTTTAAAAGGCTTAGATCCGGGCTTGAATGGCGGAAATGCCCAAATCGGGGCGGAGATATAGCACAGGCAGGCCTGCCTTCCCTCCCCCCTAACTCTAACCTCAGGAGTCATCAGACAGAGCATTTCCAATTGCGACTTTTTTTTTCGGGGTCAAGGCTGTACTCTGGATGCCGAGGTTGATTAAAGATGTTCAATTTGGGCTCTGCCAGCGACGGAATGATGGGCAAAAAAGAAAAAGCCTCCAGGAGATGTGGTCAAGCCGTCTCTTGTTTTGATTGCATCGTTTAAAAATATATTAAGGCTTTTGACTTGTAAATGTATGGAAGTTGTTAAAAATAAACGAGGTGTGTAATGCAATTAAAAAAATACTACAGGTTTTCCATACTGCACCGAAAGCAATTATCTTTTACTGAAGTTAAAAGATTATTTTATTAAATATATTTTATTATATTATATTTAATTGATTTAGGTACGGTATAAAATAATACCTAAAAATTTATCAAAAGTACATACTACTTAGCTGTGGATTAAAAAAAACTTATTTTTAAATAAAAACTTGAAGTAAACAAGCAATATAAAAAGAAAATTTTAAGTCAATTCCTACTTAGATCAACAAAGAAAAATTTTATTTTAGTTATTTTTTTATTAAATAGTTACAATTAATATAAGAATCACAACATTAAGTGGTAATTAATTAACATTAAAGTATCGTATTGTCATCCCAAACAATCGTGTCTATAACATTTCAGTTCAACTGAATGCTTTAAAACGTGAGAAAAAAACCTTTTCAAGTTTTGACACAAGTCGCCAAAATGGTCGCTAAGTCGCCAATGTGGCTGTATTTGTAACTCTTTAAATAATTAGTTTTAATCAATTAATTTTCAATAATTATATTTAAATTATTGTATTGTCATCCAAAACAATCATGTATATAAAATTTCAGCTCAATTGAGCGCTTTAAAATGTATTTTGTTAACGATTGAAAATTCCACCAAGATAAATAAATAAACAAGCAAATAAATATATAGAGATTTTGAGCTAATAGTATGTGTGTGTGGGTGGGAATTGATAAACGGAAAGACTAAGAGAAAAATAACGCGCGCGTATAGAAATATATATAATTAAATATATCCAAAACAAATTTTTAAACATAAATTAAATCTTTGTTTGAATAATAGTCTGTGTGTCAGATATTTAATACATTATACGTTTCCTCTTGCGTAGACTTTTAATAACATTATAATGCACTAGTTTTTGAGTTCATTTACATTCTTGGATTTATAAAGTTAATCAAATAAAACTGTATATCGTTAATCTATTCAGTTAATATCTTCTTAAGTCATTCATAATGGGGATAAAGTTATACATTCAGTAAAAGCCTGTGCAACACCGGGGTAAGCGGAGGGGAAGAAATCCATACCGACAGGGCAAAGAAGTAGAAGAAATTTCGAAAAAGGGAATTTTAATGACATATTATTAAAGGAATCACACCCAACTCTGGAAGTGCTGATATTGAGAGGGGAAAGGGGAATTTATATACTTAAATATATATATATATATATATATATATATATATATATATATACTGGAGAAAGCCCGTGAGCGCGGTGGCTTGCAGCTAGCTGGGTATACAGGGTGATTCTCTGATGCAATGAAGCAGGAAAAAAAGGAACAAAAATTGCAACACATTAATGGGACAGAAAACATATTATTGAAAGGTTGTACTACAACAAGTGCTCAAAATTACGATCCGAAGTCCTCTGGTAGGCCTGTCAGCGACGCTGCATGGAATTCCTTAAGTTCTAGAAGATTCTTGGCATATCGAGATATTCGAGCCCTTCCTTCAACTGAAGAAACTGGCGTCTCGTACATCTAACTCTTTTGTGAACCTAGAAGAAGATCATGTAGTTTCGAACAACTGTTGGGGTAGAACTTCTCAATAAAATGTTTTCTGTCCCATTAATGTGTTGCTGTTTCTGTTCTTTTTCTCTGCATCATAGCTCGCAACTGCGGCATTCGCGACCCTGCATTCCTATGCGATTCTCAGTAGTCTCTGTACCCCTTACACACCCTACCAGTTTGTCGGTATGGTAGCGAATCACCCTGTATATATATGAATATATTAAATAAAAAATCATGGATATATTAAATATCATGCAAAACAAAGTCTGAAATCGAGAATCAAGAACGAAAACCAATCCATGCAGAAAGGCCAATTGACCAAAATGAAAAAGTATCCAAGCTGCCTCTGACTTAGGGCAGTGAAGTAGGGTTAAGCTTACTTTAAAGGTTTCTAACCTTCACCTTCAACATATATATATGAGATGAAAATTTTATAAAAGTTTATTTAAGAATTACATTTCTTATGATACTTAATTCCGCGCGTTTCCCTTAAAAAACAATTTTAAATACTAAATACTAAACTAACTATACTAAATAAAATATACTAAAAATAAAATACTAAAAGGTACTACTAAATACTCTCTACTAAATATAAAATACTAAAAAAAGTACTACTAAATACTCTCTACTAAATATAAAATACTAAAAAAAGTACTACTAAATACTCTCTACTAAATATAAAATACTAAGTAAAATATACTAAATAACACACTATACTAAATACTAACAATTTAAATACTATAATATTCTTTCATTTCCAAGAATTTCTATCCAAGAGAATAATACTAAGCCAATTATTTTTTTAAATCGTTTACAAAAAAAATTATATATTAAGCTTAATCAAAAAAGCTTGGTTTTTTAAATAATTGTAGTAAAAAATACACAAAATTTTATCATATTCTCTATAAAAAAAAAGAGAATTTGTATGAAATACTGCTGGGGATAACATAGGTTTATGAATCCTTATTGAAAAAATATTTTGCTTCAGAATATAAAGAAGTATTACAACAATAAATAAACTTTAAAATTATGATTCAGTATTTAATTTATAAAGATAACGATGCAAAAAGCATACGCTTGATTGGAAAAAAGTTACTGTTGGAATTTCAGCTTTTTTTAGTTTTTAACTTTTTATTTTTTATTTTGACGTCTACTTATTTTTATTTTCCTACAGCAATAATTACGAAATCTGGTCTTAAGATCGCAAGCTTTATGCTGGAGGTTCTAATGAAAGATTAAATTGATTGAAATTTAAGTTATAATTGAAGAAAAATGGCCAAGTGCAAATCTATCCTAAGAATCAGAGAACAAATAAATTCCAAGTCGGCCATCACTTATTTAATAAAAAGAAATTTTTCTTAGAGATAACCGAGGCAGATTATTAAGTTTCTTTTTTCAAATCCTATTTTATTAGTTCACTCTCTCCCTATATATATATGTGTGTGTGTGTGTGTGTGTTAAATTTCAAGTTCAAATACATTTTTTTAAACTTCTAATAGATGATATTTCATGTTCTCTCTAATACAGATTTTTTTTTCAAATTTTTCTTCATTAATTAAATATGAATAAATAGTAATAAGAAAAATAATAGTCCAACAGTATATATAGAAAGGAAAATCATTCGTTGTGTCCCTGTAGCGCAATAGATAGCGCGTTGGGCCTTTAAATCCAAAGGTCGTGAGTTTGAATCCTACCTCGGATTACCTGATTTATGAGGATGAGATTTCTTTTTTACTATACTATTTTATTAGAATAATTAAATTTAATTAATGAATAAATAGTAACAAAAAAAAATTCAACACTCTATATAGAAAGGAAAATAGAAAATTGCAAGAAAAATCGCTTTCGATTTTGTTACTAAATGTGATTATGTCATATCTAGATACATATTTATATTAATTGTAATTATTAAATGAAAAGTAGCTAAAATAAATTTTTTCTTTGTTGACCAAGTAGGAATTGACTTAAAATTTTTTGTTTATATTCCTTTTTTTATTATAAGACATTTTTCTTGGAGATAACTGAGTCAAAATATTAAGTTTTTTTTAATTCTATTACCCCTTTCCTATAAACATAGCAAGGTAGTTGGGGGAATGGTTAAAATTATCTCACCATTATCCATTACATTATTACAATATAAGACTTCGGTATTTTAATCGAGTTAATTGCGTAATAAGCCGCATGTGAAAATACAAAAATTAACATGTTTTTGAGAACTGCTTACAAACATGACTTGCATAGTTATTAAATGGCGAAACGTTCCTGATACACAAAAATTAGGACGTATGTCCCAAATGGATACGAGAGAGCCTCTGGGGCCCTTCACACTACTTCGGAGGTATGTCCGAAATGCTTCGCAGGTTTCCCTCCCCTTTGCGACCCCCGGTTTCAATCATCTTCGAAAGCCATAACATTTTGAAGAATTGTAGAAGGAAAAGTGTGTGGTCATTCGTTCTCATTTGGATTTGTGTTTTGGATTCAGGTAATACGAAGGAAAACAACTGCAGATTCTAAGAAATGTTTTTATTTCGAATTATTTTGAAGTAGCTATTCTAATTACAGAACCTGACTGAGATATCGTTCTAGATTTTTTTAAAGAACAAAAGCTGTGCACTAAATTATTTTTCGATGCGTCTACAGTTCAAAGGAAAATGCAACGGAGACCACATGCAATGCTCCAATGAGCTTTGCACAAAATGCCAAGTGCAATGAACAATGTGTGGAAAATATACATTTGTAACCATTGGAATTTTTAATTAAATAAGTAACAAAAATTTAAGTTAGTGGAAATAAATCGATATGTGTTCATTTATGAAAAAATAAAAGTACTATATATTTATCTTGAAATCCACAATTTTTTTAGACAATTTATCTGAGGAATCTACCGTACGCATATCCTGAAGATACCCAGCTATCATAAACAGGGACGTTTCAAGGCATGGACAAACTGGGCCCAAGCCCAGGGCCTACGCGAAAAAGATGGGGCTTATATATATATATATATATATATATATATATATATATATATATATATATATATATATATATATATATAGTCTTGTTCTCGACCCAGTTTCAATAAGATCATGATCCAAAAATTTTAACTATCAATTGTTATTTCAGAGCATATTTTTCGAAAAACTGAGACTTTCGAATAATAGTGACAAGACTGTATTATTATGTCATGTCCGTCACCCATATCTAGGCGTAGGCCTATCACCATACACCATACTGATTTAGTTGAAAGGCGGCAGTCGTTTGAGTCAGTTTGTGCAGAGGTTTGTGAGATTGTGAGTCACGTACATTGATTTGTTACGAGTCACCATTTGTACAAGCATTTGACAACGTCCACTCAAAAGGACCGCAGGTAGGGCCGGCATTTTCATAAGGACCCAGGGCCCCCAGGAATTCTAAGATAGCGATCATAAATAGCTTTTAGACTGAGTCATAAGTTTATAAGACAAATGATAAATTCTTTTTTGAATATGGGGAGGGGGGATTATTTTTAAAAAATAAATATGTGTGTAACATAAAAAAAAAATGAAAAATTAATGAAAAAAATGTACTCCATTATTATCTGACTATATAGAAAAATCTCCTTTGATTTTTTCCCTTTTTAAAGTATTTAATATCAATATTTAAATGGAGAACGAAAAATGCTATTGAATCTCATAACATAACCACATAAACAACGGGGGTGGAGATGCAACACTATTTTACAAAAATTTAAACTTAACACAAAGAAAATAGAACATGCATCTTATGTTTGAAACAAAAAATATATCTTTTCACAATCGGAATGTAGCAAGATCTGATCAAGGGCCGAAATTTGATATAAGAGCGTTCGTTGACCGTTAGTTACGCCAGAATTTAAAGGTGGTTTTTTTTTCGAACCAACGCCGGAGAAGCCCTATCGAAAGCCACCGGTCAACGATCTCTCGGACTTCTTCCTCAATTCCGCCCCCAAGACAAAATACTCATTGCCACGATTTATTTGCTGAGGAGTTTTCAAGGCTGCACCTGTAACCCTCATTCATAACCTGCTCTCTCTCTTGGTTGAATAATAATAATAAAAATATTTAAAAAATATGTTCTAGGAAAAGGGGAGCGTCCTTGTGTTAAAATATGCATAAAATTCCTAAAATATCTGTTTGTTTTTCTATGTAACGTGTCTTGAGATGCATCATATAAAATCGAATGGAATAAGATTTATGATTCCAACAAGGACATAGGAATGGAGTCTTTATAAAAGACCGTATTAAGTTACTTTTGGTGTGTGTAATAAAAGATAGCATTAATTTATTTAAAATCTAATAAGAATGAAGAAAAATATATTCAGACTCTTTTTTTTCTCTTATGATATTTAAACAATATTTATGATATTTATAAAAGTTTCTTCCTTCCTCAGTGGTTCTACAGCCCAGGTCGGGCCTTGGCCTTCTCACAAGAAGCCTTTTTCAGACCAACCTTCTTCCTCTGCTAGCGTTCTCCAATTTGTAATTCTGAAAACTAGAAGATCTTTTTCTAGATCCCTTTTAGGTTTGGCCTGTCTTTGCCAATTGGTTGAGCATTGAAGACTTTTTTTAGTGGTGCGGTCCTCGTCCATGCTAACAACAAGGTTTGCCTATTTAATTCGTTGTATTATGATGAAGCTAACGATGTCAAATTCTTTATATAAGTGATAGAGCTCGAAATTTGATCTCTTTCGCCAGATGCCCTTTCCCTTAATTCCTCCAAAAATAAATCTTAAAATCTTCCTTTCGCAGATACTTATCATGTTCTCATTTGTTCGAGACATGGACCAAGTTTCACATGCATAAGTTAATACTGGTCTTAAAAGACTTTTATACAATAAAATCTTTGTGTTTTCTTTTGATTAAAATATAAACGTTTTACGATATGTATGTCGCAGGAAAATGGCGAAATTAGGAATTTCATCAAATCACTAAGGGGCGATTGATGGGAGATGTTAAAATAACGTCTCTTCAAGGTCACTTCCCTGATGAAAGTAAGTGATTTTATCAAATCCTGAACTGTTTCAGTGAAATGATGAAATGAGCTAGTCAGGATTTGTATTGGCAAAATGCTATTCGGGGTGGAGACACCTGGGGGGTTCGAGTCCTTGTACTTCCTAACCATACTGGTAGTACTGTCGATACCCCCTAAATATCAACTCCATATCTTTAAAAAAATGGCACCATAGGATTAACATAGGGATTGATATTTTAGTGTGTAAGCAACAAAGAGAAAAGATGCTACACATAAGAAAATACCAGCCAAATTTTCAAATTATTTGTTAATTAGTTTCGCATAAATAATTTGTATTTCATTGACTATTGTTGTACTACTACTTCTACGTTTAATATAATGCACCATATTAGTTAAATAAACATTTTCAAACTCTTGAAAATATTGTTTCATCATTTCACTGAAGCATGTCAAGGATTCGTTCAAATCCCTTACTTTTGTCAGGGAAATGACCTTCAAGAGACGTCATTTCAACATCTCCCGCCAATTGATCATCTCCCTTAGAGATTTGATGAGATTCCTAATTTCCTCATTTTCCTGCGACATATATATTACTAGTATCTACATTCCTAGACCCAATATAGTTTAAACTCTTAGCAATAGAAGCATCTATTTGTTAAGTCGAAAGCGAGCAATTGTTTCGACTCGAGGGCCACATAACGGAAACGGAAGACACCAGAGGGCCACACCATTTTAAAATGATTGCCTACATTAGTTAACTTTGAACCTCAGAAAAGGAGAATAAATTGTACTTTGAAAATCAATAAAATATAAGTTAAAAAGAATTGCGGCAGTTTCATTTATAGTTTATTTATTATGCTAATTTCGTCTTAACTGCATAAACACATTTAATTTCAGCACCAGTTTAATGAGACAAATGTACCTTCTCACACTTTTCTACAATTTTCTACAATTCCTTGTTGAAATTCTCATCACAGCCCGCAAGTATAAAGCTGCATTTACACCAAGGCTGTCAGCGTCGAGCGTCTAGCCAATCAGAGATTTCATCTCGGGCGAGACAAAGTCTCTGATTGGCTAGACGCTCAATGCTCGACGCTGACAGCTTTGGTGTGAATTCAGCTTAAATGACATTAAACTTATATTTATACTTACTCTAGTTCAAGGGTGGCGAACCTTTATGAATTAACGTGCCATTTTTTCTTAAGAAATGTTTGATGAGGTAAAAACGTGCCGTCAAATAACTTTTAAGTTGTGATTATTGGGAAAATAATAAAATTAAATACTAACAAACTCAAAACTCATTCTTCACAACGAAAAAATAAACTTTGCAACGTATAATAGCAAATATTTTAGTTCTACATGTAATTCAAATTAATGTAACATTAGTGTGACTTCTGCTTCACAGATTGTAAATGACAAACAACTTATACAGTGGGTGATTGGTTAACGAACACTTTCACGAAAGATTTTTGTGTTCGGATAACGAACACATATTCGGAGGTGATCAGGGATACACCCCTGAAATTATGGATGAAATTTTGACAACTGCTAGAGATCAGGAATTGGAGGTGAACGTGGATGACATAGAAGAGCTCATAATGGGACATGAAGATGAATTGACGATAGAAGAACTCCAAGAAATTTTGAATGAAGAACACCAAGAAACACAACGAAGTGTGTCTCCTTCTGAACAAGAGGAAGACGAAAGTGGACCAATGCCGACATCTTCCATTAAAAATCTTTTGAAAAAGTGGGAGGCTGTCAGAGCAATGGTTTGAGAATGGCACCCAAACCAAGCTGATGTCAGTAGGGTTGGGGATCTTTACAACAACAATGCTATAAATTACTTCTGGAAAATCCTGAAAAAGAGAGAAAAGCAATCGACATTGGACATGTTCTTCAACGCCCCATAAGCAAAAAATGAAAAGGACTGATTAATATGCAAGACTGTATGTATGTATTATTTTTTAAAAAACATACTAAGAAATTATACATTTTTTTAAATTTAATTTTTTACGGTCTCCAG